>VZTY01008150.1:0-27064 GCA_013400935.1 Turnix velox | reverse complement strand
TTCAGGTATTGATAAGCTACTGTGCCTTCTCTCCTTCAGCCTGTCTTCATAAGGCAGTTGCTCCAGCCCTCTGAACATATTCGTGGCCCTCCTTTGGACCCTCTCCAATAGCTCAATGTCCTTCTTATGTTGAGGACTCCAAACTGGACACAGTACGCCAGGTGGGGCCTCATCAGAGCCAAGTAGGGGGGCAAAAATCACCTCTCTTGACCTGCTGGTCACGCTTCTCTTGATGCAACCCAGGATTCGGTTGGCCTTCTGGGCTGCAAGTGAACACTGGCAGCTCATGTTAAGTTTGCTGTCTGACACACCCAAATCCTTCTCTTCAGGGCTGCACTCAAGACACTCTCAATCCAGCCTGCATCTGTGCTTGGGGCTGCCCATTTGTATCTTTAAGAGGACAATTCACAAGAGCACCCAAAGTCAGCAACAAGATAAATGCCCAGCACTGCTCATCCCTGTGACAGTAAAGTGAGATCCTCATATCATTTTAGGGGAACATAATCACTATCAAAACATGACAGCCTATGGCACAGTACTGAAAGTCTTAAGAGCAGGTAGCAGTGAACTCAACCAAGAATGAAGGAGAGAAAATCTAATGAGATAAATGTGTAACACTTCTGTCCACAAGGATACCCCAGACTCCTTCAAGAAAGGGAACTCAGGTTCTAGCCTGAAGCAATCACCGACAGAGATAGGCTGGGAACTAGATCTTTTCAACCTTGAGTCCATTTTAACAACTTTGAAGCTAAAGATGACAGCTCTGTTGAACTTTATCTTAGGAGAAAAAACCCTTGTTCATGTTAAAAAAGTAAAAAAAAAAGTAAACCTCAACAAACCACAGTGTCTCTATGTAATGGAGAAAGTGAGAAGGAGGGCAAGAGGCTGCAGGTACATAAAAGGGCAAGACATCTCCCAAAAATATATTGCATTGCCACAAACCTACTTTATTCAGGACATTCCTATCAATGCAGACTTCTGCAAACCACCACAAACTAGAAACTTAGCAGATGCTTAGCTTTTTTCTGCAGACCTTTAATTTTGTGAGCTTTGATGCTGACACTGGAGTTTAAGACGCAAACTGTAGCTTAAGATACGGTGCCTAAAAAATTTTTTTAAGGTATCTTGTTTAAGAAATACAGACCCTGTGACTTGCTGAATTTTAAGTCTCTAAGTTCCCTGACCTCTACATTGGGTTTAATTTCTTGGGTTTAGGACAAACAGTCTTCAGCAGCCATGAACATTCAACTATGATCAAGTTTTGGTTGAGACTGCCACATTAAGGACTCAGTTGCAACAATTAATTTCCTTCTATTGCCATTTTTTATTGATGCAATACTTTGGAGCTTCTTTTAGAAGTGAATTCAGGGGGTCTGGCACAGCTGGATCTGGTAACTACACCAGTCATTATGAAAAATGTAAGAGGTAACAATGCTGTTCCTTTCATGGCAGGCAGGAATCCATTTTTTTCCCCAAATCTCATAGGATTCCCTACTCAAGAAAGTATAATGACTTCTACTGAGTAAGGAAGAATGTTTCATAGGTTACTTCCTTCCTCCCACACAAATAGCCAGGGTTTCTTCCAATTAATTAGTGTTCCTTGCAATGGACAGTATGATCTGCTCCTTAGTCAGATTTTTAAATTAGGAAAACCAGAACTACAGAGTCACTGTCCAGTACAGGATGATTCAGGGCAATTCTTTTTATTTTCAATTTTTTAAAAAATCTTTTGAGTTTAGGATAAAGAAGAAATATCACAAGGGTAGAGAGAAAGAAGAAAGTCTTTCAGAGGACCCTAAAATGAAAGTTGGGCTGTTGCTAAAAAGCTGCTGTATTATAGGTTGGAAAGTTATTTAAATAATCAAAACTTTCCATCTATTCTTTCTGTTATACAGATGGAATTAATTCAGAAGGAAAACTTTTATTATTGAGACATTTTTATTACTAATTCTGGTTTAAGAATATTTTTTAAATTAAGAAAGTAAAACTTGAAAGTGTAAACGCTGAACTGGAATTGAAGTGGCAGTCTAACAAAAATGCATCTACACAGGTTTAATATGGTAAATAATCACTATCATAAACAAGGGATGATGTAAGACATTAGGTTCTATCACTGACTAAAACCTAACACAGCTTAGAAACCACATCCCAGCTTGATGGGATGTGTTTTACAGGGGTGGTGATAAAATACTTCTGCTGCTTCTCTTGTTTCCTATTCTATTATAGATGCCGCTTGCACTCTGAAATTCCTGATTAGGAGCAGGTTAAGTTCTCTCTGTACCCAGAGGTGCTACAGAAAAAGCATAAAGCTGTTAAACTTGAATGTTCCAGGTTACAGAAATAATGGATCCAACAAGCTTCAAGAAAGCTGAAGAACTCATGCCCTTATATAGTGTTGCAAGTAACTTCTTTTTTTCATATTGCCAAGTGACGTACTCATTCTTATGGCTGGAAACGGACTGGAAAAAAACTAAAAATCTGAATTCATAGTAGCAATAGCAGCGTTGCTTCCTGTTCTGTAAATGTTAAGGAAGAACCAAAACATACTCACTCACAAAAAAAAAAAAAAAAAAAAAAAAAAATAACAAAAACACACCNAAAAAAAAAAAAAGATTAGAAGTACTCACCACATGGGTTTCAACTTCATTGCAGGACACTTCCAAACCCTTAATAGTTTCAGAAATTATGCAGCTGTCTACATAAATGGAAGTTTTATTTTTACATGTTCAGAATGAATCATCAAGAGCTGGAATTGATACAGAATTACTTACTATACACTAGTAGGGATTATAATGAAAGGACTCATGAGGGAACAGTGTTACTGTAAACCCTTAATTTCTCCAGGAGCTCTTAAAACCATAAATACTGGCCAAATGTGTTCAATTACAATTTTTTATTAAATATATTGAATGTCTACATAGTATCATAAACCATGTGTACCACTTCATTATATTTAGGACCAGATTCCAACCAGGATTCTGCGCTTCAATAAAAGTGCAATAATGTGGCCTAAAGTGTATAAAAATATGGCAATATCTATGCAAACCTTTAAATGTCTCCCAGTCCTCAAAAGCAGACAGCCAAAGTGACAGAACATTTACTAATTGCAAAGAAGTTTCAGTGCTGGTAGGTAGGTACTCAGTGACCTGTTTGGGCCGTTTCCTCACTCACAAGCACTAGAGACTTGTACAGTACACAGAGTTAGAAAATTTAATCTAGTTTAAACTTTTTTTTATCAATTCATAAAACTAAATTTATGATCCCTACTCTCTCTCTCTAACCTGAAAGATATAGGCACCCAACTAAAGTGACAAAATTAAGCATGAAATCACATCCTTACATTGCTGCCACCAATCATATTCTAATAAAATTACATTTTAGCTAGGCACACCAATAACTAGCTTGCAAAGCACTTCTACCCATAGGTCACTAGCTCTGATCTGTACAAGTTTGGAAGAAAAGGCTGCTCTATGTAAAATTGGTGGTTGCTATGACAGTGATGCCTCCACATTTTGCATAAGCTTAAAAAGAGTCCCAAGGACTGAATACATACTGACACCAAGTTCTTCACTTTGCCAAGTAAGTGGTCCTCAAAGGTTAGGGAGAAGCCTTACTTGTGGAACAGTCTCAAGTAAATGCAACCACACTGTCTGTCATATCTCCTCTGTGAATAAACACAGGTTAAATTTCAGGACCCAAATTTGTGAGGAGCATTAGAAATTATTTTGCAGTAAACCAAAAATAAGTCCTTTCTAGGTAGCTACATGAAGAGGTGCTAAAGACTGAGCACAGACCTTAAAATGCCTTTGTATGTCTTATTAACTTAAAAAGAACATGCATTGATGTTTCAAGTTCAAAACCCTTTGTGTACAATCACATAGGAAATGTGAGTTCTGCCATTCTGTCATGCTGTCATTCTGATTCCAGTTACAGAATTAAAAAAAAAACCAAACCATAAAGGCAAGGGCTATGGGGGAGCAGGGAAGGGAAGGAAAGGAAGGTTTGAAGCTAATTTGATCCTTGTATACAAACACGTAGTTCTCTTCCTGCTTAAATTTGGAAGGAAGTCCTTTTATACACAGCCTGCTTCCTTACAGCATTCCCAAGAAGAGACAAAGAGACATTTTTTTATTGGAAAAGGATTAGTTGTATTTTCCAGATCCTTAATGGATCTGGAAATGCCACTTAAGGTGGCATTGCAGCAGTAAGTGTATCTGGAAAGAAGGAGGCTAGCAACAGAAAATGCTGTCACAGTGTTGCAGCTAGATTGGATTTGGTGGTACAGGCTGCAATGTTCCTTTACTCACCCCTCAGACACAGAGACAGCCACACTTCGTTTGGATGGATGACCAAATCCAGGAAAGATTGGCAACACTCAATTTGCTGTAAATCACAATTGAAGTCTAAGTCTTTAACAGGATCTAGCAAAGAGCTAGAACCATGTTCACCACATGTTCCCAAATTTCTTGTTTCCTCTAGATGCCACCCCTCCAAAAACATGGATGATAATCTACGTGTAGCATGGCCCAGCCTAGGTTTATGCAGTCGGTTGCAGTATAACATAAAATTGTTCTATAACCTTACCTTGTAACACCCCTCTCATGACTTACTATTAATAACCAAACTGAAAGGACTCAATAGGGAGTTCCTAGCTCCTATTTGAGAAGGAAATTTGCAGCCCTAAATGTTTGTATCACTCTTGAAAACTAACCTCAGGTATTATATAAAATCTGAGTCAAGGTCTTCATGAAGCCACATTGACAGAGACGGCTGAAATTCTTTAGAACATGAAACATGAACGTATCATGACTACAATCTTTATTAGAGGAAAAAACACATGTGGTTAAGGAAACTGTAAGATTTCAACAGGTGTTTGGGATTTTAAATTTCTCAGAATCTCCAACATACTATCTACATATGATTTCTATAGATTTTAAAATAGAAGCTACACATATATTCAGTGTATTCTGGCCCTATTGTCTCTTTCTGTCATTCAAGATCACAAGTCATTCACCCTTACTGAATCTTAGGTTTCCAAATGTAATAAAATTAAGAGCTTTTAAGTATGTGTGCCTAGTTAGATATACCTGTCCTGAATGTTATGCATCCCTGGTGAAATATTTTCTAGAAGGTAGTAGTTTGGCCCAAATACTTAATGGCCCAATTCATAGAGAAAATCATGCACAAGCTCATTCCAAAAGCATATAAATAAATAATGGAAATCAAAATGCAAGCAGAAAAACATGCCTATGCATTAAAAGTATGCTTTGAACCCCTGGTAGAATAAAAATACATTCCTTTTCTGCTGCTACCATTTCCTGCTTCAGAAAAGAATTCCTCCATCCATTAATGGTCTATGTAATGTAAACATCCCAGGATCTGGAGCCCATTTGAAACTAGACTGTCCATATGGCAGTCAAAAACTTACATCAAAAGGATAAGTTACAGTGGTAAAAGTCCCAAAAAGAGGAAGAGAAAGAACAGACTATCAATTCTGTCCTGGCTGCTGTCCTGGTTTGCACAGACTTTTACTCAATTTAACAGAGGGTACAAATTTAAGAGTAAAGATTGTCCGTTAATAACACAAACAGAACCAACACAGCAAATATTACAAATGGCTTGCTGTAAAGCTAATGTGTTTATAAATATCTGAGTAAAATATATTGTTTAATACTATGAACCTCCTTTCAAGTGAACAAAGTTTGTGGTTCATGTTGTGCTTATTGCAATTCTTGTGAATTGCTTACTCATCTGACAGAAAAAGTAACCATCACAGATGATGACTGTTTATTACTAGTGGAAATTGATGTCAGTTGTCCCCAGTACTTCCACCTATACCTGAAAAAACACCCCCAAAACAACCAACAAAACAATGAGATAAAAAGTATGCAGTGGGTACTCTGTTTCTTCCCTAGTTCTGTCTCACATATTTCATGTAGCTGTCCAAGGAGATTTTTGGTTTTTAAGTTAATAGAGAATCATAGGGTTGGAAGGGACCTTCAAAAGCCATCTAGTCCAACACCCCTGTGGTGAGCAGGGACATCCTGCACTAGATCAGGTTGCTTAGAGCCTTGAATACCTCCAGGGATGGGGCCTCTGTCACCTCTCTCAGCAACCTGTTTCAGTGTCTCATCACCCTCACAGTGAAGAACTTTTCCTAATGTCTAACCTAAACCTACCTTGCTCTTGTTTAAAACCACTTTCCCACATCCTATTGCTAGATGCCCTAGCAAATAGCCCCTCCCCAGATGTCCCGCCTTTCAGGTACTGGTAGGCCACTATCATGTCTCCCCAGAGCCTCCTCTTCTTCAGGCTGAACAGCCCCAACTCTCTCAGCCTGTCCTCACAGGAGAGGTGTTCCAGCCCATGCATCACCCTTGTGGCCTTCCTCTGAGCCCTCTCCAGTAGTTCAATTTCCTTCTTGTGCTGAGGGCTCCAGAGCTGGATGCAGCTGGATGCATTACTCCCCAAGCCCCTTCCACAGAGCTGCTCTCTATCACATGACCTCTCTAGTCTGTATTGATAATGAGGACTGACCTGGCCCAAGAGCAGAAACCTCCACTTGCCCTTGTTGAACCTCATCAGGTTTACACGACCCTACATCTCCAGCTTGTCCAGGTTCCTCTGGATGACATCCCATCCCTCCAGTGTGTTGACTGAACCATTCAACTTGGTGTTATCTGCAGACTTATTGAAGGTGCACTCAATGCCACTGTCTATATCACTAATAAAGATACTAAGCAACACCAGTTGGTGTCCTTGAGAGACACTTGTCATTCCTCTCTACATGGACAGCAAGCCATTACAGCTACACAATCCATCAAACAGTCCACCATCAAACCCATATATCTTCAGCTTAGGAGAAGGATGTTGTGGGGGACAGAAGTCCAAATGGACGTTCACCAGTCTTCTGATGTCCACTGATGTAGTCAGTCCATTGTAGAAAGCCCCAGGCAGGTCAGACAGGAATTGCCACTGGTGAAGCCTTGCTGGCAGTCTCAAATCACCTTCCAGTCTTCCACGTGCTATAGCGTAGCATTTAGGAGATTTTGCTCCATGATCTTCAAAGGCAGAGGTGAGCCTGACTGGTCGGTAGTTCCTGGCATCCTTCTTTCTACTCTTTATGAAAACAGATGTGATGTTTGCCTTTTTCCAGTGACCAAGAAGTTCACCTGACTATCATCACTTTTCAAGTATCATGGAGAGTGGCTTAGCAACTGCATCAGCCAACGCCCTCAGGACTCTGGGNAACGCCCTAGGACTCTGGGGTGTATCTCATCAGGGTCCCATGGACTTGTGGATATTCAGGTTCCTCAGGTGGTTGGAAAGCTTTTCTTCACTCACAGCAGGAGGGACTTTTCCCCCTAATGTCCACCTAGTGTTCCTTCAACTTGGTCATGAAGAGAGGGTTTGCCAGTGAAGACTGAGGCAAAGAAGTTGTTGAGTACCTCAGTCTTGTCATCTGTTGTCATGAGTTCAACATTCTTGGTCTACAGGGGAGTAACACTTTCTTTAAGTTTCCTTTTCTGGTTAACGTACCTATAGAAGCCCTTCTTGTTTTTAACATCCTTTGCCAAGTTAAGATGTAGCCTTGCCTCAGCCTTTCTGATGTCATTCCTTTGTTTGATTTTTATGTTATTTTTATGTTTTTACACAAAACTAAACCAAAATACTTTCCACTTACAATGCAAGACTAGGTGCATAAGAAAAGATTTTCTGCAAATACTAGCAGATTCTCAGTTGCAAATGCCCACTTTTATCACAGAAGATAACTGGAGAATGGCCAGCATCATCTAGAGAAAATTCACAAAAGATGCGCACACATGCACACAAAAGACAAAATTATGTCTCACATTCTCCAAATAGGTGAATGCACAAATATCTGATAGAGAACTTAAATGAAAAGAGGACCAAGATTCTTTTCCAAGATAAAAAGACAGCATATTATATAAATATTATATTATATAGTCTATCACAAAGACTACTGAACAATCCATTTTTCATGCTGTGCAAAGATAATACACTGAAAGCCTGTTACCATTAACAAAAGTGCTGATCTTTTGTTAGTAATCTGATTAAGAGGCTTCTTTGAAAGCTTTTGTTAAATGTCATAGAGCCATAACACTCTAACCACAGACAGGGCTCTGTATATGTAGACATGGCACTGCATTACAGAAGCTATTTTTGCTGTGAAATTCTTAATGCATAACTCTTTTGGACATTTTACCTTAATATCGTGGCAGCTTTGGACTTTTTCTCTTAAGTCTTTTCAGTGTGGGTCACTGGTGAAGGAGTTGCATTTACTTACTGTGAAATTTCTTGCACATTCATGATGATGCCACGTAAGTGCTCAGGAAGACAAGCCTTTGAAGTCAAGAAGTCCTGAATGAATACCAAATCCAGGCATGCCATCTCTCAAGCTAGTAGAACACTGCAAAGGATGGTTTGCTGGGCAACATCAAACCTTGCAATAAACTTGCAGTTTTTTACTAAATGAATCTAGAGATACTCCACCTGCTCATAAAGGGCAAGAGTAGATCCACAAATGGAATTAGCAAATTTAAACAGGATATTTCTGTATGCAAAAATTTAGTTAGCATATAGTGAAATGGCTACATAGTATGAAAGCCCCAGGATGTGGGGTGAAGGGAAAATGGTGACTCCAATACCAAATAATGAATAAGCCATCTGAAATTAAAAACCTGCCATGGATGTACTCTATTAATCTGTATTTTGAACAACATCCAAATTCAGACTTGACACTGAAAAAGGATTTGAAAGAATAGGATTAGTTTCATATATGCCAGGGCCAAGCTCTTAGACTGTCATTACTAGATTTGGGTTTAGATGATAAATACTTTTTATTAAACTTTCTGCTTGCTGAACCTGACTCAAAATCAGACCCATAAGAAACACCTCTTTTACTCTGGTGCCATCCCAAATTCAAATTTCTACGTACAGTTTAAAATCTAAACCAAGCTGAATTTTAAGGAACCAAAACTTCTATTCTGATTCTGTCCCACTCTTCTCATAAAGCAAAAGTTGCTTAGCATTTTAACATTTTTACTTCTTGTTCCAGTATTCTCCATCTTGAATTGGGTTGTTCTTAAAGAAAAGATAGTAAAGACAACTTTGGTTAGTTATATTACATATGCTCAATTTTATTACAAGGTATTCTTAAATGAAAATTTATATTTCTAAGAGGTTTCAGCAGCTGTACTTTTGAACATTTTGTTTGCCTGACACTGTTCGAACAAAACCATCTTTGCCATATTTCCTCTTTGGGAATAGAACAATTGCAAGTCTGGAATAAAAACTGGCAAACGAAAATGATTAGCAGTGGATGTCCTGCTACTGTTGCTTAGGGGCTGTCCCTGTCACATTTGAATCAGCTTCCTAAAACTTGATGATTGCTTTTTTTGTAGCAAAGGAAGTGATTGAATTAACCACAGACCAGTTGTTTCTCTTGTTGTTACCTCATTTCATTTCTTGCTGATGTCCAAATACACTGCAGAGGTGGTTTGCCTTTTTTTTTGCTTATTAGAAATTACTGCCTAACTGTCTAAGTAGGTACATTATAATTATGAATTCAGCACTTGGTTTTGAGGAACCAAGGCAGACAACCATAAAGTGAAGCATCAAAATAACTGTATTGCCTTTGGAAAAAAAAAAAAAAAGCTGAAAAAGCAGGTACTTTTAAGAGAAGCTTAAAAATCAGTAGCAAATCATGTTCTGGAAAGTAAAACTGTAACTCAACAACAAAGCCTCAGTCCACAGTGCAGCTGAGGGAAGAAAACTAATTTAAATGAGCCACGTTTATCCTTCAGAGCCTCCACTGCATTTAAGAAACATTATTACCTTTGATTTTCTTCAGTCTAGTTCCTGTTGATTGATCTTATGACTCAGTTACTTATCAGTCAGAGAAGAAGAGCTGTCCATTTGTAATTCTTTAGACTCTACCCAAATTCTGTGCTCAACCACAATGGAACAGAGTACTTTTCTGACAGTTTCTTTCAGAATAGATGAGTTGCAAGAGAACAGTAAGAGACAGCTTAATTTCACTTCTGCTACCCATTCAGATTGAGACAATGCAGAGGTTGAGAACAGCAGCAAAGGTTATAGTTGAATTAAAAGGCAAATTACTACTACCGGGCAGCAGGAAGGAAACAAGAGGAATTCTGACTCACAGGTGTGTCTGAGTCAGTTTCTTGTGACGACAGCTGAGAGAAGTGGTAAAATTATGCATTTCCCTTTGCTTGGGCTAAGATTTCAAAACACAGCCAGCCGCAAACACACATCATGATGCATTACAATGTCTCTGCCCCAGCTGCAGTGGGAAGACTTGGAAGCACCGGGACTGCATTCCAAATACTTTACAAACATGTAGGATAAAAGAACAAATAATCTCCCTCCTCCACACCCTACATTTATAATTTAAAATTCAATGGAAGGAAAGCTTGATATTAATATTATTTATGAACAACAATCCATAGTTATAGTTTCCATCTGTATACAGACCCATCCCGTTTTCCCTGCTTTTGCACCTCAAATGACTTTCCAATTACTGCCTCACACCAAACATTGTTCTTAAATTCTAAATTTCAATCACAAGAGCACATGTGCTTCTTTCACAAAGATAATTACCACATGCATTGCAATGGCAGTTCTCTCTGAAGGGAACCATCTATAAATTTGAGAAGCTTGCTGAACTGAGTAATTTCCACTACTGGTATGCACTACTTATAGCTCAGCCTTATTTTGTTGCTGAAGCTGAAAGTGGATTTTAAAATATTACTGTGAGGGATTCTCATACAAGATTTTGTAGATGACAAGACTGCAAGAACTACACCTTCCTCTCAGAAGCAGAAGACTAACCAAAAGGTTCTAGAACAATAAAAGCCTAGTGATTACAACCCTAACACCCCATTCCTTACACACATAAATAGAATTAAACTGTTCACATTACAATAGAGATACTCTGCATTTTAATAGTCTGAAAAAATAAGGAACACTTTCCTGTTACTAATGACCTCACTCAGTTCAAATTTGATCCAGAAATATTACACATATAAATATTCAAAAGCTTTTACCACTTCTTGAAAGCCTCACACAAAAAGAAATTTCAGGCCATTCATTACAAAGGATTTCTGCCATCAAAAGAGCATGCATCCATCCTGAATATCAGATTGTTTCAGGTCATTTGGGATGTACCTTTGATTACCAAGTAGCCAAGGACATTCTCAATTGTTGGTGACTAGCAAGCAGAATAACTTTGACCTTCCCCTTTTCCTCTGTATGATAATGTAACAGACAGCCTAAGCACTGTCAAGGTAGGGAAGTTCCTCTTAAAAGTTACTGGATCAGTTTCCTAAAGGAAAGGGCACCTTTTTTTAAAGAATGAATCGTTTGCTGCAGACTCTGTTGCCTTTTTTGAAGGACACGAACATGCAGCAAATAAAGAGAAAAGATCTGCTCCTGTGTTTGGGGCTGCTGCCAAAACAAGAACTTGAGCTGAGGATCTGAGAACAAAGCAGGAGCAGAGATGCCCAGTGAACTAGTATTATGCACTCACCCTATCTCTTAGAAATAATGCTAATGATAGTCACTGGTCACCCAGCACGCTCAAAACCACCTTTCACCTGCTGTGTGTTATACAGTCTCACCAAAACCAAACATTTCAGAGCCACATGAACTATCTGACTACATACAGTAAGAAATAAGGATATAATAAAAATCATGCTGGAACTATTGTGGAAAAGAACTCCATGGAGAAGAAAGCAGCAAATGCTTATGAACTAAATTGTACTGGTAACTATTAGTGATTTATGACAAAACAGCTGCACTGGGACATTCAAACTACTTCCCTACCACCGCCACCGTTATCTGACTGTTACTAGCTGGAAAGAGGCTATCAGTTCTACTTGCCTGCTTGGCATTTAGCACCATTCTCCACCCACATAGCCCACTTGAAATGGCACCCACACTGGAAATTTTGCTCTTTTTAACTTCTATTTTCCATCTGTATCAAATTCCACAACATTCCACCTGCAATTACAGAAGTCAGCTAAGTTTGTTCTCGTCATGGCCACTCAGCTGCTCACACTGATTTTCCTTCTTCTTCTCTTGACCTCCAGTTTAGCAAGTTGGGCAGCTGAAATTCCAGCATACTCCACACAGGTTAATTGTTAAACAGACTGCATCCAATATACAATATCTGAAGGAGCAAATAAAGAGAACAAACATTTCTGACAGTGTGAATGTTGGCTAGCTCCTGCATTCAGCTTTTACTGTAGTTGAGATTTCACAAGGTGTCCCAAAGCACTTCCAAATGTTTATAGCTCTGGAACAAACACTGCAGAACTTCTCTAATCTGGCAATGCACTTTATCCTTATCTATAGGCATCATAAGAAAAGCAGTTTGGTTTGGTATGCCTACTGCAAGTAAAAGCAGCTCTTCTCAGGACCACCTTCTGCTTTCTTCCCACACCAACAGGCAGAGACAATGCTGCCAAACAACAAAACTGAGCACATCTCTTCATTCCCTACTGTGTGCCTGTCTATGGTGCCCACTCCTGTCAGGGATAACATCTCCTATGACTACGCCTTCCAGGGGCAGGCCGTTGAAAACACACCCACGCAGTTACCAATCCACGGGCTGCTTCCCTTCATAAAGTCAGCCACCCACACATTGACCTTTGTTACAGAGCAGCACAGCTGAGGACAGAAACCTAGGAAACCTCCTGCTAGCCCAGAGGGGAGGCAGAAAAGGCTCTCTTGGAAACAAATTTTGTCACAGATAAGTGGATAGAAGGCACTGATATTTTTAAATGTGTAAGAACATAACTACGACAGATTACTAACAATATGTACACAGGCTTTCTACATTTTCATTTAACAGTTATAGATTGTTCAAAGATCCATCACCTCTAAAACAAATGGATGATACTTGAAACAGGCAAAGCAGATTTGTTTCAGGAAATACTGGACTCATGCTGATGGAGGATTGCAGTTTTAGAGGAACAGTTCCCTGGAGCATTTCTCAGGGGACAAGGCTTTCAAGGGGGACACACTGCACAACTGCAGACACAAAGAGATGTGACAGCCCTTTTTGTGACTGCTATTCAAAGAGTCATAGGGTTAAGAACCAAACTGTCCAGTGAAAATAGCAAGTAAAAATTCACAAGGCAAACACGCCAGCTTAGGCAACCTATTTACAACATCTTTCCAAGACATGCAGCCAGCAAACGGAGACAGACTTGTTTGAAAATAGCTTAGAAATAACACAACTGTACAATCCATTTCTATTAATATCTACACATGTTATTATGGTGACATTTTTGGAATTTCAAGAGGCCTTGCCTTCATCATGAAGGTAATCTGTTTTTAACTTCATTTTCTGGACTCCAAAAGATATTTTGCTGTGACAGTTCGCATTCACGTTTGCAGCATTTCTTTCCAATGCCTAAGTGCCAAGTAAACAAGCCCATAGCCCTGAAAGTGGTGAATCCAATCTAACTCAATAACAAGGAATCATCTCATCACAATCCCCAGTGGCCAAGTTCTATTATACATTCCATCAGTCTTCTATGGTTCCAGATACTTCTGTATGATGAAACACCTCAGCTGTGTAACTCTAAATTGTGTGACAGTATCTTCCACATACACGAAAGAGGCAATTCAGTGTCTCTGATGTTAAAGAATTTGCAATGGCATTAGGAAATGAACACGCCCATCTAGAAGACCTGTGTATTTTGGAAACTCTGACAGTGCACAAAAGTAAAGCAATGAGTGCTGGGCATTGAGAAGGCTCCCAGAATGCTACAGTAAACACTTTTTGCAGATTAGATTTCCATCTGAGCTGCCTGAACAGCCAGTAGTCCAATACCAGAATGACTTGAAAAAATCACAGACAGCAAGTCTGTGATCACAGACAGGGAAGTTCTCACATTATGGATGACCGTTACTGCTTGCCAGTCCCCTACTAGCATGCATTCCAGTAGCTGCAAACCCACAGCAGTGCTACACACAAGAAAGGTGCTTCAGATGAACACTGTACAAAAGTGAGTTCAATTCTCCTGTTTGTTCTTCTTTTCCTTTAGATGCACTGCTATGAAATCCTAAGCTCTGTGAAGACACAGAGTCAAACTCATCCAGAGGGATGCCTTTGGTCACAGTCTAACCTCTTGCTTCCTATTCAACAATATCACCACAATATCTCCTACTCAGCATGCATATAATTTCATAACCTAGTTCAGTGAACACAGAGCTCAGCGGTTCTGCCTGTAAATGACATAGCAGATTACGAGGACTACAGAAGATGATGACAGATAAAGAGAGTAGAAGTAACATCTTACCGGGAACATTTCTCCAGGGAACATCAGTAGGCATCTGGCAGGTATCACTCCAGTTCTCAAATTCATTTTTTGGGGTGAATTTTCTTTTTGTCACCTTTGAAAAACAGGAAAAATAAATTGAATACTGTACATAAATTTCTTTTCTATCTTATTTGTCCTTTTGAACTTCCCAGTTAACTATGTGCAAGGTTAAGGGAAGAGAGTTCATGAATCTGTGTGGGCAGAAGGAGCTAAGATTACAACTGAACTACTGTATTTGCTTTTTTTGTGACACAGACAATATCACTATCACACTGTCAGCAAAGGCCTCAGGAGAGCTGAGAAAAGGGCATGGAATCAAAAAAGAGCAGTGACAGAAAAAAAGGGCAGACTTTTCCTCTATGCCTTTTCCAATACTCCGCATTGGATTTTTAATTTTCTTGAAGATCTCTTATAGTTCAATTCTTTATTAGTGAGTCTAATTGGTTTTTTTCTTTTGCCCAAAATAAACATTAAGAACATCTAATTATTTATTTTTTTAAAGCTCTTCTCTGGCAGGAAATTACTTTCCCTTTCTCACTTGGATAGTCATGTAAAACAGGTTTCACTAAAATAATGTGCAAGACAAACTAAGGATACTGGTGGAAATTCAACAGAAACACAAGAATATGGAAAAAAACATACACAAGGTATTTTCTGATCTGTATAAAAGGTAGGCATGATTCTTCAGTCACTGAAGTCTTCATGCAGAAGCCTAGGGAAATATGGGAATAGAGCATACTCAGGATATAAGTAAACCTCTTCAGCTTAAAAACAAAATATAAAACTCTGCATAGTAATTATTTCCATTCTTCATGTTTGCAAAGTCAATTTACATATTTCTTAGCATTTCAAAAGGTTTCAATAATTTGATGTCAAGTCTGATAAGTAAGGGGATTTTTAAAATTTAATTTTAATGGTGAATTCATAGCCCTGAGTTCTCCCAGTTACCACGTCATCATAACATGAAGCAAGGACAGAATGTAGGGCACTGCCATTGTAACTTTGTATAAATACATGGCTTTCATAGCATAGTTTAAGTAATTTTCTCTTTACTGTAAGAAATTGCACATTGGTTATCATTGATATAGACTTTTTCCTGATTAATTTATTTCATTTTTCTCCCCAGTTCATCCTTTTGCAATAACTATGACTGTCATGGCTATCTAAAAAGATGGTTTCTTTCCACCACACTACCTATACATACAGAAGTTGAAGATGACTCATTGGGCTGCACGGGTGAGTTCTAACTCAAAAAATAGAAAAACCTCCAAGAAACAGAGCCAGTTTTATTCATAGGCTACTCCTGGCATCCACTTAAAAATATTCATTGAGAATTGCAACCAAGCAATCAAGACTTAAAGTTGCAATTAAACAAGCTCATCTAGGGAAAAACCCGGAAACCAAGCCTTCCCCTTTCTGTAGGATAAAATACAACGTGTGTGAGATGTTTCGGAGTTGCTTAGGTCTGTTTTCCCAGTCCATCCTACACAGATGTACACACACATATACAGAAAGGGACAGGAGAATTTCCTGTAGAAACAATGCACATTTCTGCAGACACACATTATATTTATGCTGCTAACCCACTCATGAAAAGCCACTGTGAAAATTCAGTCCATCTAGAGAGACACATTTTACACTTTGGTTTAAAGCAAGACACTCCAGCTCCATTGATGTCAACTTACTCAAATTTTATATGTCTCCTGAGAAAGGTTCACGGTATTATTTAAATATCATACTACCATTACTTTACAGGATCAAAATTTTTAAAAAAATCTTTGAGAACATGTAAAATTGAGTATCTTAGGCTACAAAGTGCCTAAACACTTCATGCAGTTAAACATTAGCCATAATTACTGCTAATGCTTTTCCTGCTAATCCTAGAAGCCTGTCTTTCTGAAAATAGTCTGTGTGAAAACCAAATCTACCTAATATTACTCATGCTCCTATAAACCTGTAGTAGCTTCACCAAAAAAGCCACTCCTACATTTTTCTACTGCTTGTTCAGGCTGATCTGACATCATTAATTCCAAGATAATATTAAAATTCAATTAAAGTACAACAGAGATATACAAGCAAGTTCCAAATAAGGTCTCACATAACTCCATTTCTGTGTTTACTACTTCATAGAAGAGTCACAACTTCAGCAAATTTATTACACTTTAATTTAGTGCCAAATTTATGACAGATTCTTATCCTACTCCTTACCCACAAGTAGCTTATAAAGATCATTTTAATATTTGAAATTCTGGCTGGCAAGTTCAATTAGGAAAAAAAAAACCTCTCAAATGATCTTATAGAACATTTTTTCTGTTCCACTCAGTGGATGAAGAAGTTACATTCAGATATTCAGAAAGAATATCAATATTTTTGAGCTCAAAACCCACTTCCCAGACATTGCCTCTGGAATTCAGTCAAGTTTCACTGTTTCAGCAAACAAATATTCTTTCAGAGTAAACTGCCTTCTCTACTGCCAAACAGATATGCTAGTCAAAGTGAAAATGCAGAAAGCTCGAGTGAGCATTAGCATACAGTACCTTTTAAAAGAGGCTGACTGATTGCATACATAAACTACGCAAGTAATTGGGACCAGATCAAGCATTATTCACATAAATAGCAAAGAAGATCCCACATTTATTTCTTATAAAAATAAATACCTAACTAAAGTTTCGCCTTAGTAAATTCAATACTACCTACCAGGAAGGGTTTCAAAACTTGGGAAAATAGGATAAATGTATTTGATTTAACCATATAGAGTTTTACTAAACCATTAACCTACATCATTGTAAGGAACTAGAGCTCAGTTACAATTCCCAGTGGAATATAATGTTTGTTTGAAGACAACCCTATTCATTTAGTCTGTCTTGAGTAGGGGTCCCTCAGCTTAACCAAAATGGTGAACACTTGGGAGCACTTTGAATAAAGTCTAAAAGGCGAAGTTTGTATGATAATGTAAATTAGACATTAGGAGGAAGTTCTTGAGGGTGGTCACGCACTGGAACAGGTTGCCCAGAGAGGTGGTGGAGGCCTCAGTCCTGGAGACATTCAAGACCAGGCTAATGAGGCTCTGAGCAACCTGACCTAGTGCTGGATGTCCCTGCTTACTGCAGAAAGGTTTAACTAAATGACCTTTGAAGGTCCCTTCCAACTCAACCCATTCTATGATTCCATAATATTAGTATGACTAAGCCATCTAACTGGAGCCACAAAGCTGTCTTTTTAAACAGATTTCAATCTCAACTTGCAGCATCTCTGCACTGCCTGCTCTTTTTGAATCTTCTTCATTTTCTTTCTTGCTCCTACAGAGATGATCAATACAATTGCATGTGAACATATTACAGCCTTCTGCTAGTTCTGCCTTCATACAGCAGCAAAAGAAGACCAGGAATTGAAAACATTTTCCGTAAGGGTGTTTATGTAATCACTTCATTCCTTGAAGATTTTTAAAATAATTTTTTTACTGCCCAAACTGCCTTATTCCAGGTACCCTCCCAGAACTTCAGCTCCTTAGCATTCATCCGTGACAAATTCTGCAAATTTTCCATATTTATCCTGGGAGATTTCTGACTAGTTTACATGTTATATTTCTGCCTTTTGGCTCAACTCTCTTTGTAAGCTTCACTGCTTAGTAATCAAGTTAGATTTTAAATCCAACTGGCATAATTTAGTCAAGTGGAAGGGAAAAAATATAGAAAGCCAATGAGTCAAGGGAAGCAAGTTCACAGGAGAATATTTTCAGCTCTGGGCAAAGGAAAAAAAAAAAAGATGAATGTGTTAACTTTTTTCCCTTTACAAAGTATGTCACATTTTTTAAATTCTTGAACTGGCATGCACTCTGACATGCACACACCCCAGTATCTGCCATGCACTGCCTTCTAAATCTGCCTAGTTTCCATAAAAGTCTCAAGAAACTATAATCCGAGAAACAGCAAGTTAAAAATGGACATTCTATATGGACAAGAGATATAGCAGATATACAGAAATAGTCAGATGAACTGAGCCAAGGTAACTCTGTGGGGTTTATCATGCCGTGAGGCTGTGCAAGGTAATGAAATTAGGTTGAAAAGCTTAGGGAGTAAAGATTCATTGACTTTTAGAGTAGAATGATGCCTTTATTCTGGAACTACAAAATTAATTACTGCAGCCATTACACTGCTCTAGCTATCATGAAGAAGGTATTGAGAATTCCTATACATCTCTAAAAGTTGTGCTAAGATTGTACAAAAAAAAGGGGGCAAAATTGCTACACTTTAGCTTCTGTAGGTCACCAGAGAAAGCTCTCTCTGACTACATTCAGTTTCCCAGTTTGAATTTTTTTTCTCCTGAAGGAGATGCTGTTAAAAACTCTAACTGGAAGTCCTAAGACTAGCTTTAACCAATTATTCCAACATAAGGACTTTGTCCCCTTTAAGCTATAGAGTCTCCTCACCTGTATTAGGCAGTGAAGCCAGACAGATAATGAGCAAGTATGTCTTATCCATGCTAACAGTACTGGGAGAGTCTTGCTGAGACTCTGTGCACATTTCTTTGCGGGCTTGGGTGACAACATCTGACATTAAAAACTCAGATGCTGCTACTTCCTTCTACCAAGACTGAGTTAAGCACTTAGTCTCCAGCCCACTGGCACAAAGCACATTAACAGAATTTCTTACAAAAACTTGTGTCATTTAAACTAGCCTTCTTTCATACAGAGAAAAGTACAAACTTTATAATTAAGGAGAACCTTGAAAATATTATAAAGACAGTCTTTATTCATATCTGCATAGAAAACCAGAAAATTTCACTTAATGTGACACTTTTTGCTGACTACTTGGTGCCAAAATTATAAAATTGTTCAGAGATACAAGATTTTCATCACAAACATTTTATTCCTTAAAAAGTGTGCACTGGGATACTGTCTGGCTAATTTGTGGCAAAGGCAGATAAAGCCTATGAGAAGCTGTCAATTAGCAAGGGTGACTGCTGGCTAGGTAGAGATACTGTCCTAGATGACTTGTTTATTTTTAGGTCTGATGAAGTAAGAATCTGAGAAGAATTGAACTACAAGACATTTTCAGTTATGCCCTATAGCGCTACTATTTAAAGACAAGTTGTAAAATAGCAGATACTTCAAATGTCCCCAAAAATTACAGAGAGAAAAGAGGAAAATAACAGCAATATGGTTTAATAAGCCAGAATAGCTGGTGTTACATTTAAAGCAGCAAGTGATGAATAACAGCAAAATAAAAATGCTAGGAAATAAACCTGCAGGGGAGATTAAAAACAAAAAGAAAAAAAGAAAAACCACATTCTCAGTAATTAAAGCCACTTCAGTACTGTTTGATACAAAGGTGATAATGTTTTGCTGAATACTTTCTAACTGCCTACACAACAGGACCACCCGTATAGGAACAGATACATTGAAAACTAGACAGGAAAATTACAGCAATACAGCAAAAAAAGGTTAATTCAAGCTTCACTTGCTAATTAATTTCATTTTTGACTTCTTTACATCTCATTTGACACAACAGGACATAATCTGAAAATCAATGGAAACAAACATTATACTCTCTCATCCAACGGAATACAACAATGAAAAAGCACATCCCTATGAAATATTCACTGCTGTTCAACTGCTTAATGCATTAAATTGAGAATTTCAGAAGAACAAAAATCACTTCTTCCTCTCCCTAGAAGCCAGATTCACTATTTTTCATTTTTCTCTTAAAAAAGGCAGTCTTGTAAAAAGGTATATAAAC
Source organism: Turnix velox (assembly GCA_013400935.1). Lineage (NCBI taxonomy): Eukaryota > Metazoa > Chordata > Aves > Charadriiformes > Turnicidae > Turnix > Turnix velox. The sequence goes on along the minus strand of VZTY01008150.1, from coordinate 6,951 downwards.
ACAATCACCAACAATCAGTCTGAGAATGACTGAATGCTCTGAAGCATTCAGCAAAAAATTACTAATATCAAATGCATTCAGTTTGTGTGTGAAAATCACGAATGAAAAAGGAAAAAAAGTTCTATTAAAATAGTGACTTGCCTTACAAAACACGTGGTTTCCCTTTCACATTGGAAAATTAACTTACTTTAAATAAAGGCAAGTAAATTAACAGGGAGGGTGGGAAGAATCCAATGTGCTTACTACAGTAGTCAAAGACAAAAGGTTCCTGTCTCTGCTCACAAACAAAATATTGGCAGAACTTGAAGTACACAGAAAACACACAAATTCATAGTAAAAAAAAAATGATAGCACAAAAGTTGTTCTCTCTTAGAAGCATGGACAGAAGACTACAAACCACAATAATGAATGGCACAGAAGAAGTTAAAGCAAATAAATTATAATGCTTAAATTACTATTTCACGGTTAGTAAACTGAAAACATTGCTGCTTGCCACATAATAGTCTAACTGACAGTACCTCATTTCAATTTTTCAATTAAAGCTGCTAATAATATAGTTCAAACATCCAGTAATTGAGGTTACTTCAACTTGCAGAAATACAGAGGAAACCTTTACTCTGATAAACCATATTCAATAGACACAGGCTTGTTTCCTGTCAAAGCACAACTTCTACTCCGGAAAACAATGGCAATGGAAAGTCCCTAGGTGCATGTGTTAAAACCACTTACCACAATTTGAAAACCTTAGAAATTCTGGTGAAAAAAATGAAAGAAGTGGAACAAGAATTGTATTAGGCCAGAATATTAAATACAATGTTGCTGCTAAATATTGCTACTGTTGTTTTATCAGACCAAGATTAGGAAGATCTAAGATCACAATACTTGGCATAAATAAAAACGAAAAAAATACAAACAGCATCCAAAGATATTGACATTGATTATTTTTATGCTGTCACATAGATGGGGTAAATTCAAAAGATAGTGCTAAAATGATAGAACTTTATTAAAGCCTTGCACCTGTTCTGGCAGATGGATGCAATTAATAACAGAAAAGAAACAGAAAAACTCAAGTAAAATTGCTCCCTGAGGGTAAGGTTGTTTTAAAATTAAGTTGACATGCTTTTTTAATACAATATATTAAGGCAGAGAAGTATTTTGAAGTGGGTTGTCTAGTTTACAGCAAATGAACTCATTTAGCAAGGTGTATGGACAAACACCAGCCTGGCCCCACAATTAGTTTTCATACTTATTCTTTAAACAGATAATGTATTTTCTAATCGCCGATAGTCAAGCAAATTGTTCTGCTATATTTTGCACGTGAAACAATACCATACTTAAGTTGATTTCCTCCCCTTGCAAAAGAAAGATTTGAAAGTGTAAGCCTCTGAGAGCCTCAGTCAGTAAAATTCTTGCTAATGTACTTCCAAGTGCCTTTGAAGGAGTCCACTCTTCAAGAATACAACTGAAAGTGTATTTCATTATCCGAAATCAGACCAAAATTAACTAAGATGAAAGATCCCATATGACAATGCACATACATTTATATACACATGCATACTCCAATTGCATCTGTATACAGTTACTACGGTTGTGATGACCTAAGCACATGACAATCTGTGATGTTATTAGGACACTCCCTGTAGTTCTGGTCTGTGTCAGCTGATGTTTTCCCAAACAAATCCCAGGGAGGTTCAGGGTTAGTACAGGTCAGGGATCACTCCCTGGATGCAGATATTTTGGGCGCAGAGGTGTGAGAGGGAGTGGTGGAGCTCCAGTTTCAGTGAATGGTAGCTACCAGCCCTGTCCTACCATGCTGCCTGGCCTGAGGGCTCGAGAACAGCGCCTGGCCCATTTTATATACAGGTAGAGACAGAGCCAAATTTAACTCGCCTTTCCAAATCTAGGATAGAAAGCACTCCAATCCTCAGCAGAGGGAGCAAATGCACGAACTCTGCATTATCAACAGGGTATTTTTTATTTTTAAACAGTGCTTCTAAGTGTGTTAAACTGTTACATTATTCATATTTCATGTGTGAAAATAACCAACCTTTTTTATTTCTAGAAACCAGTTACCAAAAATAAAAAAGTAACCAAGGACCCTGAGGATTCAATGACCATGAAAAACAAACTAGACAGAAGAAAAATAGAAGCAGCTGAATTAACTGAATAATAATCTAACAACAAAATGCCATTGTTAGCAACAATTTTCTCTATATAATTACCCACTTCATCAGGAAAACCATCTTAAATTACCAATAAAATAATTCTGAGTGCCACAGGTGACTGGTTTTGCTTTCTGTCTCTGACTTTGCTATGATTAAATAATTAAATACGTTGCAATGTACTTTAAAATTCACCCACAATGGTGGCTTGCAGCTCAACAACTCACAAAATCACAAGTAAACTGTTTAATTTCTTTTTGTAGATATGAAGGTACTGTAGAATAACAAGAAAGTATTTTCCATCTCTTGCACTTGAACATGTACTTAACATGTACTACAGGTGACTACACAACAGCTGGGTACTTGGAGGATGGGTATGTGTAAGACATTGTACATTTCTAGAATAGGCTAATAAAAATGTATTTAAGCAAGCAGTCTTGGGACTCAAAGGCAACAATAGCTATCTTTTATCTTATTCTGTTTGTTTGCTTGAGTTGTGGTGTGTTTCATTTTGGTTTGTTTGGTGTTTTTACAGAACAGATGGAAATGGTGCACCAAAACCACCACGGGCTCTAGTGGTTCTTAGAGCCTCAGCTTCCCTACCAAGAGGAGGCCAGCAGCTTCATGCTGAGACACTCCATGCTCTGAAAAGACCATAAGCTTGCCAGAGCTCAGCCATTAAACAGCTGCCTGACAGTACAGCATGGAAAGCTACACCCATGTGAAAAGTCAGCTTTCTGTAATACTGTATATGCTCAGTTAAAGCACCAAGAGATTACTTTGAAAGTTTAAGGATGCTGGGATAGCCAGGATATAGAGTTAAAATTTGCAAGAAGTCCTGTCATGCTAAACTTTTGGAACAGCTGACTTAAGCTTTTAAAAGCGTTGTTACCATATCACTTAACTCAGCATATTGTGTATAGTACTAACCTTAAAAAAACTATACTGTACATGAGGGCAATACCTTACCTTATTTACATGGCCATAAATAAACCCTACATCTGCCTTCTTCATTGTTTTTATGTTTCAGCATATTTGGACAAGAACTTATTTGAAACATGGCAAAAACCCCATACAAATGAAAATAGCTTCCAAACCACATACATTGACTGACTGCAGAAAAATCAATAACATTTTAATAGCTGGGGAACAAAGAAAACCAAAATAACACATCTCTTTTGCTTCCAACTACTGTCAATGGCCCTGGGCTGAAATCCATTCAAGAACAACATAAAGTTTCATTCACAAGGCTTCCTAACAATTCTAAGAGCTCCAAATGAGTCATCAGTAACGCCCCTCCTCTACCCCCCAAAAAGACACAACAAAACCAAACCACTACACAAAATCAAAACCAGTCAAAAGACTGCATCTCTGATTTCTCCCAGCCTATCAAGCAGCTGGGCTTTTCAAGAAGTTGCAAGTCTGTCATTCACTAAAATGCCAAGAACTGAAATCTTTACCTTACAAAGGGATTTATGAGTTCAAAACAAGACTTCTTTCACACTGTCATGATTGCTTTATCATGTCCTGAATGAAAGCCACCTTCACCTTATCATTTCCATTATAGAATTTTACCAGATTATTACAGCACTCATCTAGACATCATGGCATGACTGGTTAGCATCATAGACTGAGGACTGGCCTCACATAATGTGGAATTCCCAAAATGACCAACCTCAATTCTCTTCTGTAGAGATTCTCTTCATATAGAGATTAAAATGCCCCTAAGCAGTGGTCATGTTCCAAATGGTCAGATTCTTTAGTAAATAAGTATTCAGCCAAAGAGGTTATGAGTAAGAGAGATCTGTGGAGGCATTTTAATTGTATGTACATAACTTAGGATCCTTAATTAGACATCAAACTTACCTATGTACCTTAAATATAATTCAAATAGAAAAGTGCTCTTTCAAACATAGAATCAAAGTATCTCATTTATGTCTTCTCAATGGACCTGTGCATAGCAGACTAGTTTAATTTGGGCTGCCAGACAGACTGAAGTTGGGCAGTAGGAACTCATATGGCCTTGTGGATATCTACATTAACATTGTATGACCTGCATTAAAACATTCCAGGTGGCCAATGCCTTCAGCTACCATGCTCTCAACGGTCTTTTATCCTTGTGTGCCTTGTAAATCCAGTGGGCAAGATAATTTCTGATGTTCTCCATTAACAAGCACATGCTTCTAGCTTCAAACACATGGCAGCTGTTTTCTCCTCCTCCCTCAGCTGCCTTTTATGAAACAGTCCTTTCACCCTGCATGCTTGAAACCACAAATGCAATGCTGTGTCTTCTAGACATTTCATGGCACAGCATGCAAAAGCTTGACCCATCTTTAATACTGTTGATACTGAAGCCATAGGTATCTTTCACCTGCTTCCCACAGCTGGCTTGCTACCAACACAAATTCATATGATCCTCAGAGGACTGTAATTCCCAGCCTATCTGTACTTACCGCACAGCACAGGCAATGAAGAAAAAAAAAAGAAAAAAGAAAAAAGAAAAAAAAGAGGCTGTTTGAAAACCACTCACTTTCCCCATAGAGCTGGCCATCCTCTTAATAACGCAGCACGCATACACAGGGACCAAGCTGCTCGCTCCTTCTGGCTTTGCACTCAGATGAACCACAAGACAATATGACTCAGCCCCAGACAGCTACCAAGTGCAATTCACAGATCACAGCTCTTAACAGTGCATGGAACATGAAGAGAATGACATAACACAACAAAACCAAAACAACTGAGTAAAAGAAACAAAGATTTAACAAGTTGAGAAAAAAAACAAGTCAAACCCCCTGATTTATCCACAGCCAAGTAAGAGATAGTAAAAGAGCAAGCGGACCCTACCAACCTAATTCTATGCAAGCTGAGCTCTGAGCAAAAGAAGGATATGGAGAGTTGCCAGATAAGAGTTTTAAATCAACACTTAAAGCAACACAGGGAAGAAAACAATTTGGAGAGCCTAAAGAAAAATTAGAAGGTTCCAACCCACTTAAAGCAAGTACCTGCCAAACTACCATTTTAAAGCTACAGAGCAACAGTGACCCTTGAGAAAGACATTACTGATATGACTTTATTGTATGCACCACCAGAGGAGTAACTTCACAAAGCCTAAATCTACAGGAAGGAATGCACAGTAAGAATACCTGTAAATGACAATTAATTTTATTAAAAGCCAAAAATCAGAAAGACACTAAAAAACCTCCAAACTTTACAAAGGAAACTACTACAGAAAACACACCTGCTGATTTCAGAAACGCAAAATTTAAAGCACTCCTATAACACAACAGTCTTTGAAACAGCCTCAAAGTTTGCAGGTTTTTTATTTCCTTGTTTGATAATTAATTAGAAGATCAACACTTGCAAAGCATAATTACTCCATGGAATGCCTTCAAAAGAATCTGAAATCAAGTGCTTTGAACCCTAAGCAAGGAAGCCTTACTCTTTTCTCTCCAGTATTCATAACTGACATACAAATTTGAGGGGAAAATTTGTCCTAAAAGCCTCACGCTGAAATTAGTTATGTTTTATTTACCACAACCCCATGGAAAGTGCCAGCATGAAAATAAACACACATAAAAGAGTCAACTTTAACTAGAACAAGTTTTCATATTCCCTTACGGCCTCTCAGAGCAGTGGTGCCACCTGCATGGCCTTTACTGAGGGGGGGGCCTTCCAGCCTGTTTTCAACATGGTACATCTCACCTCTGGCTTAACTAAAAACCCCACCCTTCTTCCCCAAAAAAAGACCAAATAAAAACAAACCAACAGTAAGAACTGAAACCAGACATTCATAAGTAAAAAACAGTCCTGTTCTTCTGGGTCACGAAAACCCCAACAAGCTCTCAAAGGCTTGAAGGGGAAGCACAGGGGCGTAGCACCCAAGAAAACACCATTAACTATTGATTTTTTTTTTCCAGTGCCCAACGAGCGCTGCAGGAGCACCACACTCTAACAGAATAGATAGCGAGGCACGCACTACCACAGCTCTTAAAACCCTCTAGAGCCGCGGGTAACTCCAATACCTCACAACCCCACTTAGCCCCAGCTGGGAGGGCGGACGGGACAAGGCACGGGTAAACCTCCCGGGGCGGGACCGGAAGCCCCGCCTCCTCCACCCTCCGAGCTCTGACACTGGTCAGTTCTCCCCTCGCCCTCAGCCCTGCCTTCCCGCCCCCTCTCCATCCGCCGAGCCTTTTCCAAGCCGCCGCCCCGCCCCGTCCGCAGCTCCTCGCTCACTTGCTGGCGGTCACTTCCATCAAGCCCAGCTTCTTCTTTCCATTGGGCTTTCTGGAAGCGGCTGCTCCCGCCTCCAAGGAGAAGGCTGGGCGCCCCAGCGGCAGCCCTGCCGCTCCCTTCCCGTTGCGCATGCGCGGGGCTGAGATCTGCCCTGAGGGGAGGGGGCGGGTATGTTGGGAGGAGAAGAGCGGCCGCCAGAGCTCCGCTGGGAGGGGGTTGGAGCGGCGGCGGGAGTAGGGTCGCTGCCACCAGGAAGCCAGCCTTACTCTTGGGGAGTGAGGGAAGATCACAGCCTGCCGGAGGGGGCATCGAACGGTGCCGCATACAGAGCTGTGCGTGTGCATATATTTCTCTCTCTGTACCTCTCTCTACCTCTTGCATGTGGCTGTAGGGTTGTGGCTCCCTTCCCACACACGCCCGTACCTATCCATTCACTCACCCACTCTCTGGGCTGAGGTACGGGTAGGGAGTGTGGGCGGCAAGGCAGTAGCTGCCTGTGCTTCCTTCCCTGCTGGGCAGCGCTCGCCCGCCAGCAGCGGCGGCGGCGGCAGCG
>VZTY01008149.1:663584-698983 GCA_013400935.1 Turnix velox | reverse complement strand
GTTCCCTTCCTTCCACCCCTCTTCCGTTCCCCCTCACCCGACCCTCCGCTCTTCCCCTCCAAGCTCTTGGTTGGTGGGGCTAAAGAGAATTGAGATTTGGAGGAACCAGCTCTTTGTGGGGGGGATCTCGTCGTACCCCTCCGTGAGTTTCTGCGTCCAGCCCTGGAGTCCTCAGCACAAGAAGGACATCAGCCCGTTGGAGCGGATCCAGAGGAGTTCAGGAGGATGATCCAAGGGCTGGACCACTTGTCCAAGGGCTTGGACAAACGGCAGTGTTTTTTAACTATATCAGGGCAGGTTGAGATGAGACATTAGGAAGAAGTTCTTCCCTATGAGAGTGGTGAGACACTGGCCCGGGTTGCCCAGAGAGATAGTGGAGGCGCAATCCCTGGAGACGTTCAAGGCCAACCTTAATTAGGCTTTGAGAACCTGAATCTAGTGCAAGATGTTCCTGCTCACTGCAGGGGGGGTGGAATAGATGGCCTTTGAAGAGCCCTTCTAACTCTGTGTTTCTATGTCTCAGATGTGCAAAATGCGACTTGGTTTTTTTTACAATCCTTGCCCTTTCTTTCTTGTAGGAAGATCAAGGGATTTATCACAGCAAGGTCCGGGACATGATCAGTGAGAACCAGTATCGCCTCCTGGTCAGCATCAATGACCTGCGGCGGAAGAATGAGAAGAGGGCCAACCGGTGGGTGTGGGGCTTGGTGGGGTTCCCAGTGACCCCCAAGAGGGCTCTCAAAGGCTTGGCACTGTTTTTGATGATTCTTTGTGGCAAAGAAGGGCCAAATCTTGTACTGTGTAGCCGATACAACGTGAAACACTGGAACAGGTTGCCCAGAGAATCTGTGGCTGTCCGGTGCCTGCAGGTGTTCAAGCCCAGGCTGGACAGGGCTTTGAGCAACCTGGGATGGTGGTACATGTCCCTGCCCATGGCCTGGGGATTGGAACTGCATGATCTTTAAAGTCTGTTACCTTTCTATAATTACATGAACAGGTGGATCTGCTCTTTCCCTCCATGACACTCCTCCCTTTCCAACTTAGAAACCCTTGATTTTCAAAAAGCCTTTTGCAGTTAGCTGAGGGTTGATTGTGCACAATGAAAACATCTCCTTCTTTTTAACATGCTTGGGGGTATTTTGGACCAGGCTTGCCAGTGCCCTTGGACCAGCTCAAGTGTTACATCCAGCATTTGGACACCTCACTATAAAATAGACACTGAGGTGCTGGAACAGGTCCAGAGAAGGGCAGTGGAGTTGGTGAGGGGTCTGGAGCACAAGCCCCATAAGGAAGAGCTGAGGAAGCTGGGCGTGTTCAGCCTGGAGAAAGGAGGCTGAGGGGGGAGACCTCAACTTCTTGAAAGAATTAGTTGTAGCGAGTGGGATCAGGCTCTTCTCCCAAGGAACTGGACATTTTGATACTAAAAGGCTTTTCAAGGATTGGAACAAGTTGCCAAGGGCCGTGGTTGAGCCACCATCCCTGGAGGTGATTAAGAGATGGGTAGACACAGAGCTTAGAGATATGAATTACAGATGGTTCTTGTCATAGTTGGTTGTACTTAAGGATCTGCAAGTTCCTTCCAACCAAGGTCATTCTATGAATGTGCTCAGGGACACATGACGTTTCCCAGATGCTGTTGGGTTTGTTCAGCTCCTGCCTTTTGGTGACAGTGGAACTGATGCAGATGTGCTTTGGTTTTTGTTTTGCCTCTTGCTCCTATAACTTCTCAAAGTACATTGGAGGTATGGGGAGGTGCTGAGGAGGAAGGCAAAAGGAGCTGCTGGTTGATCCTTACTGTCACCTTCCTCTGTTGCAGGCTTTTGAGCAATGCCTTTGAGGAGATGATCGCTTTCCAGCGTGCCCTGAAGGATTTTGTTGCCTCTGTTGATGCCACCTATGCCAAACAGTTTGAAGACTTCTACATCGGGCTGGAGGGCAGCTTTGGCTCCAAGCACGTGTCCCCACGGACGCTGACGGCCTGTTTCCTCAGCTGCATTGTCTGTGTGGAGGGCATCGTGACAAAATGTAAGCCCAGGGGAAAAGTCCAAGGGCTTTGGGGGTGTTGGCTGTGGAGGGGCTGCAGTCCACCATAGTATGTCCTGAAAACCTGAATTAAGGGAACAGGGTGCTTGGCAGAAGGTCTTGGGTGCTGAGTTGGTCTTTAACCTCAGCAGATCCTAGCTGTGGTTGACAGTGTGTTATGTCCCACACACAGTTTAGCATTGGAGACCCTGTTGGAAATTGCTGACAAAGGACAAACCTCTCCCAGAGAGAGGTTGTGGATGCGCCCTCTCTGGAGGTGTTTAAGGCCAGGCTGGACAAGGCACTGAGCAGCCTGATGTAGTGGGAGGTGTCCCTGCCTATGGCAGGGGGGTTGGAACTCGATGATCTTTAAGGTCCCTTCCAACCCAAACTATTCTATGATTCTATGAATGAGACATCCCTGGCCTCCAACTCCTCTTTCTTCCAACCCCAGGCTCTCTGGTTCGTCCAAAGGTTGTCCGGAGTGTCCATTATTGCCCAGCTACCAAGAAGACTATTGAGCGCCGATACACAGACATGACCTCCCTGGATGCTTTCCCATCCAGTGCTGTCTATCCAACAAAGGTGAGGTGAAGCAGCTTTGTGGGAAGCATCAGCAGGTTCCTCTGGGGGAAATGTGCCAGCTTTGGGACCAGGATCTCACATCCCTGTGCATGCATTCTCCTGCTGATCTTGTGGAGAGAAGGAGGATACATCACATGCAACAGTCATAAAGAGCTACTAGAAACATGTGGAGAAAGTCTTTTTTGGACATGTGGCCACTGGACCTTCTAGTTCAGATGTTAGTGATAATGTTACTTCTGCTGGTGTATGGTTTCTTGTCAGCCAATCTTGTTGGTCCTGGGACCCAGGTCAACGTAGGCCTGTGCTGTCCTGGAGTGTTTTTCCTGTATTTGGGAACAGGAGAAAGCTAACCTGAGTTTTGTTCCTGTTGCACCTACCATTTTGCATGAGTGGTGTGTTGCCACTGCCTACAGTAGGGACAAAGCTTGGAAAGACCTAATCTCCCAGCACTGATGGGCCTTGGAAGCTTGAGACTGAAAGGGTTTGTGGAGCTGGTGAACCCAAATCTCCACAAATCCTGATAAAATGGTCCTTCCTATTCATCTTCTAATTGTTGAGTGATGTCTTCTCAGCTCACCCACTTCTCCCTGTGCTCCTCCTGAAAAATGTTGCTGGATTTTTTTATTGTGGTTCCTCCTCTAGGATGAAGAGAATAACCCCCTGGAGACTGAGTTTGGCCTCTCAGTGTACAAGGACCATCAGACCATCACCATCCAGGAGATGCCTGAGAAGGCACCAGCAGGGCAGCTGCCACGCTCAGTGGATGTCATTCTGGATGATGACCTGGTGGACAAGGTGAAGCCTGGGGACCGCATCCAGGTGGTGGGGACATACCGCTGTCTGCCAGGAAAGAAAGGGGGATACACCTCAGGGACTTTCAGGTGAGTCTTTTGGCTTAATTTGAGCTCCCCTACCCTCTATAGTCAAGTCATGTCTCTGGAAGATGAGGTCTGAGGGAATGAAATTTTCAGCTCCTCAGTACTTGAAGGACATACAGATTCTCTCATGGAGAGATTTGGAGGGGGATTGGAACTAGATGATTCTGGAGAGATTCCAGAGAAAGGTAACAGAGCTGTTGAGGGGTCTGTAATACAAGTCTTGTGAAGAGCAGCTGAGGGAGCTGAGAGGAGGAGACTGAGGGGAGACCTCGCTCTCTACTGCTCGCTGAAAGGGAAGAGAGATATGGGAGTCAGGCTCTTCTCCCAAGTACCGAATGATAGGACAAAAGGAAATGACCTCAAATTTCACCAAGGGAGATTTATACTGGATACTAAGAAAAATTTATTCATCAAAAGGATTGGCAAGCATTGGAACAGGCTGTCTGAAGAAGTGGTGATTTTTAAAAGATAGGTAGATGTGATTCTTGTCCCTTCCAATCAAGGATGATCTATGATTCTGTCTAGGACAGGCAAGTGGCCATTGTAGAACTGGCCCAAACATTGCTTCTAGTCATTGCTGTGTTGCTGTGAGCTCCAGCTGTGCACAGAAGAGGTTGGATGCTATCAAAGAAGCTCCATTGATGACCCACTGAGTCAGACTGATGACCCTGAGGAAGTTTCTGCTGTGTTGTTGCTGTGACCCATGGACTCTGTGGGGTTTGCAGACTTGATTGTGGCTGTGTCCCTTTTCCAGGACTATCCTCATTGCCTGCCACGTGAAGCAGATGAGCAAAGATGTCCGACCTCTCTACTCTGCAACTGATGTGGCCAAGATCAAGAGATTCAGCAAGAGTCGTTCCAAGGTATTCAAGTTCTTATTCTAGAAGACAGGCTTGTATCCCAAGCATGAAGCTTCAGCTTTAAAGCTTGTCTTTGGAGGTGTCTTGTAGGGGCTGCAAGTAACTCCTCAACCCTCTTAATGACTTTGATGAATTTTGCTGCTTGTTTTCTCTCTGTTTTCTGCTTAGATTTTGACCAGGTCCTGTTTGTTTCTGCTTCTGTACCACTCTCATTTTGCTGATGGTACAAAACTGGGTGGGGTGGCTGTCAAATGAGATGGCTGTGACACCATGCAGTGAAACCTGGAGGGGCCGGAGAGTTGGGCAGGGAGAAACCTCATGAAATTCAACAAGTGTAGGGTGCTGTACCCGTGTTCAGCGGTGCCCAGGGACAGGACAAGAGGGAACAGGCATAAACTGGGACATCTAAACTTGAGGAGAAATGTTTTTGCTTGAGGGTGGCAGAGCCTTGGCAGAGGCAGCCCAGAGTTTTTGGTGGGGTCTCCATCTCTGGAGACATTCAAACCCTGTCTGGATATGTACCTGTGTGACCTCTTCTGGGTCACCCTGATCTAGCAGGTCTGGATGGTCTCCAGAGGTCACTTCCACTCTTGGCCATTTTGTGATTGTGTATCTTTCCTGCCTGCTTGCAGGCTATACTGTGCCTGTATGTCCTGTCAGAGAAGTTTATCAATAGGAGAAGCTTTCCTTTTCAAATCCCAAACCAGAATGAAATATAAAGGAATGAGTGTCTGCCCAAGCCTGGTCCTGTGCTCACATCTTTGTTTCATAGGGTAGAGAGGAGAATGTCTTGCTCTCACAGGGGTTCTTGCTTTCAGTGCTTACTTGGGTTATCATGACAAACAGGATGTCCTGGAACCTCAGACTCCCCACTGAAAGAAAAATCTAGCAAATTATCTTCTTTGTAAACAGTTGTCATCCATGTGGTTCTGTGATAGAAATAAAGTAATTGTTCTGAAATGGACTTGTGGACCATTGCACCTTTTGATGGTCTGTGCTATATCTCTTCTGCTTTAGGATATCTTTGACCAGCTGGCAAGATCCCTGGCTCCCAGCATCCATGGGCATGAGTACATCAAGAAGGCCCTTCTTTGCATGCTGCTTGGAGGAGTGGAAAAGGTCCTGGAGAATGGGAGTCGCATCCGAGGAGACATCAACATCTTACTTATAGGTCTGGAAATGGTGGACATGGGGTGCCTCAGTTGTTATTGTTGGGCAGTGAGATGTAGAAGCATTTTCTTGGGGGCAGTTTCATAGAGTAATTGAGATTAGAGGTCTCTGGTCCAAGCATGTGCACAGGGCAGAACCATTGTCACTGGCAGATTAGATTGATTGCTCTGGAACTTCTCTGGTTGATTTTGAACATCTCCAGAGATGACACCTCGCAGTCTTTGTGAGGCATTGTCCCAGTGTGCCCACCCTCCAGGAGATTTCTTTCCACTATCCATTTGGGTTTTCCTGTGTTCTGAGTTGTCCTTGTTGTTTCTGGTCTGGTCACCTCACAAATCTGTGATTCTGTCTTCTCTATGTCTTCTTCAGTGGATCATTGAATAAGGCAGGGAGATCATCTGATCATCTTCCTTTCTGAAGGCTGAACAAACCCATTTCTCTGTGCCCTTCTCTTTTCCCCACTGGGAAGCCCTACACTGTACCCATCATCCATGACATGATTATTAATTGGAGTCTTCCTCATTTCAGGAGACCCTTCTGTTGCCAAGTCTCAGCTGCTGCGCTATGTCCTCTGCACTGCACCCCGTGCCATTCCCACCACTGGCAGAGGCTCCTCTGGTGTTGGTCTGACAGCTGCTGTCACCACTGACCAAGAAACTGGTGAGGAGCAGGCTGGTTCCAAGTGGGAACTGGCTGAGGGATGCTTGTTAACACCTAGGAGAGATTCTGAAGGACTTGCTTGATCCAAAAGCTTTATGGCAATGATTGTAGTGTTTAGGGGTATTTTCTCCACCTCCATCAAGTGGTGGTCTTCACTAATGCTCTTTTTGCAGTAGTTTTCCACTCCTCCTCTACTAGGAGAATCTTAAAATGTGTTGGGTTGGAAGGGACCTTCAAAGGCCATCTAGTCCAGTTCCTCTGCAGTAAGCAGGGACATCCCGAACTAGATCATATTGCTCAGAGACTGATTTAACCTGGCCTTGAATGTTTCCAGGGATGGGGCCTCCACCACCTCTCTGGGCAATCTGGGCCAGAGCATCACCACACTACACTTATCAGGAAGGACTTCCTGATGTCTAATTGAAACTTTCCCTGTGCTAATTTAAAACCATTGCCCCTCATCCTATTCCATGCCTTGGCAAAAAGTCCCTCCCCAGCTTTCCTGTAGGTCCCTTCAGGCCCTGGCAGGCTGCTATGAGGTCCCCCTGGAGCCTTTTCTCCAGGTTGAACAGCCCCAACTCTCTCAGCCTGTTTTCATTGGAGTGGTGCTCTAGCCCTCTCATTGCCCTGCTCTGAACATACTCAACAGGTTCACAGAAATGTAAAGAGTGTCCTCCTTCTGTCAATTTGGGCAGGAGGAGATCGCAGAATAATAGAATAGTTTGGGTTGGAAGGGACCTTAAAGATCATTGAGTTCCAACCCCCTGCCATAGGCAGGGACACCTCCCACTACATCAGGCTGCTCAGTGCCTTGTCCAGCCTGGCCTTAAACACCTCCAGAGAGAGGGCATCCACCACCTCTCTGGGCAACCTGTTCCCAGTATTTCACTATTCTCACCACAAAGAATTTTTTTTATGTTTAGCCTGAATCTCCCCCCTTCCAATTTACATCCATTATTTGTAGTCCTCCCATCACATACCTTATTAAAAAGCCCTACTCCTGCCTTTCTGTAGGCTCCCTTCAGGTATTGATAAGGTACTATGAGGTCACCCCTGAGTCTTAGCTTCACCAAGCTGAACAACCCCAACTCCTTCAGCCTGGGCAGTCCTGAAGGGTGCTGTCTACCACTAGGTAGTGTTGGAAGACAGGAGGGCAAGAAATGTGTGCAGCTGCCAAATGGTGATTTACCCTCTTTTAATTTTTTTTTTTCCCTCATCCCAGGTGAACGGTGCCTGGAGGCAGGGGCCATGGTTTTGGCTGACCGGGGGGTGGTGTGCATTGACGAGTTTGACAAAATGTCTGACATTGACCGCACAGCCATCCATGAGGTGATGGAGCAGGGCCGTGTCACCATCGCCAAGGCTGGCATCCATGCCCGCCTCAACTCTCGCTGCAGTGTCCTGGCAGCAGCCAACCCTGTCTATGGCCGGGTGAGTGCTAGCGTTAGCTGGTCTGCTCTATAGGGAAGGGTGCTGAGTCCTGTCTTGATGGTAAAACCCAAAAGATCCCCCCCAAAAACCAGGTTCCTGCTGAACAGGGCAGCAACAGCCTGGTTGATTTGGTCTCTATTGCTGTTCCATCTTGGAGGAGAGGGAGGCTTGTGAGGTTTCTCACCCTGGCTCTGTTCTGCTAAGGTATCTTGGAGATGTTCATCCTGCTGATGACCCTCAGACTTGCTGTCTGATCTGTGATCCCAAAAAAAAAGATAGTGTCCTTGTGAATGAGAGCTATGTCCACCTTCTGGGATGGGGAAATGAATGCTGGATTTAGTGTGATGTCCAGCTGCCTGGACACTTATTAAATAAGACCTAGCCTGAAGAGGTCCTCCCAGCTTCCCTGGTAGCCAAGAATGGCCCATGATAGTCTCCTGTAACCCCTTACCTCATTCTCTTGCAGTATGACCAATACAAGACTCCTATGGAGAACATTGGCCTGCAGGACTCCTTGCTTTCTCGCTTTGATCTGCTCTTCATCGTACTGGACCAGATGGACCCTGAGCAAGACAGGGAGATCTCGGACCACGTCCTAAGGATGCATCGCTACCGTAATCCCAATGAGCAGGATGGGGACGGTGAGTCTCCTGTAATCCTGCACCTGCCTTGTTGCTTGGTCCTGTCCTTGGTGATTTATCATCTCTTGGTGACAGCTCATTGGCTTCAGTGACCCTGGCTTTGTTGAGAGCTGCTTTTGGAAGTCACTTCAGCTATGCTACAAGAGCTAAAAGCCAGTTGTCTGTGACCTTTCCTTCTCTAGCCATGCCCCTGGGCAGTGCTGTGGAGATCCTGGCTACGGATGACCCTGATTTCATGCAGGAGGAGGAACACGAGCTCCAAGTGTATGAGAAACATGATGACCTCCTGCATGGGCCCAACCGCCGCAAGTGAGTACCTCATCCCCCCATCCCCTGGAACACCCTGGGGGTTTCTTGCACTATGGGTTTGGCTTGAGCATCCAGATGATGTCTAATCAATGGTGCCAGCAATGCACCAGGTGGTCCATAAGGTGGTATGTGGGCAGGATGCCAAGAAATAGGCTTGGTCTCCTACTGGGCAGATGGATAATATTTCCTCTAGCTGAATTCCCCATGTACCTGGATGCCCATGAGGGGCACAACACTTCCTGAGGTGCATCCCTGCTTTGTCTATCCCTACCTTGAAAGGCCTGAGTGTGCATGTGTCCTTCACAGGGAGAAGGTTGTCAGCATGGAGTTCATGAGGAAGTACATCCATATTGCAAAGATGATTAAGCCCGTCCTGACAGAGGAGTCAGCGAGCTACATAGCAGAGGAGTACTCCCGTCTGCGCAGCCAGAGCCAGATGAACTCGGACATCGCCAGGGTATGCCCTAGGAGCACCTCCCTCATGCTGGGAGGAGGGAAACCGAGGGTTTTTTCCCCACCCCACTCTTGATGGGGTGCTGTACAGATGCCTCATACAGACAACTCTCTCTTCCCCTCCAGACATCCCCCATCACAGCCCGTACCCTAGAGACCCTCATCCGCCTCTCCACGGCCCACGCCAAGGCCAGGATGAACAAGACAGTTGATCTTCAGGATGCTGAGGCAGCATTGGAGTTGGTGCAGTTTGCTTACTTCAAAAAGGTGTGGAGAGAAGGTCTCCCTTAATACTTAAGAGATCCTAAAACTGCCATTTGGTGCAGGCTGAGCACCTTGGGCTGCTGGTGGGGTCCTTTCCTGGTGACTGTATGAGAACAGAATCATAGAATTGCCCAGGTTGGAAGTGAACTTTTAGATCATGAAATCCAACCGTCAACCCAGTTCTTGACAAGAACCATCTCTAAGCTTATCTCTAAGCTCTGTGTTTGCCCATCTCTTAAATACCTCCAGGGATGGTGCTTCAATCGCTGCCTGTTCTAAAATTGAATGGGGCAGCTATAGATCCCTCAGGGTTAGTCCTTTGAAAAGCAGCTTGTGGGAGGGGCTGAGTACGTCGTGCTTTTGCAGGTGCTGGAGAAGGAAAAGAAGCGCAAAAAGCATGTGGAGGATGACTCAGAGAGTGAGAAGGAGGAGGATCAGGAGTCGCAGCCCAAGGAGGAGCGCAGCTTGAGGAGGTAGGTGCTGGGGCAAGGTTGGGGGATGATGTCATGGATGTCACCAGCTTCTTCTAAGGTTGTATCAGGCAGCACTGGTCTTGGGGAAGCACTCCATGTTTTGCTTGACCTGGTGGATCATCCTCCCAGATTTGTAATAGGGGGACACTCTGATGGATGAGGAGTTAGCTCATTGGCCATATCCAAGGGATTGGAGTCAACAGCTCCATATCCAAATGGAGATTGGTAGCAAGTAGTGTCTGTACTGGGACCAGTATTGTTTAGTGTCTGCATTAATGACCTAGACTGTGGGACTGAGTGAGCCCTCAGCAAGTTTGTAGATGATGTGAAGCTGTTGTTGACAAATTTGAGGAGCAGGCTTGTGAAGTTCAACAAGGCCAAATGCAAGGTCTTTCTTGGCCCTGGGTCAGGGCAATCCCCAGTATCAGCACAGGCTAGGGAATGAGTAGATTGAGAGCAGCCTGGTGGAGGGTTTGAGACTACTGGTGGATGAAGAGCTGGACATGAGCACAGCAATGTGTGCTCAGCAGCCCAGAAAGCCGTCTGTATTCTGGGCTGCATCAGAAGAAGCATGGTCACCAGGTGTAGGGGTGAGATACTCCCTGGAGGGTAGATTTAGATTCAACATAAATATTTTATAATGAAGGTAATACAAGTAGAGGTTGCCAGGTTGGATGGGGCTTTGAGCAACCTGATATAGTTGAGGATGTCCCTGCTTATTGCAGAGCTGGATGGTATATTCCAAACTTTTCTGTGATCCTTGACAGTCTATAACCCTCTGCTGGTGGCTTGGGTCCCATGCCATGGGCAGATCTTTGTGGCTGGAGGTTGGTTTAGCATGATCTTGGCCAAGTATCTCCAGGAGCTTCGGTTTTGGGGCAGGTCCTGAGCTCTGCTCTTTAGCTGGAGCAGGGATGACCTCTACTTCTCTCACCCAGGAGAAAGAAGGCTCGTACAGGAGGTGAGGGGGACTCCTTTGACCCATATGACTTCAGTGATGCTGAGGAGGAGATGCCAGAAGGTGAGTCCCCAGCTCCTGAGGATGCTGGTACCTTCTGCCCTGGTGGGACTGCAAACCCTGCTGAGCAGCAATGGCCTGGGGTCACTTGAGGTCCTGGCAAATGTGGTACCGTTCAGTCTCACAAATCACAGAAGTTTTCTTTTATATCCTCCATGTCCTTGTGGGACAGCAGAGTTAAGGTTGCTGGTGATATTTTTTCTCCTCCAAGTACAAACTGTTGCAGAAGTAGCAGTGTTGGGAGGATGTTTAGCATCTTCCAACCCATCCTAGGGCCAAGTGCTTCTGCTTTCTGGCTGCTTGAACACCAGATAGGTTGAAGGTAAATCTTGCTTCTGCTTTAGTCCAGGCACATGGTCCCAAGACCCCCAAAGATTCAACTGCTGACGAAGCAAAGAAGACAGAGTTGGCTGAGCCTAGGTGAGTGGGGGCTGGAGGAGGTGTCTGTCCCTGTGTATCCCACCCCACTCTGGTGCATCCGGGTGGTGATCTGATACTGGACGTGCATCTGTGGTGGGTGATCCCACCTCTGCTTTCAGTTTTCCTACTGGGTACCAGTTCTAGAATGGGGAAGGGACTTGGGATTCTGGGCTGGGAAGGGAGGAGAAGGACTTGTGTGTGTGCTCTCTGAAGGGAATTACTTCTTGCCTCCCCTGACCAGGTTGAAAACTTTCAAGGCTGCCCTCCTGGATGTCTTCAAAGCTACCCATTCCCAGTCTGTGGGGCTGAAGAGTGTGATGGAGTCCATCAACCGTGACAACCCTCAGCCCTTCTCAATGGCTGAAGTCAAGTTGGCATTGGCCCACATGCAGGATGACAACCAGATCATGCTGTCTGATGACATAATCTTCTTAATCTGAGCCTCTGGGCAAATAAGACCAGGTTTTTGTGGACTTTCAGGCTGGAGACTCTGTTTACCTTCAACTCTCTCCTGACCACTTCATTGGGCTGAGCTGAACTTGAGGGAGCTCAATTCTATGCACTTTATAGTCCTTCCTCGCTGTGCATTGCTGGCACTAAAAAGCCATGAGCTCTGGAAGCTCTTAACTCTTACTGCTTCCAAACTTGAGTATATGAGATTTGTTTCTGCAAGAAGAAAGGAGAAGGGTCAAGTACAAATTATCAACATTCTTAATGTGTTGTTTTTAGCTTTGGTGGGAAATAGTTCCAAACTTTTAATAAAAGTGTTTGGATTTAGGAATTAAATGTTCAGTAGCATTGGTGATAAGAGGCAGTATGGGAGCCCTGCTGTTAGTTGTGAAGCTTTTAATTTTCCCCTTTCCTCCCCCAGTAAAGATGCCTGTCCTGTTGGCTGAGACCAGCCTTTTTTTCATTCCCACTTTGGGAAGGAGAGTTTCCGGTGATATGGGGCACATACAGTCCACCCTGCTGCATCACAGCTTGATTTCTAGATCAGCTGTGGGAATTTTGGCCCCAGGCAGGTGGAAAGAGGCTGGGATGCTCAGAGCTGCCCAGGGGATATGTTCTGGCACAGGGTTGATTTTGTCTCCCAGTGGGTCCTGCCTACAATGTGGGGTTGTGCTTGTATGAATATAATGGGGCTGCCACAAATGGGAGAAAACCTGTGGCAAACAAAGATCAAAACTCAGATGACCTGTGATCCTGCATCCCCTCTAGTTCCTCCTGGCTGAGCAAATCTTGTGTTCTGTGGAAGGCAACTACCAGCTGCTGAGATTGTAAAAGCCTTCCCTGGCTCATGGAGTATCTGTTGAACCTTCTTGCTTTCTGGGAGTGCGTAGGTGACCAGTTCTCAGAGAAAGGCTGTTCCTAGAAACCATCAAGCTCCCGTGGTTTTGGATGGTTTTCAAGAAAATCCAAGTGTGCAGCCAGACTAGTCTTGACTGCTTGTGATGTCAGAGCTGCTGAAGGTTTGAGGTATTTTAAAATTGTATTTTTTTGGTCCTGGCAAGTTTGAGGTTAAGCTTTGGAAAAGACCCTAGTCAGCACAGGCTGTTGCTGGTCTCCTTGTCTGTCTCTGTGCGCCTGTACAGCTCATGTGCCTTTGTTTCTGGATGCCGTAAATATTGCCTTGAAAAATAAAAGAAGTCTGGATAATATTTCTCCTATAACATGCTTCTTACTTGAATTTAAGCTCTTCCCTCTTACTGGAATCCAGTTATATACTCTGCTGGGGACCAGTCTGCAATTGGAAGTCTTCAGACCACTGCCTACACTTGAGGTCTCAGGGATGGCATTGGACACAACCTTCCACCATGATGCCCTTGCCTTGGTGGACCAGGCATTTGTGGAAATGCCCTTGGAATGGGTGGTCAATAATAATGTGGGCAGCTCCTGCTTCTCCAATCATGGGCCCACTGGGAGCTACACTTACTGGTGGAGGAGCTGGTAGCATTTTATTGCACAGGGAAGGGGGGAAACACCCAGTTTTCTTGTATACATAAACCTGTTGAATTATAAATGCCAAATTTCTGAGTTCCCCTCATCCAACACAGCCTCTTGCAGGTATCTGATGTATTTCAGTTCTGCAGTGACCTTGGCAGGAAACCTTTTACAAGTCAGGATGAGAGGCAATGGCTTCAAATGGAAAGATTAGAGGTTTTGCTTACATATCAGGAAGAAGTATTTCACTCTGAGGGTGCTGAGCCCAGGTTGCTCAGAAAAGCTGTGGCTGCCTCCTGCAGAGGGGGCCAGTTTGGATGAGGTTATGAACAACCTGGTCTAGTAAAAGATGTCTCTGGGGGGTTGGAATTAGATTATATTTGAGGCATTCTATAATTCTGCAACCTAAAATCTATAGCCAGTGTCTGGCTTGTACAACTGCAAAGGTTAGAAGATTAATTAAACACACAAATGGTGAGAGTTTTTCTCTCACCTGAGCTTTGTGGGGAGCCAACACACTTTTGCAGGGCTATCACCATAGTGGCTCCACACAACAAAGCTGGGCCGGAACAATGTGCCAATGTATGCAGCTGCCTTTTTCAAGGTGTAGGAGGTGTTTTCTTGCTCATCTGTGGCCAAACAAACTTAATTTTTTTCTTCTGGAAAGGTGCCTACGTGCTTCTTAACTTTTCCCAGTTAGTTTCTGCTGCTCCGGCATTGCCTTGTAGGGGAAGCGATATCATAATCTCCTTCCTCTCTCCTCACTTCTACCTTATGTTTTGGAAGCAGGTCATCTTTTCACGTTAGAGCAGGGACGGGGGCATTTGGCCAGAGAGGCTTTTTGGAGCCATCCCCCTCTGCTGAGGCATTTTGTGTTTTTCCGGTTTCTGCAGTCCGGGGGACCACTAAAATTGTATTTCCCACGACAGGACACCAGGAGGAGCTCTAGGGTAGAGAAAGCTCTAGTTTACTTCATCGTTGTAAAGAGAATCTGACTTGGCTGTTGAGTCCGTGGATGATCCCTGCAGGGCTGCCTCCAGCTCTGGGTCCTCAGCACAGGAGAGACACGGAGCTGTTGGAGAGGAGACCCTGGAGACGTTGCTAGGGCAGGAGCCCCTCTGCTGTCAGAGGGTTTTACAGTGGCCTAACAGTCCTATCAGTATCTGAAGGTGCCCTACAAGAAAGCTGGTGAGTGATTTTTTATAAGGGCATGTAGAGAATGATAGGATGTGGGATGATGGCTTCAAAATGGGAGAGGGTAGATTTAGGTATCGGGGAGAAATTTTTCATTATGAAAGTGGTGAGCTCCTGCCCAGGTTGCCCAGAGGAGCTGTGGCTGGCCCATCCCTGGAGGGTTTCAAGGCCAGGTTGGGGTTTTGAGCAATCTGGTCTGGTGGGAGATTTTCCTGCCATGGCAGGTGAGGTGAAGCTCCTTCCAACTTGAATGATTCTATGAGTTTGTCCCTCATATATCACCTATCACCCAGCCCATTACCATGGTCATGCACCAGAGGCATGCAGCAGTGTCAGGTCATGCACCCAGCCCTTTCCCCATGGCCTAATTTAACATATTGCTTCTTAGTATTTTATTTTTGTAATCCTTAGTCCTTCCACTCTCTTCAGAAATAGAAAATACTTTCTTGCTGCGGGACTCATGAGCACCCACACCAGAGCCATCCGCACCAAGTAATCCCTGCCTCCCACTCAACCCACAGATCTGGCCAAAGTGTGAAGCCAAGCCAGGGGTGACAGCCCAAAATGCTATTTGTGTATCAGTAGAGGGAGTACCAAGGTGCTGCTGGTTTCCTATGAGGGGCACCAGCAGTGACACTGAGCTGTGGTTGCTGTTGTGCTGGAGCAGATCATGCAGATCTGCTGCCTGCTTCTGTGACCCACTCAGCTAGCCACATTTCCCCTCAAAATTCAGTCTTTCCAGATCATGTTTCTTGACTGTGATCTTCAACTTGGTTACGAGTCAATAAAGAGCCACCAGCAAACCCCAGTGGGGAATCAGTATCAGCTCCCTCACTCAGAAGGTGGGTGACCTCATGGTGGCACATGTCATGAAGGGGAAAACCTGGGGTGGCCAGCAAGGCAGGAGAAAGATGCTGGAGGTACTCTGGTTGACCTGCTGAGGTCAGCTCTGAAATACTTATTTGGCCCTGGCATACAGCGATTGCAGGGGTCACAATTTATCTCTTGTAATCTCCTTCATGGCTGGAGGCTATGGAGGGTCTTCTAATGCTCCTCATTTGACCTGAAACATCCACCCCCAAAATGCTGCCTGTTCTTGCAGCAGCTTGCCAGGATGCAAACAGCTACACTAGGTCCAAGGGACTCCATCTGTGGCACAGAGTGGTTGAGGGGTAGGTGATGCTAGTGAAACACTACTTCCAGATATATCCTGCTGATTTATTAGGATTCCAGAAATATCTAGTATCCCTAGTTTAGTATCCCTCCCTCCTGTATGGGAGGCTACCTGCTGCCAAAGCAGAAAAGGAAGGGCAGGCAGGGGGTTGGAACAGGATGATGTCTGAGGTCCCTTCCAGCCCAAACCATTTTATGATTCTATGATATTTGTGGAGATGCTTCTGAGAAACAGCCCTTTCTTTGCTCAATGAAAAAGTTGGTGGAAGCAGGTCACAGTTCAGTCTCAGTGTTTGTTTTTCTGCTTTTAAAAGCAGATTTGGTTTCTGTTCTCTAGAGTTTTAAGGCCCCATTTCCTTGGAGGTGCTACTGGTGTCTTCTGTCAGGTGGAAATGCTGAAATGTTCAGAAGAGCTTTGAAGGATGTGGCATCTAAGCCCATCCTGAAATTGGAACAGGTGGCCAGGGAAGTGGTTGAGGCATCATCCCTGGAGGTATTTAAGAGATGGGTAGACATCTCAAACCATAAAGATAAGGTTTAGTGATGGTTCTTGTTAGAAATGGGTGATAGTTGGACTTGATGAACTGAAAGGTCTTTTCCAACCTGGGCAATTCTGAGATTCTATGAAATGAGGCATTTTTCGTGACTGAAGCCCATGAGGTGCTGTGAAAACCTTCACCTAAGCATGTAATGAATCCTGCAGTGCAAACTGAGTTTCTTTAGAATAACTCAAGTGTAGAAGAGTTCTTTGAGGGAAATTTAAAATTTCTCCTATTTCCAAGTCTTCATCCCTGATCCAAGCCCTTTCAACACAGGATTGAACAGCTTTTTAAGACAGTGAGTGTATTTCCTCCCTTGTAATGATTCTTATCAGGTGACCTCTTTTAGATCAAATTTTCGTCAAAGTTCAACCCAGAAATTCACTTGTAGGAAATTTCAGTTCAAGGAAGGAATCCCTCTTGAAGTTGTAAACCGCAGAAGATGTGAGTGGAAAGTGGTGGTTGGGGCTGGTAACCCAGCATTTGGCATGGTGGCGTCATTACTTCATCGCCCATAACAATTTCCACTTAACCCCATACCTGCAAAATCCAACCTATTTTCATGGCAAGGTCTCAGGGGAAAAAAAGGGGGTCAGCTTCTGGGCTAAAGTGGATTTCTGGTAAACCTTTCCTCTCCTGGTCTTCCATACTTTGCATCTCAGTAGATGAGTCTGTGGTTATATAGGGTTATAACAGTCAGAATAGGAACATGTGNCTCAGTGTTTGTTTTTCTGCTTTTAAAAGCAGATTTGGTTTCTGTTCTCTAGAGTTTTAAGGCCCCATTTCCTTGGAGGTGCTACTGGTGTCTTCTGTCAGGTGGAAATGCTGAAATGTTCAGAAGAGCTTTGAAGGATGTGGCATCTAAGCCCATCCTGAAATTGGAACAGGTGGCCAGGGAAGTGGTTGAGGCATCATCCCTGGAGGTATTTAAGAGATGGGTAGACATCTCAAACCATAAAGATAAGGTTTAGTGATGGTTCTTGTTAGAAATGGGTGATAGTTGGACTTGATGAACTGAAAGGTCTTTTCCAACCTGGGCAATTCTGAGATTCTATGAAATGAGGCATTTTTCGTGACTGAAGCCCATGAGGTGCTGTGAAAACCTTCACCTAAGCATGTAATGAATCCTGCAGTGCAAACTGAGTTTCTTTAGAATAACTCAAGTGTAGAAGAGTTCTTTGAGGGAAATTTAAAATTTCTCCTATTTCCAAGTCTTCATCCCTGATCCAAGCCCTTTCAACACAGGATTGAACAGCTTTTTAAGACAGTGAGTGTATTTCCTCCCTTGTAATGATTCTTATCAGGTGACCTCTTTTAGATCAAATTTTCGTCAAAGTTCAACCCAGAAATTCACTTGTAGGAAATTTCAGTTCAAGGAAGGAATCCCTCTTGAAGTTGTAAACCGCAGAAGATGTGAGTGGAAAGTGGTGGTTGGGGCTGGTAACCCAGCATTTGGCATGGTGGCGTCATTACTTCATCGCCCATAACAATTTCCACTTAACCCCATACCTGCAAAATCCAACCTATTTTCATGGCAAGGTCTCAGGGGAAAAAAAGGGGGTCAGCTTCTGGGCTAAAGTGGATTTCTGGTAAACCTTTCCTCTCCTGGTCTTCCATACTTTGCATCTCAGTAGATGAGTCTGTGGTTATATAGGGTTATAACAGTCAGAATAGGAACATGTGTTACAAAATTGATATTGCTTCAGGTGAACCTAGTAAACCTGAAATATGAAGAAAAACTCCCCAAAATGTAAGATGAGTTGCTGACAGTCTTTGATCTGTCAGTTGAACCGGACCACAAAATCATGACATCTTGCAATGACAGAAAGCATCAGTCGATGGTGATTTCTGTTGGTATTGTTCAAGAGAGGTGATAGAGCAGGGAATGGATTAGTTCCTTCTCATTTGGAAATACCATAAATCTTTAAGAAGCTCCTGGTTTTATGGAAGACTGAAAATGTAATGTATCTGTTGCTTTTCTGGAGGACTGAAGATTAATTTGTGGAAAGAATTCTCCAGTCCAGCTTGGCCACATGGCTTTGGGAGAGGCTTCTCTTGGGGCTATTCTCCACAGAGGAGCTGATAAAACTGGTTATGTGGGCTTTTCTGCAATAAGGATGGGCTTTACTGACAAATTCCACCAGACACCAAGTGTTGCTGCTGCTTCTGGGGAAATAACGTGTGTGCTGATCTTTGCCCTCCAGATGGTTGCTGATCTCTGATGGATCACAGACAAGTGGGGTCCTTGATCCTGCTTCCCCTTTTATGTTCATGTCTCCCATCCCTAACAATAAAATGGGTGATTTTTTATGTTGTGTAATTAAGAGCCATTATTTTCTATGAAAACAAAGGAAAAGAGGAACAGAGCCAAGTGGAAGAACCCAATTCACATAGTGCCAGTGGAGCTCCTGACACAGCTCTTTCAGGGCTGTCCAAAGAGGATGGACAAGAATTTTTGTACTGTGCAAAACTTATTGTGGGATGTTTAGAAGAAGGAGCAAAGTTGGGAAAGGAAAGGGATAAACAGGAAAATGAGAGGACGGGTGATTGAGGCTGATCATATGTAAATGGCATGGTCGTCGCTGCACTGGTCTGGCTGAGCTGTGTCCCTGTTCTCCCAGGGTGCCCTGTATTTTTATTAAATGCTTTTCTTGGCTTTTTTATTTTCTTTTTTTTCTTTTTATCTTTTATGAGAGGTTGTGGATGCCCCCTCCCTGGGCGTGTTTAAGGCCAGGCTGGACAAGGCACAGAGCAGCCTGATGTAGTGGGAGGTGTCCCTGCCTATGGCAGGGGGGTTGGAACTCGGTGATCTTTAAGGCCCCTTCCAAGCCGAACTATTCTATGATTCTATGACACTGCATGAGTGTGTGACACTACTACTGCCAAGCCAAACGTGAGTATTCTCAGTCTAATCCTAAAAAGTTGGGAAAGTTCTTAAGGAATAGTGAATCCCATCCAGACTTTTTCTCCTAAATTCTGCCATCCCTTTACACTGCACGTGCTGAAGCTTTATAAACATTTATGATTTAATCAAGTTTGGTGGAGATCATCAAAAGACACTCTCAGTTGCTTGTGAGAACACTGATTCCATGTTAGTGTGCTCCAGTCCTATGGTCCCAGCTGCCCCCACACCTTGCCCCATGCCATAACACATTGTTGTCCTATCATCATTTACAGCTGCTGCCCTGATGGTGGAGACACAGCCTTTCAGGCATTTTAAAATGAAAACTTCTTTAAATAGACTTTATATTTTCTCTGTCCACCCTGGCATTCAGAAGAGACCTAGGCAAAATACAGTACAGTATGACCACGGAGATGGTCTACGCTAATATTAGAAAGATGGGGTGGGACAGGCAGGGGGGAAAGAAGCAGCTGCCTGGACCATTTTTCTTTTCTTCCTTTTCATCCCTTACCTCTTTATCTGCCTGGATCAGCTGTATTGGCTGATTTCAGATCCTGATGACGTAATATCTACCCTCCCTTCTCTGGGGTAGACGGAAGGAAGTGGGCTAGAAAATGAAATATCACCTCCTAACTTTGGGTCAGGTAAGCTGGCTACGTGCTGCAATGGAAAGGATGGTAGTGCTTGAACTCCTCTATAAAAAGGAGACCATACCTGGCTTTGGGACACAGGCAGAGTGGAAGAGGTCTCAGAGAAGGGGAACTCTTGTGCTCTGTCACTGCGTGCATCCTCCTTAAAGCAGCAGAGAGGTTCACCATGGCTTCTTCCAGCTTCACTGCAGTGGTAAGTGTTTATATTTGGTACAAATACTAAGATATTTTTGCTATTCTTGTTGGTCTTAGTGGGAGATGAATGAGTTGCTTGGTCTGCCTGGTACAGCTTTCTGTTTTGAGCTTTTGACAGTGGGGTTGGTGCTTGCATGACAAGGAAGCAATGGCCCATCTATTGTTTTTTATAAAGACAGTGCTGCTGATGTGAGATTGGGAAAACAGGTTTCTTTTCTCAGGCAATGTGCTGTCGAAATCACTGAAATGTCATTTTGAAGTCTATTTGCAGTTTAACCTTAGCAGTATTTGCAGCACTGTCAAATCTTGTGATTTTTGTCAAAGCTTTGCGCTCATCTTTTTTCTTCTCCTAAAACCTTAGCTCCTGGAAAAGGCCCAAGACTCTCAGATTTCATTGAGAAAAGGGTTATTTCCAGCAGATGGCTGCTAGGAGGCCAGCTTTTCCTGTCCTTCTAAAGCATATGGTTTACTAGGTTTCTAAGCTTACCCATGGGGTCAGTTGATATCTTACTTCAACTTACAGATCATAAGCCATTTCTGTTTGACTGTGGAGGAAGGGAGATACTTGTTGGAGAGATTCTCTTTTTGGTGCAAAGCCAACCATGATTTTAGTCAGTTTAGCATCTGTTGTGATGAGTATTATTGCCATTGATGCTGCTTGCTCATCCTGGCTCATGTCTCTCTAATGCAAGTATGAAGATGGTCTGTTGATGGTCCAGTCTAGTTAAGACTAAGCTCTTTGTGCTCTCCCTTTCTTGACTCAGAAGATCTAATGTTGCTTTTCTCTCTACCAGTTCCAGTTACTGCTCTTGGTGCTGCTTCTAGCACTCACTGTAAGAAGCTCTCCACGTGGCAGGGCATCTCATCTTCCACACAGCAAGGACAGTGCCTCTGCAAGGCTTAGAGGAGGTTGCCCAAACCAAAACGATCAAAAATTCCCTGCTACAGTGAAAGTTGACATTCGTATCAGCAATTCAGATCATGCCCTTAGGATGGTGCATGATGTCAGGAACCGGTCTCTTGCTCCTTGGGACTACAGGTAACTGTTTAATTGTTATCCAAATTGCAATAGCTGTGCTGCACAGGTATGTTTTTTTAGAATGATGGATGGTTCCCAGCAAATGCTTGGAGCCCTGCACACTTTTTAACACACACATTTTGATGCTGGGTTATAAAGAATTCAAGGAGATGCCACTGAAATATAGAATTCTAGAAATGGAATAGACCTTCAAAAGTCATCTAGTCCAATCCCCCTGCGGTGGGCAGAGACATCTTGCAATAGATCAGGAATCTCAGCATTTCATCAAGCCTAGCCTTGAATGTCTCCAGGGATGGGGCCTCCACACCTCTCTGGGCAAGCTGGACCAGTGTCTCACCACTCCCATGGTGAAGAACTTATTCCCCATGTCTAATCTAAGCCTGCCCTGCTCTATTTAAAAACCATTATTATCACTCCCTGCCCTTGCAGTCAGTACCTCCCCAGCTGTAGCCCCCCTCTTAAGGTACTGACAAGGTTGCTCAGAGCCCCATCCAGCCTGGCCTTGAATCCCTCCAGGGATGGGGATTCACAGCTTCTGGCAACCTGGGCCAAGGGCTTACCCTCCTGACAGTAAAAAATACAGCAACATTACTCTTCCCAAATTTATCCTGTTTCTGGGAAGTTATCCTAAAAATCTTGAAGGTAAGGAAAGTCTTTGTCCTTGTCTTGTAATGAGGACACAGAGGTAAATAGCATGGGCCTTTCATGGGGACAAACAAGAAGATTCTACCAAGCTGTGCTGTAGAAATTAATCAAATCCTTTGTGTCCCCACCCCCAGGCTCGATGAGGACCCCAACCGCTTCCCCCAGGTGATTGCTGATGCCAAGTGCCGCCTCTCTGGCTGCGTGAACTCTCTGGGGCAGGAGGACCACAGCCTCAACTCTGTCCCCATCCAACAGGAGATCCTCGTCCTGCGGTGGGAGCAGCAGGGCTGCCTGCCTACCTATCGCCTGGAGAAGAAAGTCATCACTGTGGGCTGCACATGTGTCACTCCAGTCATCCACCACCAGTCTTAGGAGGGATTAGAAGGAGGAGGCAATGCTGTGAAGAGGAAACATCTCCTACAAATGTTCCAGTGAAGAAATCTCACAAACACTTTTACCTTGCACCCCAGGAATTCAACATTACTTTTCCTTTCCAAATTGCCTCCTGGAAGAACTGATCCTGGCTGTTGTCCACTTATGGATGTTAGTATGGGAATCACCAGTGCTGGTGATGGAGGGGAGAGAGGGAGATGAACAAAAAGTTAGGTTTGTGACTCCAGACAAAGAAGGGGGTAAATCAGTGTTTGGGTTTTTTTTATTCTGATTTATATCAGTTTGGTGAATCAAATGAATTACAGTTTGAAAAGCTGTTTTCAGCAGCACATTGCCCTAATGCATATGTGTCAATCAGAACTGCCATAAAAAGTTCCTTCCTCCCTTGTCCTCTAACTCCTTTTGCTTCCTTCCTACTGCTCGCTAGGGTATTTCTACCATAAATCTGACATAAGTGCCACCAGCCTTGATTCTTATTGCACTCTAATTTTGTGTCATGGCATCTCCATGGGGAGTGTTTATATTCCTATTTATATGTTCTATTTATGACTATATTTATGGCTTTTTATGTGCTAAGACTATCCCCTGAAAGGTAAATGTTATCTGTATTTATTTGATAACTTATCCACTGA
The DNA here is from genome assembly GCA_013400935.1 of Turnix velox. NCBI lineage: Eukaryota > Metazoa > Chordata > Aves > Charadriiformes > Turnicidae > Turnix > Turnix velox. Next base: position 676,496 of record VZTY01008149.1, on the reverse strand, counting down.
ATAAAATCTGAATTTAATTTAAAAGAACAGTGTTTTATGGTAGCTCAAAGTGAAAGAAATTTGTCCTCTGCTGCTGTAGCACTGAGTGATTTCAGCAAAGATCATGCTTTTTATGGTGCAGTGATATGAGTAAGAGTGTGCACAAGAGAACTTGCAGCCTAAATAGATGCAATAAGGAAGGGCTAAAAGTGGTGAACTGAGGTTTATATAGGCAGTGCTGGGGGAGATGGCAATAGAGTCAAGCTCCCTAGACCTTGGGGGTGGTCTCTAGGGATGGTGGAAAGAAAGATGGGAGACATCATGTGGTAGGGCTACGGCTGAAATTTAGGATGAGGGTCTAGCCTGGTTCATGACAGCTGGAAAAGTCTTGTCATCTTGTAAGTAATATGTCATCCTTATAAGCTGCCCTGTTCTCCACCAGGTGGGTAGTTGGCCAAGCAGAGGTGCAGAAAAATGTGCAAAGATAGCTTCATCTCACTGCTCTTTAACCAGCCAAATATGGGGTGCTGGGCTTGAAGAGGTGGATGAGGGTACCTCCACATCAAGGGGACAAGGAATAAACCTCTCTAGAGCAGAGTTCCCCGATGAATGGAGGTGTCCTAATTTGGGAAAGGAGGAACTGCCCATCCTCTATATTAGTAGTAGTAGAGTGCAGCTTAGCAAGACTATTATTTTATAAAATTGCTGTATTTCCCCCCCCTTCTTTAAATGTGATGCATCTTTCATCCAGAGCTCAGCCAGATTCTCTGGCTTTGGTTTCTGCTGGTGGAGGTTTTAAGCCTTTTAAACCAGGGTAAGCCTGTGTGCAACCATCCTCCTCTAAGGCTGCCGCCTTAGATACACCTGCTACAGGCAGACCTTAGGTACCTTCCACTAGGTCATCAAGTCTATATTGGCTCCTTTGGTGGTTCTTTTTGGAGCTGTGTGTATTCCCTGCTCCATGGATCACAGGGAGCCAGTTCAAACAGCCATCAGCAACCTGACAGGGTTTCAAGCACTAGTGCTCATTTGTGGCAGAAGATGTTTTATTCTGACCACCCAGTTTTTCATGTGGTGGAGCACAAACCCATGGAGGCCTCTTTCTTTGCGCTCTTGTGTAACACCAGCTCTCCTCTTACAGTAACCGCTGACCAGGAAATCGCACACCCTGCACTCATGTTCTTACTCCTGACCTATTTCTCTTCATCTCAATAAACAACCTAGCCCAGGGGGATGTTCTCACTTGTTTTGTGAGGACAAAATCAGCCTACATTTCCTCCTCCAGTCATAGTTACTTGGGCACTGGGTTCATTGCAGTAAATGGGTGTAAGCTCTGGTGCTGGTGCTCTTAAGCATCAATCAGGTTGCCCTAAGAATTCTTCTAACTGTATGAATTATGAAGCAGAAGAAAATGCAATGGGGGGTAATTAAGGAAGTCCCACCCATGGGTCATGAGGTTTTGCAGCCAGCACTACCAACTGCAAACCACAAGCCTCTCAGCAAGGTATGCACTTCTACATAGGGATTTTTTCCTAAATTAAACAATCTGCAGGGGTTATTACCTTCCAATGGCATTGTTCTTAGAGTGCAATTTGTTGTAAATATGAGACTGGATGTTTTTTAGATACTGGCTTTTGTGATGAGGTAGGTGGTTGGTTTTCATTCCCAGCAATCTAAGAACAAGAGCAAATGAGTTTATGCTTCTTGTAAACACAGTCATATCTGCACCAAGAGCAAGTTCAGCTCACAGCTGAGGACCAGCCTTTGCAAAAGTGTTTGCTTGCTTCTGTTCCTTTGCAGTGATGGTTTAATCCACTGTGTGTCTGGTTGGGCCACTCTGGCTCTGAAATGCAGCTTAGGGTAGCCTTCGGGGACTCAGTTGTTTTAGCAGGAGGAGAAGACACAGCTGTGGGTGCTTGTAGAAGTCCCACAGTGTCTTCTCATAACCTGCTGGACTAAGAAACCTGTGGTCCCAGGACGGAATCTGAGCCTTGAGTCTCTTCCTATCCCTTCCCTCTTCTGCTTGCTTTTCACTAACCTCCTTTCTGTGTCCCCTTGCCCATCCCACCCTTTGGCTGTGCCTGCTCTGGCAGCTTGAGCAGCAATCCTGTTGTGTAGGAACTCTCCTTAGATTTCTGGGGGAAAACACACTGCAGAGATGTGAGCCTGGCTAGATCCCCAACCGTACTGACCTGTAGGAGTGTGCTGGGTTTCTCTGGACTCTTGACAACTGTCTCCTGGGTGGGTGTTAAAAGGGACTACAACCTGTCCCATGAAATCATTACTTTTAAAAGTGTGGAGAAATTAAATACATAAGAGAATGCAAAAGTTGCAACTGAACAGGCTGGAAGAACTTATGAACTGTTTGCGTTCAGTATCCAGAGGAGCAATGGCTTGAAAATGATAGCATTATAGAACCATAGTGTTAGAAGTGACATTCAAAGTGACATTCATTTAGTCCAATCCCCCTGCAGTGAGCAGGGACATCAGGCCCAGGGCCTCATCAATCTTGGCCACGAGTGTCTCCAGGGATGGGGCCTCCACCACCTCTCTGGGCACCCTGTTCCAATGCCTCACCACCCTCATGGTGAAGAACTTCTTCCTAATGTCTAATTTAAATCTTCCTTGCTCTAATTTCAAACCATTTCCCCTCTTCCTGTCACCACATGTGCTGCCAAGCAGTCACTCCCTGGCTTGTTTGCAGGCCCCTTCAGGCACTGGTAGGCCGCTACTGAAAGGCCACTAAAATCTGGAAGCTGATGTGGCTTTTTGAGAATTAGATCTAACAGACAAAATTTTTAGGGAATGAAAGATTTTCTGGTGAGTCTTCTGGGGGTCTTTGGTTTGATGCCAGCATGGTGGGATGTGTTTCTGGCTGTCCTGGGAGCTGTCCTGACAGATCAGACCAGAAACCTCTTTGCATGTCACCATTATGGGGTAAAATATGGGACTTACTGTGATCTCCTTCCCCTGTTTTGTCTCTGGTATAATTTTTAACCTCATCCTTAGGAAGAAGTTCAGTGTGTGGGTCAAATCTCCAACTTCTACATCACATTTCAAAGCAGTGAAAAAAAAAAGTTCTGCTTAAAATGTCTATGATTGTTTGATAGCACTTGGTGGGCCCAGAGTGACTGATGGGGATGGGACTGTTACGGTGCTGGCTTTCAGGAGCTGAGAAGATACCAACTTTGGTATCTTCTTTCCAAAGACATCACTTTGGAAACCAATCACACTTTCTGTGTCTGCCACTGACACAAAAAATTTCCATCTTTTCCATCTATTCTCCAGCTGCAGTAGCAGTTTCTAGCTGAGTAGAGCCTCAGCACTTCAGATAAAGACATTCATTCTTTCTGTGTAACTCACATTTTGTTTTTATTTATTTGCATTTCCCTCAAAAAACTAGTTCAGTTTTTCTACTTTCTTCTGTAACTTCAACTAAAATTTAAAAACATGTTTTTTGTGAAGGAGTGGGGTAGTCATGAACTGAGTAAGGCTCTACCCAGAATGCTGTTTTCTGGGCATAACTTTCAGGGAATGAGTTTTAGGGGTTTTACCAGTATGAAGTGTAATGTTTGTGCTTTATCCACATTCTTAGTAAGTGCAGGTCCCCCATTTCACTAAATGAACAGAGCTGGTTTATATTCTCTATAACTCGTCCTTTTAGTTTTTGAGGGAGTTGTTTTATATTTCAGACTTCTGAAATCTGTGCTCACCAGGCAGTTAGATCTACATCACCTTTTATAAGCAGTGGATGCCTATCCAGCTGTCATTTGTAAGTGACAAAGATAAGTGTGGTTATCTGGTGATTTGCTGCACAAATCCAATCTCAGACTTCCCTTTTTGATGAGTTTTACTCATAAGTTGCTGAGCCATGGGGCTGCTAAGCTGCTACTGCTCAGGTTTTTCAGCCTGACTTGAAACTGAGACAGGGAGCAGCTCTGGAGTGGAAACCTTCACATTGAAGAGGGTTTCATGAGTTTTTGGTCCTCCTCCGTTGAATGATATCAAAGAAGCAGGAATTTGCACTGAAACTCTCCAAGAAAGAACAAGCTTTACCTGCTGAACCTCAAACTGATAAGAGCTGTGCAGGAGGGATGAAAGAGTGGTCCTACTCCTTTTGGACACCTACTATGATTGTTACTGACTGTAGTCATGGATGTTTGCTCAAAGAAACAAAGGCACATGAGTTAAAAGTACATTGATTTGAAATGACTTCACCCCTTTCCAACCGAATACAGCCATGTGAAAGAAAAACTGTCAGCTCATGATGCCAGAAGTTACAGCAGAAGTTGGAGTGTGAAAGAAAATAGTCCACAAGCCAAACTAATCTAGATGATCATGCTGTTTAAGCACAACACCCATGCAGCTTTGCAGAGGTGAGCATGAAATTGGTTTGAGGCCAAGTAATTAAAATAATGGGTTGTGTCCTGAGATGCACATTTCATTGGATTTGCAAATCATAGAATTGTGGGATGATTAGAGTTGAAATGGATTCTAAAGGCCATCGAGCTCCAACCCCTCTTGCCATGGGAAGGATCACCTCCACTAGAACATGTGGCTCCAAACCCTATCCAGCCAGGCTTTGGATCCATCCAGGGATGGGGCAATTACAGCTTCTATGGGCAACCTGAGCCTCAGAGTGAAGAACTTCAAATCACTCCTTTTTCAGTTTTAAACTATTATCCTTTGTCCTGTAACTACACCCCTGATACAGAGTCTCTCCACAGCTTTCTTGTAGACCCTCTTTAACTACTGAAAGGGGCTGTAAAATCCCCCTGAAGCCTTCTCTTCCCCAGGCTGAACAACCCCAACTCTCAGCCTCATTGGAGAGGTACTTCAGCCCTCAAGTAATCTTTGTGACCCTTCTCTGATCCAAGAGAGAACGATGCTGCTGGAAGGGGACTGGAGTGACTTTGCAGCCCATCAGCAGAAAGCTGTTAGTGTCTTGGTATTTCAACTGCATCATCTCTTTCTGACCTCGTTCAGGATTTTTCCATAAAGTTTCTTGGTCTCAGCATTGCTAGTCTCCATTACTCATGTGCCAGCTCCAGCTAACTGCACATCAGTACCAGCTAACAAAGGGTGGAACATTCCATAATTTCAGCTGTTAGAACCATAGGGCTGATGCAATTTGCCAAAGCTCCTTTCATGGCAAGGGGTAGGACATTGAGTGGTAGGCACTCAGCTGTATTTCAGTCTTCCTGAACTGATATTTATTTAAGTCCTTGAAGAACCTCAAAGGATGAGTGTTACTCATTGTGGGTTTTGTTTTTTTTTTTTGGCAGTTTCTGTGCTTAATATTCTTGGGACAGTCAGCTGAGTGAACTTCAGAACCTGCAGGAAAAAAATCTGGAGACAAGGTAGGAAACAAGCAAAGTTAGGATCACGTACAGCATTAAATATGTACATATGATCAAAGTTATATCAGTGTTTGAAGATCACTAAAGGTGTAGACAGGAGTTCATTTTTGTGAGTACAGATACTGTGACCACTCAAAGTTAAGTAATGGTTCTTTGGATCAGTGTATATTTGCTAAGTCAAGGGATGGTATGAAAACCATGGTTGTGCCACGTGTTTAGGTTAAAGGCTGAACTACCTGATTTTGCCTGGAGTAGATTAGGGAGTGTTTAGGCTCACTGGCACATCCAGAATAACCCCCAGCAGCAAAATCTGGGATGATCACATCCCTAGTTGGAATCATAGAATCACCTTGGTTGGAAGGGACCTGTCAGGTAAGCAAGCCCAACCATCAACTCATATTTGACAAGAAACATCCCTAAATCATATCTCTAAGCTCTATGTCTGCCTGTCTCTTTAATACCTTCAGGGGTGGTGCCTTAACCACTGTCCTGGGCAGCCTTTTCCAATGCCTAATTATCCAAGGTGGAGATGTTTTCACCTGAGAGGACTTTGCTTCTCATTAGGGTCTTCCACCCCCAAGCTCTGCATCTCTACAAATCTCGTTTTTGCTGATGGCATTTTGCCAGTGCCTGAGAAGGGTCTTGCCTCGAGGCAGCAGCAACCAAAGCATCCTCAATCTTCACCAACTAGCATGCCTTTTGGAACATGGAACAATTTCATCTGAGCACTTTTAACCTGAGTGTGCTTTAAATAAACCCACCTGCAGTGCAAGACATCCACCCACACAAGTCCCATTGCAGCTGTGGTAGAAGTGCTGTGTCAGGGTGCCCTACATTTGAAGTGTTAACTGCTGGCAGCGAGCACATTGGCAGGACATGAGCACAGAGAAAATTATGACTGCAGTTACAAAGACATGGTTAAATGCTTGTTATCCATCTGGCCCTTTTCCTTGTGTAGCCAGATACTGACCCTTCACCATGGAAAATAGAATCATGAAATCATCAAATGCATTGAATTGGAAAGGACCTTCAAAGCTCATCTAGACAAACCTCCCTGCAGTGAACAGGGAAATGTGCTGGAGTGGGTTGGACTAGAATTCACAGATAGTGTCCAACCATTTTAGGGAAGGGAGTTTCTTTCTCCTCCAGAGAAGGACTCAAAATGTTTTGTTGAACCTCTCTTAACAAACTCCTCTCCCATCAGATAATGAGGTGGATAACCAGGTAGTTATTAATTGCTTTTTCTGATAGTCTGTCTTTCACATGAATCTATTGAGAGTCACTTGATAAATAATTTTCACTTTTCTTTCTAAATTGGTAAAATGCTGTTAAGGGTACAAACCCTAACTTCTCTACAGGCTTTGCATTCTACTATCATAGAAAATTCTTTATCAAAAGAATTTCAGGTTTAAGCATCAAGAAAATCTCTTCTATGACCATAGCTGAATTGAGTGATTTCTTACCTCATCAGAAAGGATTCTTTAGGAAAACAAAGGAGAAACCTCAGTATAATTTTTACTATATTTTATTACACAAAGATAAATAAGAAGATATATTACTACCAACTTTTCCACCAGCATAAATAGAATTACATAAATAGACATTTCAACGTGTAAACTAAATATGTACAAAGAGTTCCCATTACATTTCCAACCATGCACATAAAAGTGCCTGGACTCTGAATACACAGAGTTCAAGATTTTGAGGTGTCTTTTTTTTTCCCCAAAGCTGACACTTTTTAATATACTCTGATAGATTCTAGCTAATCATTCTGACATGATTTATTTGGCAAGTAGTAAGTCAGGCACCTTTATTTCATCATTGTAGGCAAGGAACCTCTCCTTTGTGGCTTCCTGCTCTTACATCGTGGTCTCCCTTTAAGCTTGGTGTTGGATCAAAGGGGTGACACATGTACAGCCCACGGTGATAATTTTTTTCTCCAAGCGGTATGTTTGGTGGCAGCCCTTCTGCTCCCTCCTGAGGACAAGGATCTCCTGTCTGATGGGGACAGAGTTTACGCTGTGGTCCAGTTCCCCGTCTGAATTCACACATCTGGAGTGACGACACTTGGCATCAGCAATTACCCGGGGGAAACGGTTGTGGTCTTCATCAATCCTGGAAGATGACATGAAAGAATTAAAGAAGCTTGAAATGGAAATGCTGCTGCATTTCTAGAATTATGGTAGTCTGGATCAGCATGGACTCTCCTTGGAGACTGGCTATGAAGGGGCTATATATAATAACAATGATCACCTAGGTTGGAAGGAACTTTCAGGTTATCAAGTGCAACCCTCAACCCAGCTCTGGCAAGCCTTTGTCTCCTCCATGTTTTTAAGTGTGTTTAAGAAAATACTGCAGTTTTTTAAGTGTAAGATCATCCATGGCAGAGCTGCACTCAAGTGCCTTTGCAATGAACCTGCTTCAAATAGATATTGTCTTTGAATGAATAATTAGGAATTATTTGAGCTTCCCAACATGTCAGACTATATAATGGACCCAAATACATCCAGCTGCTCCCTGGACCATGAAACATTCTTATGACCTGATACTGAAGATATTAAACCACCATTGAATTTGGTGCAATGTTAGCACTCTGATGATATTTAGGTAATCATAGAATCATAGAATCATAGAACAGTTCAGGTTGGAAGGGACCTTAAAGATCATCGAGTTTCAACCCCCCTGCCATAGGCAGGGACACCTCCCCCTACATCAGGCTGCTGAGTGCCTTGTCCAGCCTAGCTGGACAATAATAACTGTAATAACTGCTTTTGAAGGTAAAAATCAGCCCAATATACAAGTAAATTAATTAAATTACAAAATAAACTTGTTTTGCCAATGTCCCTTACAACTTAGAAGATTTGTGGATTTTGATGTGCTTCTTTCTCCATTGGTTGTCTTTCAAAGAAGATTGCTGATCTAGTTATGAATATCCCTGCTCTCTGCAGGGGGGGTTGACTAGATGACCTTCGAAGGTCCCTTCCAGCCCAACATATTCTATGATTCTATGGACTGTGGTTACTCTCATAATTCCAAAATCTCTCAACAGTGAACCACTGGTAATAGAGGTGTGGGCATGGGTCTGCATTACTCTTGACCATCCCAGACAGTGTATATATGGCTCATAAGGACAGATATATTACCTGTAATCCCAGGGAGCCAGAGACCGGCTGTTGACATCAAGAGTAGTTTTGGTGTCCTGGCTCATGCTGCTGATGCTTATGTTGACTCTAACAGTTTGAGGGAATTTGGAATCTTTTTGGGTCAGGCATCCAGTGTGTGCTTGCTTGAAGAGGTTCTCTGACTTGATTCCAGGCTGGATCACCTTCCCTTGGGCTGAACTACTGGCTGACAGCAGGGCCAGCAGCACAAAGAGCAGTGATCTGAGCTGGAGACAATTGGTGCATTTAGGATACAATGCAGGTAGAGCTGCTGTAACACAGAACCCCTAACAAAATCATAGGGGTTGAGGCTAAGAAATTCATCTATACCCAGCTTAGCTGTTAGATAAAGCCTACACTGCAGGTTGAGGGAATTATGGAAAAATGTTCTCATATATCATATCCATGCTTGCTTTCATTAATGAATTCTTACAGCTGACAAGCATGATACACAATCTGCATGATTAGAATCGATGACAGAAAAAATTCAATTATATAAAACAATACAATACAGGAGATTGCAGAAAGGATATAACAAACAAAAAGAGACTCTGAGGTTGAATTTTTAATGTACTTCTCTACTTCAGAGTTTGTTGCAGTAACTCCTTTTGCTAATATGCCAGCACAGTATTGCTGCTGCCCCATGCTGGTGCTATTCAGCAGACTCCCATTTTAGTTATTTTCAATTATTAATGGTTGAAATAACATTTTCAAGACGCTGCATGGCCCCATCCATGGGACCGTAATAATCTATTAGAATTTAAATGCATCTCTGTCAGATTGCTGAAAAAAATCAGAGCAGAATGCAAGTTCTTACCAGAGAAGTGCGAAGGATCAGAGACATCTTCCTTCTCTTGCTGTGGCAGATGCTTGTGATGGGCTCTGTTGAATTGAAGGTATCTGGGCACAGTTGCTGGTGGGCTTTTTATAAGGGCTTCTGCGCTGTCCTAGTTAATGTGGAGTAGGTGTTTTTTTTTCCCAACCTGAAGTGTGGTTTCTGACCAGAACTCAAATTTAAAAGGGTATGTGTATAGATTCCATTAATGCAGGTGGAAGACAGGATACGGACTCACTCCTTCTTAGATCTGCAGGTGATGTCATTACTTTAGCCCTGTTGCTCAAGCAGTAGAAAAACTTGATGATGACATTAGAAAACTAGCCCAAAAAACTGGCACGCACTGCAGTGAGTGACTACAAAGTGCCATCTGGGCAAATAGAAGTTGATGTGCCTCATGGCCTTGAATGCCTCCTGGGATGGGGCTGCCATCACCTCTTTGAGCAATCTGTGCCAGTGTCCCACCACTCTCATGGGGAAGAACTTCTTCCTAAATCACTGTTCTCACTTTGTCCTGATGCTGGATTAAAAGTGGTTGTGCACCATGAAGTAAGATTCAGTGTCACAGCCCTGATCTGCTGACATACCTTTTCTCAGGTCTGATTTTGGTGATGTTCTTAGGTGAAAATGATGTAAATAAGGTGGGGTTTTTTACATTTACTGAATATTTATACTTAAGTCTACATTTTATTCACCTTGTACCTTTCAAAGAGATTGTAAAAAAGAGTACAATTTAGTTTGCTGCTGTTGGGATAGCCATGACCTACATCAGCTTGTTTAAAAAATGCTGATGATTGAAAAGTTAAACGTAAAATTCAGTTTCCCTCTTAGAGGCAAAGATGTACAGGTTAAAGGAAATGTTTCCCTCATAAGGGTTTTTCTCTAATGCCATTTACTGAAATATCCATTCAAAGTGGGTCAGTTAAATTTCCAATTTTAGAAGCATAAAAGATTTGTAAGGTAGTGGAAGATCAGGTTCAACCAGCCTGACCCTAAATCCTGGCTCTTTTACTCTAAATGTGTCAGTGGTTTGGGTTACCTCAGTACTTGAAAGGTGAATAATTAACTATTCAAGAACTGCTGATGTCACACAGCATTGCAATAGTAAAAAAAACCAAAAAAACCTTTCCATGGTTTATTTTCAGCCATGAACACATTCATTTGTTTGCAATTGTGTTGGGCAAAATGAGAGAGTCTTGTCAGAAAATACACCCATTTTAAATGCTTCCGCCAGGTACCAGGCCTGGATTATAAAAAAAACCTCTCACATTTCTGGTTCCAATATTCTTCTGGGTCCCAAATAATTATTATCTAATTCTTCCTGCTCTGGGCTGAAATTAAAAAATTAACATGATTTCTATCCATGAGATTAGATTTTACCCCATAGTGTTTGTTCTGTTCTGATACTTAACTCTTTCCTAACTGGAGATCTGAAAACTGAGACACTAACAAAATCCTATTAACAGAAAGGATAAAAGGTTATTTAAAGTCTTTAAATAAATCAAATTTAGCCATTCTCTTGTCTCTGGTGAAAACTTTCTTGAAACTAAGTTGCTACTGAAGTAATTTTTTCCAGATTAGATCCTTCAGGCAACCAAATCTGAGTGTATTGGTCTTTATGACACTTTCTCCCCTTGAAGTCACAGTGTGAGTCAATGACAGAGCTTTGGTGTCCTGACCCAGATTAAAAGAGAAATGACAGATATTCTCCAAAGAACTAAAACATTCTTTTTCAATAACACTCTGTTAAGTTTATTCTGCTTTTGGAAAATAAGGATCATTTTTGTTCGTATGTAGGAAGATATTTATTTATTGTTGGAGAGAATGCAATTTCTTCTTCTTGAGCACATATTCTTATAAATCCCTACAAACCAAGGCAATGCTCTTCTTACTTCCAAGCATTGCAGGGCCTGCTGGAGGTGGAGGTGATTTCTAGATCTATGATTAGACTAAGTCTGGGGGCAGTGGTCATCCAACTGAAACTCAGAACTTGAGAGACAAGGCTCTCAGTGAACTTCCAATTTTCTATCATCTTTAATCTTTCATTTAATTTAATCTTTATCTGAAAGGTTGAATAGATCAGAGACTCCACAGGTTCTTTCCAAACTGATCAAATCAGAATCATAGAAGTGCTCAGGTTGGAAGGGACTTTTCAGATCATCTAGTCCAGCAATCAACTAACACTGACAAAAGATAAAGTAACATTTTTCCTCTGTTAAACTGTTCTTTTCCTCCACAGGTGAAAGATTCCTCTCCTACTACATGCCTAAATTTTCCAAACACAGGTAAATAAATATTTTTCAGGAAAAGTGTAGTGAGTAGTACTAGGGAAGTGATCTTTAGTGATCTAGTTTAGTTGTCACTGATGAGATCATAGAATGGTTTGGGCTGGAAGGGACCTTAAAGACCATCCAGTTCCACCCTCCCTGCCATGGGCAGGGACACCTCCAGGTTGCTCAATGCCTCATCCAGCTGGCCTTAAACACCTCCAGGGATTTAGGGAGCATCCACAACCTCTCTGGGCAACCTCTTCCAGTGTCTCACCACCCTCTCAGCAAAGAACTTCTTTCTTCTCTCCAGTCTGAATCTCCTCACTTCCAGTTTTCTTCCATTACTCCTAGTCCTGCCATCCTGGACCCTATTCAAAAGTCCTTCAATCTTTCTTTACCCCCGCTCAGGTACTGAGAAGCTACTATGAGGTTCCCCCAGAGCTTTCTCTTCTCCAGGCTCAACAGTCTCAACTCCTTCAGCCTGTCTTCAGAAGGGAGGTGCCCTCTGATCATACTCATGGCCTCATCTGGACCTGCTCCAACAGCTCAATGTCCTTCTTATGTTGAGGGCTCCAGAACTGGACACAGTAACCCCAGTTGGGGTCTCACCAGAGCCCAGTAGATCCCACCTCAAGTCCTGTATCCAGTTTTGGACTCCTTACCAAAAAGACACTGAGGTGCTGGAGTGGGTTCTGATAAGGACAACAGACCTGGTGAGGAGTCTGGAGCACAGGTCTTGTGAGAAGTGAATGAGGAAGCTGGGGTTGTTTAACCTGGAGAAATTGAGCTCTTGTAGCTATCGCTTCAGCACAGAAAGGATCAGGTCTGGTTAAGAAGCATCATTGAGTCTAAAATAGGACAGCAAGCTTCATGCACTCACTGCCCCTACCCCACCACAGTGAGGCAACACATGTTGGAGGAGGAGACATCTGTCAGTGGTTATTCTCTGAAATCTCTGTCTGGGGTAGTGCTGGAAATAGCATTGCGCTGTGATCAGAATTTGCCTATGTTTGGAAAAATGATGAATTTCCTTTTCTAATTTAGTCAAAAAAATATGAAAAAATTCAACTCAAACCCCGGCAAAGAGAAAGCACTTGAAAATTGTCATTCCCCTTATGCATTTGCAACTCTCATCAAAACCACTTTGAGTCAGTTACTACAGAACCACTAAACGTATTCTCTGAAAGTATTCTCTAATGCTTTTGAATTTTGATGCTTTCTTGAATACAAAATGTGTCCAGAAGTAATTTCTCTGTGAGAAAAAAAAAAAAAAAAAAAAAAAGGGCCTGATTTTTTAAAAAGAAAAG
>VZTY01008149.1:418046-663549 GCA_013400935.1 Turnix velox | reverse complement strand
TTGAATACAAAATGTGTCCAGAAGTAATTTCTCTGTGAGAAAAAAAAAAAAAAAAAAAAAAAAGGTGCCTGATTTCTTAAAATGAGATGATATATGACAGAGTTTTCCAAATTTGACCTGGCAGCAGGTAAATGGTCATAGTGGAAATGACATTGGTTCTTCAATGTGCTTTATCTAACTTGTCTAGTAACCCTGAATGCAATATCCTGAGTATAACATACAGCCACAGTGAGTACACCACTGATAAAATTAGTTTCCTGAGCTTAATTTGGCTTGAAAGCAGTGGGCAGTGGAGGAGAAGGCGGTGGCCCAGCTAAGGGCTGGTGACTCAGCACGTAGCACCAGCCTCTCAACCTCCACATATATTCCTTTCCTACAACATTACCACACATTGTGACCAAACCATGACATGGCTTCATAGGGTTTGTTTGAGGATGAACTTCCCCTCTGCAGAGCAGCTTGAGGAGGGAGATCTCAGACCTCATGCCAAACCTCATGGGGATCACCAGAGCCCAGGGCTGTAGGGAGAACCTCTTTCTTGAGGATGAGAGCTCATTTTGCAGGGAGGTTGCTCCTATTTAATTATGCTGCCTACTTTTCTCTGTGCTTCAGTTCCCATCCAGTCCACAGAATAATTGAGTTGTGACCTTCAAAGGCCATCAGTACAATCCTCTGGCATTAATTAAGCAGGGACATCTTGCACTACGTTGCTCAGAGCCTCAACAATCCTGGCCTTGGATTTCTCCAGGGATGGGCCTCCACTGTATCAGGGTCAGATTCTCATTTGTAATGTCTTTTCTGTGAGCCTTCCCAAAGAATTAAGCTTCATCAGGCTGAGGATGACACTACGGGGCACTCTAGAACCTGAAGTGAGGAATTTCAGCATCCTACATTCTGGCATTTCTCCTATTCTGCATCAGTTAGGAAGCGTACTGATAACTGAGGAGATAACATTCCTCCTTTTGAAGTCAGGGGTGACACACAAATGCAAAATCACAAGCTGTGGCTGTGTATGAGAAATCCATATTTTAACGAATTTTAACAGCTGGAACTGTTAAGACTACACAGGAAGAATTTATCATCCTTTTGTTTAAGCATAATGGATGATACAAAGAACTGACTCTCAGGTGTTCTCCAGACAAATCTGTGACATGATTTTCTTCCTGTTTGCCACAGATTTTCAATTTAGTAAACTGTGAGTACTCCTGTACTGATATTTACTGTGGAATAACCATATGTAGCTGGAGTGAAAAAGACTGAAAAATCAGGTGGCAACTGGTTTTGAGATAAGGACACATAGGCCAAGTACTACTTTGGAAACCTTCAGAATTTCCTTTGTTTTTGGTGTAATCTATAGAATCGTAGAATGTATTGAGATGAAAGGGACCTTCAAAGGCCATCTAGTCCAACTGCTCTGCAGTGAGCAAGGACATCTTGCACTAAATCAGGCTGCTCAGAGCCCCATAAAGCCTGGGCCTTGGATACCTCCTGGGATGGGACCCCCACCACCTCTTCAGGCAACTTGTTCCAGTGTTTCACCATCCTCATGGTAAAAAACTTCTTCCTAAATAATTTATTTACAGTGGTCCCAAAAAGGAAGGGTAAATATTTTCCTGGATAGATGGGTCAAGTGGAGAACATTCCAACAGAGCAAGGGGAAAAAAATATGCAAAGGTCTTGAAAACATGACCCAAGAAGGAAGAGGAACTGAAATAACATGTCCCTGTACCCAGTGGAGATAGTAAATAAGTATTTCAACCTTCCAGTGAGACTTCAGGTAGACATTTGAGAAGCTCTTTCAGGAGCTGCTGGTTGGGGCTGCTTTTTCTCCTGCATCCTGCCATTGGCTAGGGCCAAGGTGTGGGTGAGAAGATGCCAGAAGATAGCACAGCAAACAGAAAATCTCAAAATGAGTTAGTTACTTTTACAAACCATTCTACCAGGGTGAATATGAGCTATTTTTTATGTACAAAGGGTTTCTTCTTGTACACTTTATACCTGGCTGTGGAATGTATTGTCACAGGGCATCTCCAAAGCCATGAAAATAAAGCATTGATGAAGAAATCTTTAACTGACAACAAAACTATTTGGTCATTAGTATCATTGATAACCACAGAACCAAACAAATGAAGAGACATGTTTAATCAGGAGAGCTCAAGGGAGATCTTTACCACCTCTGGTGATCTGGTCCCAGCTTAGATCCCCCTCTCATCAGCCATTCTTGCATTTCTGAAACCTCATTTTGGACAAGGATCTTGTGTTGTCCAGGACATGTTGTCACTGCCATTAGGTGCTGGGTACTCATTTGGAACAACTTTACAAAGAAACCTTGGGCACTACAATGCCAGTAGTGTGATAGTGATAGTGATTAGGATCTCAGCAGTCATATACTGCACATGACTCCTGTCAGTATAAAGTCCCTCTACACTTGCCTGGAATACATTACAGTTACTTATTGATCATCTGCAGTCTCTTATTGATCATCTATTAATTATCACAAGCAGGCATAAAATCCCTGCTTCTCATTCCAACCCACACCTCTGGATGCGCTCTTTTTGCCCTGTTCATCCAAGCAGGTATGAATTGAGTGGTCTGCTTCTCTCATGTTGGCTTCCCAGTTACTGATTATCTATTAGATATTAGTCATTCAAGAGCTGTGTCAGCAACCACAGCTGACAGCAACCACAGCTGAAGCATAACTCTGGTATTAGAATTATAGAATTGCTTTGGTTGAAAGGGATCTTTCAGATCCCTGAGTCCAACCATCAACTCAACTCTGATAAGAACCATTGTTAAACCTATCTCTAAGTTATATGTTTATGCACCTCTTATTCTCTTAAATCTTGCCTCAGTCTCCTTTTCTCCACTTATATTCCCTTCCCTTGTATAAGCCACACTGTGCAGAGAAGTGAGATACTAAAATGAAAAGTCCCTGCACTACTATCCAAGGAGCAAACTTTAAAGCTTCTCTCTACACATCCCTACAGAGACATGTCCCAGCTGCCTTTACCTCCCCTTGATGCTCAGAGGGTTTCTCAAGACACTCTGGGATTTAGCTCTTAGAACAGCCTCACAGGAGATGGCAGATATCACAAGACATCTGTGGTACACAAGAGCTGATGACTGATAAGAAGATTATAGAAGACAAGCTGAAAGAGACAAGGATGCAAAGTAGTCTGAGGCTTGTTTGCAAAGGATTCAAGCAGAGTTTTACCATGTAAAGGTCCATTGGGCAACTTTCTGCTGCATAATTAAGTGCTTTATCCTACAGGAAAACCCTCTGTAAATGGACATGGTGTAACTGTAGGGCAGCTCTGAGGGTGGGCAAACTCAAGTTGTGCATAATGGAGGTGCAGAGAGATATAAGATACTAAAAAATTCCACTTTTTGACTCATTTCCAGGAACCATTTCAGACAAGCAGCAGCTTGCCTGAAGTGAGACTCCATAGAGGCTCTCTGTCTTGTAGTGGAGACCCAAGGTGCCTGGGACACACCAATGCCAGTCTTAGAATTACAGAATTGGAAGGGACATACAAAGGTCATGTAGTCCAACTCCCCTGAAGTGAGAAGGGACATTTTGCACTAGATCATGTTGCTCAGATTCTCATCAAGCCTGGCTTTGAATGTCTCCAGGGATGGAGCCTCCACCACCTCTCTGGGCAACCTGTTCCAGTGCCTCACCACCCTCATGATGAAGAACTTCTTTCTAATGTCCAAGCTAATCCTGCCCTGCTCTAGTTTAAAAACCACTGTCCCTCGTCCTATCGTGATGTGCTCTGCCAAATAGTCTGTCCCCAGCTTCAGGTGCTGGTAGGATGCTACTAGCCATTGATCTATACAATTTGCATCCTCCTCCTCATCCATCCAGCAAAAAATAGGGGCATTGTGGATGATGAACATAATAAACTTAAGTTGATACATATTTGTTAATTTATTGTTAGCTTTGCACATTTTTTTTTGGTGGGGTCATGGCAAAGAGCAACTTGCTGGGTTGGATGTCTAATGCTAGACATCTAAATTCATTGCCCAGCTCAAAGAGCAGGTCAGGCTCTGTCAGCAAAGCCATTTTCAAGTTATTTGACTCTGTTTCTTCATTTACTGCAGCGCGGTATGGATGGGAAGATTCAGAAGATACCTTGCGAGAAGCTGTGTGAGGTGATGTGTGTGTTGTGGGCTCAGTGGCTATGGGATAACTGAAAGTTTGTTTCCTGCGGGTCACATAGCTTTACCATGCAAATTACAGTTACTTGTTGCTCATTTTTACGTTAAATAAGTGAATAAAGACACATGGACACAGTGCACTTTCAATTTCTTACCCTTGTTCTTTATGATTTTATTTTGGTTTTAAATTTTAAATACAAATTATGTAGAGCAGCAGGACTCAGCAAAAAGTGGGGTATGGATGCATGTTGGGTAGAGCAGGGAAATAAAAAATGCTGTATGTTAGGGCCATGCAGATCCACTTTGACTTAGATACTTGATGAATGCTGCAGGAAGTCATTATACGATACTTTTGCCTTGTAATGCTGGAGCAGGTGTGCTTATGTGTCCTTGTAAGGTCAAGCACTTTTAAAGTAATGTTTATAAAATCCAAAAAACCCATCCCAAACCTTTTTGGAAGGCGCATCCCCAGATGATCCTCTGGAGGTATTCCAACAGGTAGCAGATCCATCCAGGAGGAGGGGCTGGTGGCATTGAGTTGAGATGTAGGGAGGCACACCTTCCCAGCTTGATGTTTTCAACACTGCTATAGCTGGTTGAAGGGGACCAAACCTCCAAGGAAGATGGGCTTGGTTCCGTTTGACCAGCCAGAGCAGAGCATAGCTCCCGACCACTTAACTTGCTTGGCTTCACTACTCCTTACCTGAAAGGGGAATTCGATAGGTTAGACAGGAGCACTGGTGCCAACCACTGCTTAGAGGGAGAGAAGGACATCACCTAAGTAGATTTCATCACTTTCCATCTTAGATGACTTCTGGTACATCCATTTTGTCTGGGAACTGGTCTCGGTGCAGGCTTCATGTTCCCATGGACGAGATGTCCCACTTTCTGGGTGAGTGGCTGGACCAGGGTGAAATTCTCACTAATGCATAAGTCAACAGTGTATAAGGTTGGGGATAAGCCTCAGCAGCTAAATTCTGGGTCCCTGTCTAGATATTTCAAAGAGTCTATGTTTTTGGAATGTGGTCCCCGCTCATTAGCCTTCACATGTGTAATAAGGAATGTCTTTTGGGACTTGGAGGATACTACAAACATTTGATGTTTGTTCAGCTTTCTCATGTTTTATTAAATAAGTCATGTTGCTTAAATTAAGGCATGTTCTGGGCTGAGAGAGCTGAGCTTATTCGGCTTGGAGAAGAATATGGAAGACCTTATAGTGCCATTGCAATACCTCAAAGAGGCCTACAGGAAAGATGGAGACAAGCTTTTTAGCAGGGGCTGTTGCAATAGAACAAGGGGTAATCATTTTAAACTACAAGAGATTAGATTTAGACAAGACATATGGAATAAATTTTATATTCCAAGGATGGTGAAACATTGGCACAGTTTGCCAAGAGAAGTGGTAGATGCTCCATTCCACAACACATTCAGGGTCAGGTTGTTTGGGGCTCTGGGAAACCTGGCCTAGTTGAAAATGTCCCTACTCATTGCAGGGGGATTGAACTAGATGATCTTAAAGGTCCCTTCCAGCTGAAACTGTTCTGTGATCCTGAGCCACAGCAGCACATGTCTCTCGATACAGCTCTTCTCCTCCCACTGCTTTCTCTCTCCCTCTTTTCACTCTTTCCTCCTATTTTATTAAAAAAAAAAAATTAAAAAGAAAGGAGAAGTGGGAGGGAGGAAGAGAGGAAATATGTCTCCTTTGTCAACTAAAGTCACCTGCTGGTTGTCAGTCAGGCATTACTTTTCAGAGGGTGGCCCCCAAGCCCTCCAGCTGTACCTGGGTGCTGCAAGGAGGAGACAGCTGCTGGAGACCACAAGCAGCAGCTTCCCAATGGGACAAAAGCAGCCTTTTTCCAACCTTGGGCATAAGCCCCTTTCCATCTGCATGTGGTTTTTTCAGAGACCTGATACGTTTTTCTCCAAAACCCATGTTAATTAGGAGTGGTTTTTTCCTTCTTTATTTTTATTTCCTTTTTCCCTCCTTGGGAAGAATATTAACCTGAACAACCTCTGCTTGCTTAATACTTTCTTTTTGGTTCATCCTTTCTCTTTGCTTCATCTGGGCTATTCATTAGCAACATAAACTCCATATTCCCTGTGGAGAAATCCCCCTTGCTGCCAAAAGAACAGCTTAGGAATGCATTCAGCTACAACACTCATTTCATTCACTCTCCCATCACCACTATGTTGTTGCAGCTTGGAGGGAAGTGGGGAAAATTTAGACCTGTCTTAAGCTTTTTAATAATTTTGCTTTCAGTCAGAATCTGAATGGCCCAAGTAGATGATGGAGGGAGAAACAGAGTTAAAACAGGAGCCTTGACTTCCAGTTTCCCCTAAACCATAGCTCTATGTCTGCATGACTAGTCTGCATTATTTCTTCTCATGTGTCCTCACGAGTGTGTGCCGGTAACTTAATCCTGGTCCATGCTGTGCAGCAAGAGTTAACACTGGTGGCAGGCTCCAGGGAATAGGCACATGTGGGCTGGAGACAGCTGCAGAGAGTAAATGAGGGATGGGACTCAGCTCCAGATTTAAACACCAAAATTATACAGTTATTCAAGATCAGGGACAAGTTCCACTGACCAGCCATGGTTCACTTCATTTGCCAACATATAAGCATCTGAGGAGCCTCAAGGTGTTTGAGACATGCAGGTATGGCACAGGACAGGTAAACATCAATGGACTGTTCTTAGGACGTCTCCAAAGTTACAGAATAATAGGTGTTCAAAGACTATCTGGTCCATCCACCCTACGGTAAGCAGGGACATCTTGCACTAGATCAGGTTGCTCAGAGGATTATCAAGCCTGGCCTTGAATGTCTCCAAGAATGGGTGCTACACCTCCTCTCTGGTCAACCCATGCCATTGCCTCACTACCTTCATGGGGAAGAGCTTCTTCTAAACCTGCCCTGCTCTAGTGTACAACCACTGCCCCTTGTCCTATCAGTAGATACTCAGGCAAACAGTCCCTTCTCAGCTTTCCTGTAGGCACTTTCAGGTACTGTGAGACTGCTAGGAGATGACCCCACAGCCTTTTTTTTCTCTAGGCTGAATGGCCACAACTCTCTCAATCCACTACAGCAATCCACTACAATCCATTACAGCAATTTCTACATCTGTAGCCTTCCTTTTAATCCTGTTAAAGTAGATCTTGTAATGATGCTACTCTTTCTCTTATATTGTGCAGTTGTTATTATTTAATTGAATAGGATAATTTTATTTTACTTCTCTTCTTTATCAGTCTTCATAACCTAAGAGCTAGATCTGTGAAAGAGGGACAGGATGAAACAATATTTGACAAGCACCTTCTTGAATTACATCTAGGAGACCAGAGGAGTTGGGTCAGATGCAGAAGTCTCAGTTTTGATTCAGACCGAAATTTGGCAAAGTACCTTGGTGACTAAAGGAACATAAATGTCACTGGTTTCAAGGTCTATATTGGTGTAATAAATATTGCTGAGATGCAAGCACAGGAACTCAGTGGTTTCTGTTCTGTTTAGCACAGCTGCTGGCACAGTTTTGACCTGTGTCAACTAGCACTAACTCAAAACAGTTCCCAAGCTCAACTTAGGGAAGGTCAAGGACCATTCCTAGTAGGAAGTTTGAAGATGACCATGTATTTAAGAAAGTGAGAGACCTGAATCCTCATTTTTTGCCTGTTGGATTAAGGGCAAGATCTTAGAATGAATTGTGTTGGAAGGGGCATTTAAAAGTATCTAGTCCAACACTCCAGTAAGCAGGGACATTTCACACTAGATCACGTTGCTCAGAGCTTATCAAGCCTGGCTTTGAATGTTTCCAGGGATGAGGCCTTTGCCTCCTCTCTGGGCAGTCTGTTCCAGCGCCACACCACCTCAGATCAAAAATATCCTCCTTACATCTACTCTGAACCCACCTCCTTTTACTTTAAGACCAATACTCCTTGTTCTGTTGCCCCATGACCTTGCAAACAGTCCCTCCCTAGCTTTCCTGTAGGCCCCATCAGGTACTGGGATGCCACTATGAGGTCTCACTGCAGCCTCCTCTTCTCTAGGTTGAATAGCCACAACTCTCTCAGCCTGATCATCTCATCTTGACCAACCCACTACATCAGTTTCTACATCTGTAAAATTCCTTTCAATCTCATTAAAGAAGATTTTATAATGACTTACTGAGAGTAAAGAGAAGAGTTTTATAACTCATATGAGACCTAGATCACATTCAGTCTTGTTCCTTGCAAGTAATTCCTACCTAAATGCTGTTTATTTTCTTCACAATGTCACTAAATTCAAAGTGTTTTTCATCAACTGGAAATGGATGATGATCATTGAGGTTATGTGGGTTGTCCTGATTTTCAGAATGCCTTAGAGAAATGCTTTCAGGACAACACAAAAATGTCATTTAGTTGGAGCCCAGTCATATGGGTACTTTTTCTAGAGAAAAATGCACAGAACATGTATTTGTTATCAAATTTATATGAATTCAGGAGTCTGCAACCTGTTTAGATTTGATAATCCACACATGCCCCACATGGGCACAAAAGACACTGTAGAATGAGTATAAGCTGCCTGATCGTATTTGACAAAGCCAAATTCAAAGAAAAGTCAGTTACAGAAAAGCATTTGACCTTTGCAGTAGCTAGAAGCAGAGGACACTGGTGATGTCTCTCTGAAACCACACACTTCCTTACATTCCATAGCAGCCTAATCCATATGGGCATATAAAGAAGCATGTCATCTCACAAGAGAAATCTGGATGGTGACCTCTGAGCAGCAGGACAGCCAGCCATCTTCCACTCCTGAAGAGGTAGTGTTGCTCCTCAAACGTGTTTCCATCAATGGTCATCTGCTTCCTCCTTGGAAAAGCACAAAATCCCCTGGTGCACTTGGTCAGTATGGGAGATGTATTTCCAGGTGGTTCACATTTTCTCCAGCTCCTGTCATTTGCAAACACTCCCCCATGTGACAGCTCTGAGGGCTGGAACCTTGCATGGAAGTGCACCTTGGTGGGGCATGTCTTGGATTTGTTTCAGTAAGTCCTGCAATCCAGAAAAACTACTTTGCTGCAAAAAGCCAAGTCACAGAAGGCAACAGATTCAAGACTAGACAGAAGCTTACTGGAGCCTGAGCTCAGAAGCAAACTTTGGAGTTGTAGAATTACAGAGTCATTTAGGTTAGAAGAAGCATGCAGGGCCAGCTTAGGTCAGAATGCTCAGCACCATGTTTAACTGAGTTTGAATTTCTCCAAGGATGGAGATGTCTCAGCCTCTTTGTGTCTCCGCACCAGAGTTTGACCACCTACATGGCAAGAAAAAACCCATTTACCAAAATCTAATTGTAAGTTCCTGCACTCCAACTTGTGTCATGTCCTGTTGAACCTCTGGGAAGAGACTGTAAGAACACAGAAACCAGAACATATGGATGGATTTCTGCATCTGATGACAGAAATGACCAGCAGAGGTGAAATGCAGGGTATCCTGAAGTCCCATACCCTATTTACACCACGCTAAGTGCATGATCTGGGGCTATTATGCATTCTTATCCTTAGTATGGCAACATCTAGGGGTTGCTGGACATGCTCAAAGGGAGTTATAAACATGTTTGGGAAATAGCTGGTTGGAATCAATTTGTCCACATACCAGATTCACAAAGATGATTAATTTCTATGTGTAAGCATCTCTGAAAGGGGAGAAAAGTACCTAGGGTAGTCATACTCAACTAGCCCACAGAAGTACATAGGCAAGGAAAAGAAAATAAGCTGTTCTCCCATGTCGCCTCTTCTCAGAGAGCCAGAACACTGGAGAATTATCTCAGTTGATAAAAAGGTGGGAATAATACTGTGTTTTGAGATGGAAAGGCTCTTTGAAGGCAGACCCTATTGGGAGGTCCTGGTACAAACTCCAGCCTGCAGAACAATGCTGCAGAGCTGTGTGTGCTCCTCAAAGGCTGCAGGCCTCTCTGTAGCATGGAGGCCTCTCCCCTGATTTTACTTTCCAGAAATCTTATTGCATGGTCAAGAAGTTGGGTCAGAATTACTTTCCATGCCCATGGGATTCTCTGTCCCTCTCTTTGGCAGAGGTACACCCCTGTGTGAAACTACTTCAGAAAATGTCTCTTTTGCATTTTGCCCTGGTATCAGACATCACTGAATTTTTGCATTTTACACACAAGTACCTTGATTTTTCTGCCCCTACTTTTCTCCCTGGCAGCTACTCAGTAAATCTCTGTCATCACCTGGTATAAGTCTACAAAAGATTTTAGGATGAAAGTTTATCCCATGCCATTGCTCATTGCAATGATCAGTTGGGGTTGAATGAGATGGTAACTTACTTTTTTACTTATAGCCAAAAACGAAGAGGTAAATAGTCTGTGGCTATGGCAAGGTGTGGAAGGGGATTTTATGTGTTCTGTTTGTGTCAGTAGATAGAAGTCGCGTTGAGACACATACAGCTGACCTGATTCAGTGCATGAGAAACTCTCAGCAGAAGAAAAAGTCATGCTCCTCTTCTGAGCCTCAGCTTGGACCCTCCCAGTGTAGCTACCAACAGTAGAATCATAGGATTGTCAAGGTTGGAAGAGACCTTTCAGATCATCCAGTCATCAATCTAGCTCTGACAAGAACCAGCCCTAAACCATATCTCTAAGCTTTATGTTTACCCATCTCATAAATACTTCTATGGATGGTGCTTCAACCACTTCCCTGGGCAGCCAGTTCCAATGCTTGGTAACTCATCCAGTGGAGAAGCAACCACAGTAGCTACAGATACTCATTGTAGAAATTATTTTGCTGGTACTTTGCTCAGGCACTATTTCAAGCCTCTGCTATCACTGCATTTCTCAGGGAACATCCTGGGACAAGTAATAGCTGTATCCCTTTAAGTAGCAGCAACCATCCAACAGATTTCTGCAAGCAGAACTGGGAAAATTGTGGTTACTAAAAATGAGCAAATGAGCTCATACAATATTAGTAGCTTCTCTTTCCCATGGTTTGTGAGGATGGTGAGTCTAGAAATGGCTCAAATTTATTTTCATTCAAAAACTTTGTGATTCTCATATCCTGCATGCTGATCTAATTAATGCTGCTTGTATTAAAGTACTTACTGATTGCAGCAAAAAGATGCACCAAAAAGGGGCTTCTGGGAAGGAATTGCTTGCTTGTTTTAAAGCAAGATGAAGACCTCCTTTAGTGATTTCTAGAATTTCTGGCAGGGAAATTTCACATAGTCACTACTTCATTAATGTCAGTGACTGATAAAACAAAAGAGTGCAAAAAAGAGGTAGGACTTTTTAATATGATATCGGATGGGAGGACCAGAAACAATGGATATAAATTGGAAGGGGTAGATGTAGACTTGACATAAGAAAGAAATTCTTTACAGTGAGGGTGGTGAAGCACTGGAACAGGTTGCCCAGAGAGGTTGTGGATGCCCCCCTCTCTGGAGGTGTTCAAGGCCAGGCTGGACAAGGCACTGAGCAGCCTGATGTAGCGGGAGGTGTCCCTGCCTATGGCAGGGGGGTTGGAACTCGATGATCTTTAAGGTCCCTTACAATCCAACCTCTTCTATGATTCTAAATTTATAGAGAAAGATGAGTCCTTCAGTGACCCAGTATATGATATTGCTTAAAAATCCTCAGGATGAGGAGTGGTGGCTGTGTTTCCTTTATAGAGAGATTTTTACACCAAGCACAACAGAGGTGTCAAAAAGAAACCCCAGCAAAGCATTCTTGCTCTTTATTTTTTAAAATATAAGACAGAATGATATTATAAAATCATTTATTACACTCTGATCTAAGATTAAGAACTCAACATGTTATATACTTCCTAGTTCCAAGGTTTTTAACTTTTTGAGGAAATTGAGTCTTCTTCTTGTAAAATTCCCAGAGATTTCAGTAGAACCATAGCTCAGTTTGTGGGTTCCCACTCTTTTGGGTGTACAAATCTGGTTACAAGAGTAATCAGCTATCTGGAATCAGTTTC
Organism: Turnix velox; assembly: GCA_013400935.1. Classification (NCBI taxonomy): domain Eukaryota; kingdom Metazoa; phylum Chordata; class Aves; order Charadriiformes; family Turnicidae; genus Turnix; species Turnix velox. The sequence goes on along the minus strand of VZTY01008149.1, from coordinate 651,430 downwards.
TTCCTAGTCCAGTTTCTTTCCAGCCTAGTTATCCATCACATGGATCTCCATAATATTTATTATTCATTTTAATAATCACTTAATCAGGTAGATAGGACCAATCCTATTTGATATATGTGAGATATTTGGAGCCATGAACAAAAATGGAATTAGGGGCCACCGTAACAGCTATGTGTTGTAGGAGATTTTCTCCATTAAGGAGAAAAGGTAATGAACTTGCAAATGAAGTTTAATTTATGGCTGCAACATGATCTCCAAGGCTTTGACCCTAGATTTCTTGCTATGCATTCCAGTTACACAAAAGGTTTTGATTGAAAACCTGATCCAGTAGGGGCCAGGAGGGGAAAATGAGGGAAGTGGACAGATGAGATCAGCATCAGGACTCCAGAATCCAAAATCAAGCACAACACAGTACCTTCATGCACATGTCTATTAAGTAGAGGGGCACAAGGAGGTAAGATTTACTTAATTTACTGTTGGGCATGTCCCATCTCACTAGGGCTTGGGCTGTTGGCAGCTTTGATAGGAACATGTATCATCATAGGCTGGCAGCAGGAGGCCAGAAGCTTAACCTAGGAGAGACTGAGGCAGGAGAGAGAGTCCTATCCCTCCAGTAGGAATAATGAATTTGTGCTATCTAGAAAATGGGAAAGGAAGTAATAGCATCAATAAAATTCCTGAGTTTTATTAAAATTCTTTCCTAAAGGCTGGAGGAGACTAAAAAAGGAATAAGATTAAAACAGAAAAAAAAGGAGTAAAGATAAAGGAGGAAAATTCTCACTCAGACTTGAGTACTCATTAGCACAGTTTTCCTTTTGGTTCCTGACTTTTGCTGAGCCACATCTGTCCCTGCCTGGCATGAGGAAGAGAAGGAAAGAATGGGGCAGCTGTCCTTCAAGGGTGGCTGTCGTTGGGATGGTTTGCCACTGAGGACAAGATGGGAGATGATACTCCCAAAATTGGCTCTCTAATACGCCTGGCATTCAGGCACGCACTCATCTGGGGTCTTTGTCAAGTTTTGGTTTCCACCCTGGCTTAGAAAATGAATGCTTTCCTAGGAGCAGTTGTTGCTGGAAGGATGGAGCCTGCTTTGCCTTTCATTTGCCTGGTTACATGCACAGGCATTGATGTGACAGCAGTACAAAGAAGGGAGTGGGTAAATAAGAGTCATCCCATTGACTTAAAAGGAAGAAAAACACCCCTGTCTGGGAGCTAAAAGATGTTTTGGGCTTTTTTCTCTCATCCTTCAGATACTCTTCTTCTCTCCACATGAGGGAGTTGAGCTCAAGCCTATCCATGGTTGAAATTTACCACCTCATTGTTCCCCTACCTAAATTTGAGAGCATTTTGCACAAGGCAAAAACTCATGCCTCTCTTGCAAATTTTCTATGTGGCTGTGGCAAATCAGTGAGGTTAACATTTCAGCCCTTAGAGCCAAATCAGTTTTCTGAGGGTATAGTTGTGCAGCAAGGCTAATTAGTTTCATCTAAATGCTGCCCTAACCACAGCTTCCAGGAAGTTTAAAACTCAGCAAAGCAAGTTTGCATTTGTCTGCAAAATATTGCCTATGTCTAGCCAGAAACTATATTTAGGCACTTTGAGTTTTGGAGGAGTTTTGTATTTGGCTGGGTTTTTCAAACTCTGGTAGGATTTCACAAGGTTTGGTGGGGTCTCAGAGCTTGCTGAGTTTGCCTGAGGTCAGTGGGAATAAGGCCTCAGCAAGCACCTCTGAAACATCTGGTCCTAGTGTGTCTTGAAGAAGACAAGCACTGAGTACAAAATTGAAGAAAATAAGTGAGTTGCCCAAGGTTACTTGTGTCAGAATCACCATTAGTCCTGCCACTATCTCTGTCCATATTACTAGTTTCCTTGTCTGATCTTCTACCATTTTTAACCCAGTACAGAAAGATATTATGGCTCTTTTAGTTACATTTTCTGTCTTATATGGTCAAATATGTGGTGTTTTTAAACTGATGTCTTTGCTCTGGTTTTAGCCTCATCAAATTATATTTTTCAGTCTGATCCTTTGCATGAGAGCAGATTTTTCATTTTTGGTAGGTTTTTTGCCACTGGGTTGAAAAGGTGAGAAATCTCCCTTGTTTCCTTTCTGCATCTGAGACTGTTTGCCTGGTAATTTTTGGATCACCTCATATCAGGAACCCAGCTTGGAGCTTCCTCCTGGAGTTCTGAAAGTGGGTGCAAAGAATACAGGAGGCCAGTGCCACGTTCCTCTAGTTAGTTTGGTTTTCTTAGTTGCCCCCCCTGTCGTCTAAGTGTAGGGAGTTGGGGGGATGCACTGAGCCAGGAAGAGGATAAACTTAACATCAAGGATTTATCTCAATTCCCATGGTTGATGGTGAGATGGTGAGACACTAGAACAGGTACTGCCCAGGGAGGTGGTGGAGGCCCTATGCCTGGAGACATTCAAGGCCAGGCTTGATGATCCTCTGGGCAACCTGAACCAGTGCAAGATGTCCCTGCTTGCTCCAGGAGGATTGGACTAGATGGCCATTGTAGATCCCTTTCACCTCAAGAATTCTGTGAAACCCACACTGAGAATCTGACAGCTTCAGTCATGCATTCCCATTTCAAATAACCAATACAAGGAACAATCATCCACAGAGGGCAAGGACATACAGAGAGGGCCCAGGAGTATGTCAAGAGGGGCCCATCTCTCCCCACTGACTCCAAAAGGAGCCAGAGTTGACTGTGCTCTTAATTTAGGCTCCTCAATGGTCTAAGGATAGCAGGGATGAACACGGACCTGTCTGTATCCCTGCTTTTCATCTGTGAAATGGAGGAAGCACTTTGTTGATTAATGAGTTTTCTGGAGTGACAAATATACGGAAACCTGGGTGGAAAAGACATAGTCTAACAGCTGTCTTTGGTGTTCAGGGAGGCATCAGTGGAAACTTGCTGAGCATACCTTATTTCAAGGTGGGAATTAAAATCACTTTCCCTTGAAGGTGTTAATCACATCTAGGCACACTTTGAATTCATAGGAGGCTCCTCTGGAGCCCTCTGAGATCACTGGGCTTCCCAGGAGATTACGCTGTCCCTCCAGGCTATGCTGACTCACTGAGGTTCTACTGTCTTCTCTCAACAGTCCCTGTACCACCTGCATCACAGCTTTGTGAGCTGAGACATCTGCCCAACAGGGCACCAAATAACAACCCTTCCACACTTGTGAACTGCATTCTTGTTATGCTGATGTGCCTGAAAATCAAACACATCTCTTGTTTTCATCTGTCCTTAGCTGTGAGTCTGAACACACTTTGAAGGGATGCCACACAGGCCACATCCTGGCAGTGTGGTCTGGTCCCCAGGAACTTGGTAGTGAGTTTGGGTCCTATTTGGAGAACAAATGCAACATCTCACCACCCTTCCCATTTCCTTAGCACCTCTTGTTCTTCTCAGAATTCCTTAAGTTCCCTTGCAATGCTTCACACAACTCTGGATGTGTGACTCTGGCTCTTGCCATTGTCTCTAGGCTTGGCCAAAAATACCAGCAATTCTCATGCCACAGGAGACACTAGATTAAAAAAAAAAAAAGTAAATCTCAGATATTACCTTCAGCAAAGCCACAGATGTTCTCTCCGTTCTCCTCTCCTGAGTCCTCTGTTCCTTCATGGCACCCCAGGGATGTTATCTGAGCTGGCTTCTTCAGTGAAGGATATTTTCCTCCTTTTCAAGGTTTCCCCAAGGAAGCAGGAGCTGATGCAGTCACAAATACTGTCCAGCAAACAGCCTATGCCTGGGGTTGCTGAAAAGTCTCTTAGCAAAGACTGAGGCTAAAAACACCCCTGAAGAAGCTTAAACTGACCCCTCTGTGTGCATGTGAGCATGTGTGAGGAGGTGGACATTTCCCCCTCTCTCTCTCCTCTACATCCCTGCCTCTTTAATGTTAAATTCCCTTCCCCTCATTCAGTTTTCTACCATCTACCCTCACATTGCATTAGTATCCTCTTAAGTTCTTTGCCAGGTCTAATTGCTAAGGATTTTCTGTCTCATCCTGCTCCAGGAAGACCATCCCTTCTTCAACTCTGGCATCAGATTGCCCACATGCACCTTCCTTCTCTCTCTCCCTCTCTCTTGCCATGCTTTACTCCTGAAATGCTTGCCTGCCATCCCTGCATGGTCCCTTTGCTGACAGGCTGTCACAGCCCCTTTTGTATCGTCTAACCCCCACTTGGCCAGCCCACCCCATCACCCTGTCCTCCCACCTGCCTGTGTCCTTTACAGCAAGTGGCCATTCCCCTCCCTCCTGTGCACCTCCATCACTCTGCTGACAGCAGCAAGTTGAGTGACACCACTTCAGCTGTCTTGTGCTGCAGACTTGTCTTCATTTTATTCCTTCTTCTGATGGAAAAAGTGTCATAAAAAAAAACCCAAACCAAAACAAAAAACCCAACAAAAGACACCAAAGATTTTTGAGAATAGAGGCTTTTATTGTGAGCACATCAGTTTAATATTTCCATGGCCAGAGGGCTGCAGCAGGAGGAGGAGGAGGAGGGAGCTGGAGATGGTCTGGAATTCTGGTGGGACTTTTGGGTTAGCTCAGCTGGGCTTTTGCAAGTGTTGGAAGCAAGTGACACAACAGTGGTTGAGCCTCATCAGCTCCACCAATAATACCAATACAGCCAGGAACGTGAACCATACCCTTGGTTATCCCCACACAGATATCCTCAGAAACACATAATTAACTATAATTGCCTTTTCTTCTCCATCAGAGCTGTTTAAAAAATAGCATTCTTGTGTGACTGAAAATGAATCCATTGGTGTGGGTGAATGTTTGCAGACAGGTTTTGATCAAGCTCCCTTCCAGCAGACAATCTTAGTGGGGTGTCTGAGTGCCTCAGAGTGCTTATTCTGTCCTCATCCCACCCTGGGAGAAGGGATGTGCTATCAAAATGCTGTTTGGGAAACTCAGGCATGGAATGACATTCCCACATTCTTGAAAAGAGTTGGTGGCAGAGCAAGTACTTAAAAAATAAAACCCTGCTTTTTGCCTAAGCTACTAGCTTAAATATAACTGGTACAGTTCCCTGGTGCAGGTGCTAGATGGCTCAAATTAATATGATTAAAGCCTTCTAACCTCCAAAACAGGGTTGCTCCACCTTGCTTCCTATCAGATGCTGTCTTGCCTCTTGCAAAAAGTAGAGAGTACCTGTCTCAGCCAAAACTCTGCCAAGGATGTTCCCACAGTGAGGATGATAGAATCTTGAATCTCTCTGTAAGTAAGCCTCTTTCTAACCTCTCTCTGGTAATCCTACCCCATCCTACTACTTCTTTTATCCCAGGTAAGTGTTCAGACCTCTAGAAGTCACTACAGAGTTATATGATCACTCTGCTTTTAAAGTAAAAAAGTTTCCTTGTTGAAAAAGCTTCAAAAGTATTTTTCACCACAGAAGGAAAAATGACGCTAAATATTGATATTATCTTAAAAAATGGGGAAAAAAGATATATGCTTTAAAAAGGTACTTTGATTTCGGTTACATAGGGGTCTAGTGAGGAACAGAGTAACAGTTTTCCAGTTCAATTTGCTTATTTAACTCTTAGAAAGTTAGAAAATATTTCCAAATTCTGACATAAGGGTTTCAGGCTGGAGAAGGCTCTGGGGAGACCTTAGAAATCCTTCTGAAGGTGGCCTCCAAGAAAGCTGAGGAGGCACTTTTTAGAAGAGTCTGTATCACAAGGGCAAGGCATACCAACTTTAAACTAAAAGATGGTAGAAATTTTTCATGAGTATGGTGACACAGGCTGGCCAGAGAGGTGGGAGGTGCCCCATTCCCTGTAAACATCCCAGATCAGGTTCGATAGGGCTCTGAGAATCATATAATGCATTGAGCTGGAAGGGACTTTCAAAGGTCATTGTCCTAGTTCTGGCAGGAATAGCCTTAACTCAGGGTCACAGGTATCCCATTCCCATCTCGGCCAACCTCAGTCTGTAGCCTGCAGGGACGGGTCGGGTCGCGTCGGGTCGAGGTTCCTGGATCCGGTGGAGCGAAGGTACCAGAGGGGTGTTTGGAGGGGGCGTATCATATTGGCTTTTGTACATTCCCCTCCCTATGTTATTGTTACTGCTTTCTCGTTGTCTTTGCTTTGCAGTTAAATTTGCTTTATCTCAACCCACGAGAGCTGTTTTTTTAATTTTTTTTTTTTTTCCTTTTCTCGAAAGTGTGACCCTCCCCCTACAGGGCAGCTTGAGCGAGAGACAACGTGGTTCTTTTGTGACTCTTGAGGTCCTCTGTCCCAACCCCCTTTGCTGTGAGCAGGGACATTGCACTAGGCCACGTTGCTCAGGGGCTCACCCAGCCTTGCCTTGAATGTCTCCAGGGATGGGATCTCCACCACCTCTCAGGGCAACCTGTGCCAATGCCTCACTAGCCTCGTGGGGAAGAATTTCCTAATGTCTAATCTAAACCTGCCATGCTCTAGTTTAAAACCATTGTCCCTCATCCTATTGCTCCATACCCCTGCATACAGTACCTCCCCAGCTTTCTAGTAGGCCACTTCAGGTACTGATCTGCTGCTATGAGGTCTCCCTGCAACCTTCTCTTCTCCAGACTGAAGAGAAGATGTTCTAGTTGAAGATGCCACTGCTTACTGCAGGGGGGTTAGACCAGATGGCCTGTAAAGGTCCCTTCCAACCAAAGCCATTCTGTGATCTTCCCAATCATCTGTACAAAACAAATCTGTAGAGGTGTCTGTGCTGTAATACAGACAGCTTGCTCCTGGGAAGTCCTGGAGGACTATAAACTTGCCAGGCGACTCTTTGTCATGTAGCATTTGAACATTAACCAAGAATAGGCGAATTTCTTTATAAGGTGAGCTATCTCAATAGGAATGGGAAAAGGTTAACAATCATTGTAGAAAGGCATTTTGTGTAATTAATGCAAAACACCTACTACAACCTTCTGTATGGAGATTGCAGATTTTTTTTAATGGTCAAACACCTCTTCTTCAGATTTCTTCTCCCATTGTAGGATATTTATTCAGTAATAAACTGTTGTGAGGGCAAATCTGATCACTGGAAGCATTTACAAATACTGGAGCTTTTCACAAGTGTTCAGATGGAGGAGATGGGATGGGAAGGCAGGTACAGGCAGAGAGGTGAAAAGCTGTAGTGATGTCAGCTTCTGCTGTGGTAGGTAAATGCACAGATGAGGCACTGTCCCTAGAGGTATTTAAGAGGTGGGCAGACATAGAGGTATGTTTTAGGAATGGTTCTTGTCAGAGTTTAGCTGATGGTTGGACTGAGAAGTTCCTTGTCCACTAGACCGCCCTATGCTTTCTAGCTGATGAGAATAAGGTAATTTTACTTTGTCTCTTTGTTTTCTGTGCCATTTTAACTCTGTAATACTTACCATCACGTTATAGCTCGACCAGTTGGATTAGAGTGGTTGTTTTTATCCCAGAGTATTGAAAAACTTAGATTTTTTTTTCCATCCTGGTCTTCAATAGCAAGTGTTTTTCTTCAGAATCCCTTCACTGAGGAGCATTTAAGTGAGAGATGACTATAAATGTCATTTATTTTTTACAGTATTCTTTATTTACTGATCTAAGTGGCACATGCTCCATATAATTTTTTGTAACCCTGTGCTGCAGTGGACTTTTAGAGAGGCCTTTTCCAAGAACTATGGACTTTTCTCATATTCTCCATTAGTGTGAGGTGCCTATTAGAGTAAGGTACATAGAAATTATATTTAGACATGTAATTTTCACCTTTTCTAGGTGTTTCAGGAGTGGTCCAGGGATTAATTTTTGGTTTTGTATGTTCCCTGGAGTGATGCAAAGAGGATGGAGTGGAAACAGATCATCTGCCCTTCTGGCTGTGGCTTCATTCAGGCTGCCTGGGTAAAAGTGGCCAGGGACAAGGCAAGTTGTGGTGCCTCACACCTGCTTGCATATTTGCGGGGGTGGAAAAGAGCAGATGTCCAGAGCTGCCAATTCTGGGAGTCCTGCAGGAATGTGGAGCCTGTGACAGCTGATTGAGCTGGAGAGGGTTCGAGTGGGGGAGTGTGCCTGCAAGCTGCATGAGAGAGAAGGTGATGGGGAAGGGAGGTGGAAAGTTGGCATCAACTCCAAAATGAAAAGGGCAGTTTGAATGGGGAATGCTTATGGCCTGGATGCAGAAATTAAGTCTTCTCACCTTGGGAGGCCCCCAGTCTTGTAGTCGCTGCTAGATTTTGAGTGTCCTTTCTGGGTTAATTGATGAGCAGATCAGGTTGTCAGCCCCTTGAGACATGGCCTGTTACAGCAATTTCCAACCAATATCTTTAGTTGAATCCCAGCAATCAGAGTTTCAGCTCCATCAGTTCCTTGCACCATTCTAAGGGACAGTAAGATTGGGAGGAGAGAGTACTCTCAAGAAAACGGCCAAGAAGCTTGCACAAAAAATTCAGTGAATCTCTTGATAGTCTCCTGAACCTCAGCATTTTCTGAACTAGATGTTGTTCAGTTTGGTTGGCAACATGCTTGGCTTGAAAGCAACTGAGTAAGGTTCCACTGGGTGGGCTTGAGGAGATTGAAAACTCCAGAGTCCCTCTTATCCTCCCAGCAATGCCAGTTACTCATTCCTGTGTTAGGGATTCCCCTGTTGAGGGGATGTGAGGTATTATGCCCTACTTCATCAAGTTGATATCCCATTGTGGGATATCATTATCTTGTAAAATCAAAGTTTAAACCAATGAAGACTGCAATAAATTATGCAAACAGCATAGTGCTTTCCAGCTGTGGTTACAGATGTGGTAAAGGAAAATTAATAGGTGTATAGAACATGGGGATGTTATCTGTTTTTGGTGTTGGATTAATCAGAGGGTAATAGCTAATGAGACATTTCTTACCTTCACGAACTCATTGCCTGAGGGCCCAAGATGTCATTAATCTCTTATTATTCCTACTGTTATCCTTAGTCATAGATGTGAAGACCTAATAACCCTGAGTGAGTTTGACAGGCCTCCCTGTAAGTCTAGGATAGAGCTGGCTTGTGAAGCTGAGCTCCAGGTAGATTGATCTTTTAGTACATTCAGTCTCATTTGTGGAGTTCCACTTTGGATCTCTAGATACTTTATGAAAACTAGGAAGAGAGGAGAAAAATTATGAAATAACAAAGATGGGTTGGATAAGACTGCTTGGAGGGAAATGGTCTTCATTTATTTGCTCCTCTTGCTTGATGAAGGTCAAGATCACCAAGTAGGGTGCACTGATGCATGGCCAAGGAATGCTTTTTTCCTAGCAGGAAGCTATGAGCAGGACTGCTTTTTTCCTAGCTTTTTTCCAAGCCAGAAAGCCCACTGACCTCCTCAGTTGGATGACTTGTAACTATCTTAATTTATTTCTATTAGAATAGGGACAGTGAATTTCTGCTGTCTCCTCCTCTGCACAAGGATCGCTTTCCACACAGGTCAGCTCTGTCTGCCTTCAAGGCAGGAAAAAAAGGATCCCAAAGAAGCATTATTGTGTTCTGATACATTTTTAGAGTGGACTGAAAAAAAAGTGATGCTTTGGGGTGGCTTCCATCTCATCCTGTTGGTGTATTTACAATTAAGTAGATTAAGGAGGATCTCATCAAGGCTCAATGCTGTGACAGGCTTCTGGAAAACTCTGGAGGTGTTCAAGGCCAGGCTTGATGAGGTACTGAGCAACCTGGTCTAGTGGGAGGTGTCCCTGCCTGTGGCAAGGGGGTTGGAACTAGATGATCTTAAGGTCCCTTCCAACCCAAACNGATCTCATCAAGGCTCAATGCTGTGACAGGCTTCTGGAAAACTCTGGAGGTGTTCAAGGCCAGGCTTGATGAGGTACTGAGCAACCTGGTCTAGTGGGAGGTGTCCCTGCCTGTGGCAAGGGGGTTGGAACTAGATGATCTTAAGGTCCCTTCCAACCCAAACCATTCTGTGATTCTGTAAAATATCCCAAAAGACAGACAGACACATGCACAGGTTGCATCAACTGGAGCATTTTGTCTTTCTGAAGTGTGAAATTTAATGTCCCTGATTGACAGAGAATGGAAAAATCCTTGCAAGTTCCAGGTAGTTTCAGGGCTCCATCCAGAATTGAAGAGAATAGTTTAGCTCTTCTTCTTCTCCTTTCCCCATTCTTATGGGTATGAAAAAACAGGGTTCCTTGGGAGCTTCCTGAATAGATTCACTGAATAGATGGCAAACCCAAACCCCCAATCTCAGGGGAGGAAATTACCAAATTAGCACCCTCTGATGAGAACGCTCCTTGAGAGCTAATTGAACTAGATTTATGGGCACAGGATTCCAACGAGAGTAGCACCAAACTTTGTGTGACTTCAATAAATAGTCTCCACTGTCGAATCGGTGCTTTGAAGCACTTACAAATGTCCTTCCACCCTTGTCCGTACCTCCACAAGGGAGCTGGAGACTCAGCCCCTGTGCTCTCCAGCTGTTATCCCTGAGGTTTACACAGCTGCTGTGAGGAGTTGGGAGGTAGAAGGAGGTTGGGAGGTGCTCAGTCTCCTGAGTGCCAGGGTCCTACCAGGGGTCAGAGGTGGACACGTTTGGGCTAAAAGAGGAACAGGTGGGTAAAGGGCTGACAACAGAGAACACTGGCACTTATTATTTTTCTGTGGCCCTCCCCCTCTGTACAAGCACTCACAGAGCTGGAAAAATCAAGACTCTAGAATCTGAAAAGCATCTGACTGGGCTGAAGGAACCTCTCCTCCCTAAAAATGATGGGATCAACTTGCTTCTAGGGGTTGAATATTCACTCAATTTGCATCATACAGGGGGTAATGGTTTTAAACTAAAGCAAGGCAGGTTTAGTTTAGGCATTAGGATGAGGTTCTTCACCATGAGGTTGGTAAGACTCTGGAACAGGTTGCCCAGAGTGGTGATGGAGGCCCCATCCCTGGAGACATTCAATTCCAGGCTTGATGAGGCTCTGAGCAATCTAGACCTGATCTAGTAAAGGACCTTTGAAGGGCTCTTCTAATTGATTTTATGATTCAGGTCTATGTAGAAGTGAGACAAAAAACGAAAAATCTTTCTGCAGTGGTTTAAATGAAGTATTATTTTTTGGACTGGGTAGGAAATAAATTTTAGCAGGATTCAAGCAAATTGTAAAGATAGTATGAATGTGAGGAGAAAAACAGAAGGAAATATGAAAGTAGTTTCTTTGAATGAGAAAAGAAATGAAGAATCATTGTGGTAATAATAGCAGGTGTGATGGACAATGACCAGTCCCATCAGGGGATTGGAAATGAATCATGAAAGATCTCTGACACCTTCATTTAGGAGAGAAGCCAAATTTGTCCCATAGTTGTACCAGTGGTCAAGATATTAGTGCCAACAGTCAAGGCATTTTTTTCTTCAGCCTCATTCAGTGAGGAATGTTACTGTCCCAGCAGGGTGGGACTGAATTTTTTCCTCTGCTTTTAGGGTATTTTAGGCCCAAGTTTGTTACAGGACTGGCCATGCTGTTGTTAAGCAGAGTTCATTGTGTGTGCAAGCACCTGAGTAAAAAGGCTTTGCTCAAAGTGTAACTGCTGTTGTTGAGCTAATGAGGAGTCTCTAAGGCTTCCAGGAGAGACAGCTATGAACAGTGGAAATACTAGTGGTTTTAGGACAGGTAATTAATTGCAGAATCACAGAATGCATTGAGTTGGAAGGGACCTTCAAAGGCCATCTAGTTCAATCCCCCTGCAGTGGGCAGGGACATCCTTTGCTAGATCAGGTTGCTCAGATCCTCATCAAGCCAGACCTTGAATGTCTCCAGGGATGGGGCTCTAGCACCTGTCTGAGCTACCTGTTCCAGTGCCTTACTACACTCATGGGGAAGAACTTCTTCCTAAATGTCTCATCTAAACCTACTCTGCTCTAGTTTTAAACTATTGCCTCTCATTCCATTGCTACATGCTTTGACAAACAGTCCCTCCCTAGCTTTCTTGTAGCCCCTTCAGATACTGGTAGGCTGCTATGATGTCTCATTGTAGTCTTCTCCAGGCTGAACAGCCCCAACTTTCTCATTCTGTCCTGATAGGAGAGGTGCTCTAGGCCTCGGATCATCTTCATGGCTCCTTTGGACCCTCTCCAACACTTCCATGTCCTTCTTCTGAGGGCTTCAAAGCTAGAGTGTGTCCACAAAACCCAATGTTAATCAAGCCTATGGCGAAGTCTATTCTTTGACCTTGACAACACAGAGAAGATTTCAGGTTATTTAGGTACCTGCACAGCTTTCTCATAGACTTAAAAGTGTGATGTTCATCTATGTGTTTTCCATGCATCTATGGTTTTTAATCCTGAGAGGAGGATGAGAAGCATCTCTGAGATGGATGAGATCTCAGAGATGAGAAGTATCTCTGAGAAGATACTCACTGAGAAGTATCTCCCTGACTGGTACACAAACACGAGTACTCCATAGTAAAGAGATGTTTGACATTGGATTAAGATTTAAGACTCAGAAAACCCAGTAACTCTCTTCTTGAGGTAACTGTGTATTGACAGGCTTGTGGAGTTTCACACAAGATGAATGTATGAGCCCAGAATCCCAATCCAAAGGAGTTGATGGCAGAGAAAGATCTCATTTGCTGTTAACTCGCTGGCTTCATGCATTTTCCTGCACAATGGAGGGGTCATTGTAAGTTGTTATTTGCTTCTTTTTACTTTTCGTCCTTCTAAAATTTCCTTTTTCTTTAGTATCAGTTCCATGGCACATCCTGCATAGAAGAAAATTTGTACAAATGATAATAATAATACAAAAAAAGTGTCCTTCAGTTCCAGCCATGAGTAATACAGTGCCAAGCCATCCCCTGGCTTGGAGGTGAAGCAAAGCCTGGGAGCAGCCTGCTGCAGGCTCTTTCCTTTCAAGTGATTAATTCACCCAAATCCCCAGCCCCCGGGGGGCTCGGGGATCACTGACAGCAGTGGCAGGCTGTGAGAAAGGGGTGAAGAGTGTGAAACTGTGCTTGCCTTTCATTCACTAGGGTCAGCTGTCCCACCTGTTCCCTCTGCTTAGACAAAGGAGATGGGGTGGTGGTGGCAGCCTTTAAAATGAAAACATAAAGGATTTCATATTAAAATGCTAAATAAGTGGGCATGCCATGAGGGTGGGTAGAAGACAAGACCATAAGACACAGTGAGAGGGTTGGTATTTGCTTGAATCTCTGTGACAAGTGAGGACAAGGCCAAGAACAAGAACAAGCTTTCCTAATGAAAGACCAGTGACGGATGAGGCTCAGTAGGTGCAGGGCTGCATTTGACCAGGAAACCCAATCCTCTACCAGCTGTTTATTTAAGCAAATGCCATGGCTTCAGTCCACAGTAATGCCTGCCCAGGCTTCCTGAGGAGATTTCTTCCATCTAAGTAACTTCCCTTGATTTTAACATGGAATGTTGCCTCCAGGTTCTTCACTTCAGCCTGTGCAGATCTCTGATGGGGAAGTTACCATGGAGTTTGTGTCTTTTTCCCACAGTCATGTGGTTTTGCATTACTTTTCTCTGTTTAAATTGATGGTATCTGGAATTATGTGGCTAAGGAGCATCCAACATGATGGAGCTGTACCCTTTCTTGGATGTTATTACTATGCTACTATTAACCTGCCCAGGGAAGAAGCTGAGGCATCATCCCTGGAGGTATTTAAGAGATGGAGCTTAGAGATATAGTTTAAGGGTGGTTCTTATTAGAATTAAGCTGATAGTTGAACTTCATGATCTAAAAGGTTCCTTTTGATCTAGGTGATTCTATGATTCTTTGATAAAAAGGCCTATACCACAGAGACTGAAGGAATGATGGTCCTGAAAGCTCCAAACAGCACTGAAATCCCTGTTAGGTGGAATTACAAATGAAACAGTGCCTATAATCCAGCCCAGAAAAGGAAAATCTCTGGGAAAACCTCAATGTGTGGATGTTTTTTCACAGTCCAGAGGCAGATATTGCTTTATTTCAAGTTGCATTTTTTTCCCTTGTGGTTGAAATTTTTATTCAGCAGGATTTCTATGCAGTGATGGGTATAGCAGCTGGCCTTAACCTGTTTTCCCTGGCCATCTTATGTGCTTTACAGATGCCACAGTAGCATGTAAACTCCTTCTGCATCCTGTTGGGTAAGAGAATGTCTTGGCTTGGAAGGGACCTTAAATACTACATAATTCCAACTCCCTTGTCATGGATGGGGTGCCTCCCACTAGACCAGGCTACTCAAAGGCCCATCCAGCCTGGTCTTGAACTCTTCCAGGGATGGGACATTCACAGCTTCTCTATTCCAGTGTCTCACCAAAGCAGTAGCAGAGAAATACCCAACAAAGTGCTGGTTTCTCTTCACGCAGTTGCCTTCTGCATCCCCAGGCTCCAGCATCTGCCAGGGGCAGATGGCTGGGCTACTCTCATCCCCTCTAAGACCCATGTGGCTGCAAGAGACATGAGCTGTAACTCACTCAACCTTGAAACCAAAGAGGCTTCAAACCTGTCATTAAAGCAGCTGCACTGGCAATAAATTTAGTATTTGAAGAAGTTCATTGCCTGTTTCGAATGAAGCAAGAGTAGCTATGGGAACAACTTCAACAGAACTACATCGTGCTGAAAAGCAACCTTGTAAAGACATGCAAGAAGGATTCTGGAGTCACCAGTATTTTTCCTATCAAAGGAAAGAATGGAACCTACTGCAAATTGGCTAGAAAAATAAACCAGGCAAGTCAGGAAGTTCAATTATGACTTGCAAATGTAAATAGGAGTAGTGGTAAGAAAAGATTTTAAAATCTGAAAAATTTAGGAATATGAACTTCAAGGTTTTCAGGAAACAAAATACATTTTTTAGTCCAAAGCAAGGATAAAGAGAAATTTGAAGGCATTGGTACTGCCTGATAAATGCAAAGGGTATTTTTTATTATTTTTTTTGTTTTTCAATTTCTTAGTTGACTTTCAGTCCTCCTTGAAAAGTCTTACTATCTTCCCTAGATCAGGTCATAGGGTATTCATATTAATATTTTCTGGTTTTGCTACCCTGTGTAAATCATGGCAGGCAGGGAAGCTGCTCAGATGGGAGGCGATGGCCTGGTTCCTAAAGCACCGGAATAAAGACAAGGAGATCTGAGTGCCATTCCTAATCTGCCAGAGGCTTCTTTCTTCTCCTAGCATGGAAAATGTTCATGAACCAGCTATACTGGCTTTCTCATTCTGAGATTTATATGCTAAGGTGTTCAATGCAGGACAAAATGCAATGGGACAAAACCAGACACTGCTCTGAAATGCCTCTGCACACCCCTGGCTTACTGTTACTCTTGCCCTACCTGTGAACATCCATACATAAGTGATTTGTGACTTAGACACATTGAAACAAAAAAGGAAAGGTGGGAGTTTTTTAAAATACAAGATGCACCTGAAATCTCAAGCCATTTAATTGCAGCCCCACTCCTGTGGCTGTGAGCCTGATGGAAAGGCTATGACAGAAAGGATATGAAAGGAATGCGAGGATGATCAGAGGGCTGGAGCACCTCTCTTACAGTTCAGAGAAGAGAAGGCTGTGGGAAGACCTGATAGTGGTCTACCAGTGCCTGAAGGAGCTACAGGAAAGTTGGGGAGGGACTGTTTGCCAGGGCATGTTTAGAGCTAGGGCAGGTTTAGACTGGACATTAGGAAGCAGTTCTTCCCCATGAGAGTGGTGAGGCACTGGAACAGGTTGCCCTGAGAAGCTGTGGAGACTCAGTCCCTGGAGGCATTCAGGCCACGCTTGATGAGGCTCTGAGCAATGTGATCTAGTATAGGATGTCTCTGCTCACTGCAGGGGTGTTGGAGATCCCCTGATCCTTACCACAGTGGGAAGCTCAGACTGCTTCAACAAACCCAGGACCAGTTGCAGTGGCATGGTTGAGGGCAGGCATTTAAGTCTGTGATGCTCTTCCCATTTGAAGGATGTCCAGGGTTTTAGAAAGTGGAGAGGTAGCAGGTGCATCCAGCCTGCATGGTGGGACTTGATAGCAGTCAGAGGTTATTACCTGGTCTATGGAGATTATTTGATCCTGATCACAAATAAAGAACCCTAACCCCTGTGGGCCCCACAGGACAACATTCAACATCTGGCTGATAGATACCAGATCCCTGCTTAATGTTAGTGCACTGTCTCAATTCACCCATATGGATTCTGTGGGCCAGAAAGAGGAAGACTGGATTCAGAGAGGGAAATTCAATCAGGACAGGGTGTCCAAATCCCCTAGGTTCCCTTGGAAATCCCAGCTCAACAGCCTGCCTGCTGGTGTCTAACAAGCCTCTCGAGAAAAAAAAGACATCAAACCCCAGGATTTATTATTAATCAGTTCATCCTCTTAGCACCTTCTCTTGTGACCTTGGTTGCTAGGAAATTTGTGTCAATACACAAAAAGTGAAGTATTAATAGAATGAAAGAGCAGCTGATGGGAGTTCTGCACTGAGCAGCTTGGCCAGCGCATGGTCTGTCCTTTCAGGACACAATATTGTCTTCTAGCCTTCATGTCTCCTAGCAAGTCAAACTTGCAGGAATCATTTCCTCCTCCTGCAGACTGTGATACTAAACTCCAAAAGCTGTCCTTGGATGTGTTTTGGACAAAGCAGTAACAGCTTGGCTGGCCTTCACTTGTGTTTAATGGTAGGCAAGTTTTCAACGGCTCCATACTTCCACCTAGTGACGACGGGCACCTCTTGGATTGCTCTATGATCCCCATCCAGTGTCTTACCAGATCTCCAACTTGCAAAAAAATAAAGACCCTGTCCTAGTGAAATCCTCTGCAAACCTTCAGTATTTCACTGAGTATTTCCTGTCTAAAGATTTTTGTTTGGACCAGATTAGATCTGGTACATGATCTACAGATTGACAGAGGAGATAACTAATTTTTCTTCTCAATATGGTCTAAGGGAGGTCAAGTGACTAAGTATGTCAGTAGCAGAAATGTCAGGGCTCTGAGGGCAGCAGTAGGACTTAAGGGCTCTGATCTGCCTCACCTGGGACCCCAACCACACCCTGCCTATGAGTCAGCTCTATTTAACCTCAGCTTTGGACCTACAGCCCCTTCCTCATTGAGGGTGTAGCAGTGATGGTCTTCAGTCCTAGCTCTAGTCCTGTTTTCTTGCTGGATCATAGACCCTTGATGTAGCTGAGCATCCAGCCCTGTCACCTCTTGATCCCGAGTGAGCTCCTTGGAGGGACTCTGAACCTGGTTCTTCTCCTGATTTTGAACTATTAACAGTTTCTGGGTCTGTCTGCAGCATCTAATTTACCATCTTTGACCTGTCTTTTTTTTTTTCAAATTATTTTTTTTTAATTTTATTTTTGAAAATTCCTTCAAGCTTTCTCTTCTGACTATATTTTCATTGTAATTCTGGCTAATAAGTAAACTGAGTGAAGACTACTGAGCAGGGCAGGATTAACTTTCATTGAGCTCCTGTAATCACTGGCTATGTGCCACTTGAGTGATGGAGGCTTGGGCTAAGAACAGACCAAATTCAGCTGGTTCCACTACTGGGCAGAGCTCCAGAAGGGTGACTGCCTGTGACTTTGTGGCACTGTGAATCTAAATTTAGGCTCAGAAAAAGCCAGTTTCACCTCCCTCTGGGGATAAGGTAAGAGCATGCATACCTACTGCTATTGTTTGACTAGTGCATGGTAATTCATTAAGCTGTGGTTCTGTGGTGGTATCTGAGAGCTTCCTCTGAATTTTGTTGGAAACTTCCATGAAAGCGTCCATGCTAGTTCAGGGGCTCCTCCAACCCATTGTGTTTCTGGTGGCTCCATCAAAAACGATCTGGACTTCACATAAATAACTGCAGAGCTGGAAATAGAGGTGAATACTGAATGCTTTATGCAACCATTCAGTATTTGATGTAGTCTGGAAACTGGGTCTTTCCTGCAGCCAGTGAAGGCACATGGGTCTCCATGGGGTGAATGATAGCAATGCTACAGCATGCTTTTTTTGCCAGAACCGACACTATAAGGAGTTGCAGGGGTGTAGGTACTCGGGATACATTAGGGGGTTTGAATACACTTTGGACAGAATTTCTGCCAAATTCAGATACTCTTGGGTATGCCACAGAAAAATTAAATGCATATAAGAATCCTGGATGTCCACTTAGAATCATTGTGATCAGGTAGTTGCAGTTGGAAAGGACCTTAAAATCATTTAGTTACAACTGGCCTTGCCATGGGCAGGGTCACCTCCCACTAGACAGGATTTCATAAAACTCCATTCAACCTCATCTTGAACACCTCTAGGGATGACTCAGCCACAGCTTCTCTGGGCAACTTGGGCCAGTGTTTCACTGTCTTCACAGGAAGGAATTTTTTCCTAATGCCTGATTTGAACCTCCCCTCTTTTGGTTTAAAATCATCCCTCCTTATTCTATTGCCCCACTCTCTGATCCAGAGTCACTCTTTCCTGTAGACCCCTTTAGGGACTGAAGGGAGCTCTTGGGGCACCTCTGAGCCTTCTCTTCTGCTGAACTCCTCCAACTCTCTCAGCCCCCTCATAGCAGAGGGGCTCCAGCCCTCATGTCATTTTTGTGTGCCTCCTCTGGATCCAATCCAGCAGGTCTGTATCCTAATGTTGGGGGCCTCTAGAGCTGGAGGCAGCAGTGAAGGGGTATCACAACAGAGCAGAGGAGCAGAATCTTCTTCCCACCTTGCTCCTCTACCCATGCTGCTGGGAATGCAGCCTAGGATACTGTCAATTTGCTGTGAAAGTTATTCCAGGTTAGTTATCAACATATTAAGAGCTGTCCCATCAGTTTTACTGTCATGTGGGGGAAAGAGCGTAAAACAGATTCATTGTCTTCCTGTTGGAGGTTCTAGTCATATACCAATGTAAGAGCAATTCCTGATTATTCCCTAATGATCATTAATGACTTGGAACAAACCAGTTAATAGCAGCAAGTAGCTTAGGTTAATAATTAAATATGCTCAGTGGACAACTGAGCTGTCTGTGACAGCTTTTGAGAAACTAGTTTGGTGGGTTTCAACACACAGTGATTCAGTTAACCGCGAAGGGACTGAGCTAAGTATCCAGCACCATCTCAGACTGAAAATTGCTGCAGAGCTGACATTAAAGGGATGGAGCAGTTGTGCTGACATCAGAGACTCTGGTACTTTTGCTTATTAGAGGAACAGGAAGACAAATGAAACAAGGTAAGTAAAACTAGAAAAAAACCCTAATATGAATAATAAAAGTAGATCTAAATTATCTTCTGTGCATCTGGTTTGAAATGCATGGTTCACATGCATCAAGACTCTGGACTCTGATGACCATGAATTGCAGTTATGTTAAAATGTGCAAGAAAACGAGAGTAGTTACAGAAGATCTGAGTTTCTACTTGCTTCTTCTACAAGAAGTTGACTTTATGGGGTCAGTGCCATATTTATGGGGTAAATATGACTTCAACTCAACTCTCACTTATAAGAGTGCTGCACATGAACCTTTTCTTGGGAGCTACTTGCACTTCAGCTGGACACAGTCCTTTGTATGTCTGCTCTTACCCAGCAACTCTGAGGAGGCTTTTTGTTTGAGAATATGTGGTTGTGATGTGTGGTATTTGGATCATTCTAAACCCATGGCGATAGGAGTAGGTGAGGCAGCATGAGAAAAATCAGGTTTGCCTTTTCTAGAGGGCCAACAATCGTACTTGTTTTTCTTGAACACCCAGCATGGATGCATCCCATTCTACTTTAATCTTACAATAAAAATCCCCACTCCTAATGGAGGGAGAGTTGCTTCAGAGGCTGTATCTCCTTCAGTGTCCCTTTTAGACTAGGAGTAAACTTTTGAAGCAAGCCACACCTCCATGTAAGGTGATTTGTATTACATCACAGAGCTGTCTCAGTGAGATGTCCATTCTTATGGACAATTTCCAGCAAAGATATGCACTATGATTATTTCTGTACTAGTAGAGAATCAGATGTGAAGGCAGTAGAGTTGATGGTCTATGTTTTTAAATCTTAGAACAGTTCCTGGCATAGACTTTATAAAGGGAGCATGTAATATGGCTGGCTATAGTAACAAGTAAAACCAAAGTGCTCAAGGCTACAAGGTGTCAAATGTTTATGTTCTTAGAGCAATTCCCAGCGCTATTGAGACCAAGTCTACCGGTGTTCTTCTAAGCTGCAAACACTTACATGAGCCAGCATGGGCCATTCCTAGTTTGGAGCAAGCTGTGGAAGGCTAGAGTCTAATGGCATTTCTTTCCGAGCTGAAGGACAGCAATGGCATGATTTGGTTTAATGTTTTAATAATGATTTTCCAAAGACCAGCCCAGAGTTAGAAGAGTTTGACATCATTGTCTGTAATTCTTATAATTACTTTCACTAGTTCACCTGTACCTACCACTTTATGAGAGTCAGTTTTCTTGAAACATGGCCCCAGTTGGGGAAAAACTCATCCTGAGCTTGACTGGAAAGTGGTCTTTTTGGAGGGGCATATGTTCTATTTAGAGCTGCTATGTGGGAGAAAAAAAAAAAAGAGTATGGTTTGTAGTATATTGATCCTTTATACTGTGTGAGAGTTAATCAGTATTTATACTTAGATTCCAGCTAGAGTGCAGTGTTGTGTACAGTAACACTGACCATTGTTCCCACAGGTCTGCAATGTGAAGAAGGAATACAGTTGTGGCTTATTTTAAAGTTGCAGGATGGTGCTAAGGTTCCAAGCAATGATCCTGGAGCCAGTTTTTTGTGAAATAGCCATCTAGAGTTCAAGATGAACCCTTGGAGATGGTCCTTTCTGAATGCTGAGCTGATATTCTGTGCAGGTGGGTGAAAGAGGTGTTGTCTCCAAAATGGTTTTGCACCACCAGCAAAATCCAGTACCACACTGGGTTGGATACAGTCAGATTGTGAAAGACTTAGGGAAGCACCTGTAAAAGGTGTTGAATTTTATGGGGGATTGACTGCAGCGTAGCAGACCTTGTCCACCCTTATCACTGTCTTTTCATGGCATTATTTGTATAGGCAGTGGAGATTCCTGGATTAATTTTTAATTTTCTGCCCAAGTTCATAATTTCTGTTGGTTTTCATTCACTTGATAGTCATTGCATTATTTGCATATTGACATTAAAGGTTCGTGATAGAAATTTGTCCAATACTTACCTTCAGTTATCTGTGCTGGTGTTTGATGGGACTTCATCCATGCGTAGCTAAGAAGTTGGAAGCTCCTGAAATGCTAAACAGGATTATCTTACAGTTATCTCTGTAAAAGGACTTCTGGAAAATTCTGATACTTGTCTACAAAAAAACCATAATGGCCATTGGTTCATCTCTGTTGGCCCGAGAGGCTGAGTGTTTTCAAAACAAATTCTAAATTATCTTAAGAATTCGATATTTTTATGAAAGGTCTTGTTTAAGAAGTTGTAGATGACTTAATTTCATGAAGCAAGAGTTCCTTTCCAAGCCTATGTTTCTTTCCAAGGGACTTTGCCAAGAAACAGCTGAACAGTCTGCCTCAGAGCCAGAAGAGGAGATAATTTTGTGGGCAGCTCTAGGTTTGGGTACAGAAACCAGCAAAAACGTTTCTTTGAGAGCTGGAGAAACATACATGAGGTTTATTGTATATATTTTAATTCGAAGGGCATTGGGGGACAATTGTCAGAATACAGTATTTGGTCCTGAGGAAGATGGTTTTAGATGTTTTTATTACACTTCAACCTGATGTAGGTGGTTTGTTTTTACAGTGACAGCCACAGGATTGCTCACTGAGCCCCGAGAGGGCAGCATTGCTGGAGGGACATGGATTACTATTACCCTGGATGGTGAGTTCTAAACTGTTATGAAGCCCATGTGAAAGTAAAAGAGAATCAGCTCCATTCTGAGGTTTATGACTGGGGTGACGAACCCAAGCAGCAGATATATGATCTCTGTCACCCACAGCATGAAAGTGTCTTGAAATTATTAGTTTCATAAGTTATTCCTGATGGTTGCTCATTTAAGTTCTTTCTAAGCAAAAGAAGTTAGGTTTCTGCTGCATTTTTGTTGATATAGAGCTAGAAATTTCCTCCTTGCTCCACTTTTTTGAAGTACAGCTCAGAGTTTCCTCTGTCCATGGGTCCTGTGATGCTGGAGCTTTAAAAACACCAATAATAAACATGAACTCTGAGTAAAAACCAAACTCCCAATACCTGCCAATCTCTGCAGTAGAGTGTATGTGAAAGAGACCAAGTATTGGATCAGAGGCTAAAAAACCCCATGTAGCTTCATGGTATGATGGAATTGGTCTCATTATGCAGTTAACCAAACCAGTATTTAAAAAGCCTGATTAGAGAGTTCAAATGTTGCTCCCAAAGAGAAGTTGTGTTGCACATTCAAAAATGTTCATATCACATGTGGTTGAATATGAGTGATCCTGTCCTCACCGAGTTCTTCTGGTTGACATTGTTTTCTCAGACTCAACATCCCACCAGCTAGAACGTGTCTCTTCAGCCAACAAGGACCAGCTGGAGGTGTCCCTGGTGCAGCCAGATCTGCCCAGGTTGCCTTGTGACATCTCTCCTGTGTATTTTAACTTATCCATTATAAAATGCAGAACAAGGTATGATCCATGACTGCAGTGTGGGTGAGATCTTGACATCTGTCTGGTGGTATTCTTGTTTTGTTTTGGTGTTTATACAGGGAGTTTAGGAATTTAAAGAATTTCTATATCTGCTACTGTGGCTGCACCTGGGCACCTCCTGATACATGTGACATTTATCCTTTTTTAAACTTGATGAAACACTGGTCTAGCAAGCATGAAAGCTGGTGTGGCTTCTTGGAGAGGCTAAATTAAGATCCTCAAAGCTTTGCAAATATCCAATTCTTAGATGCAAAATTCCCAATAAAATCCTGAGGGAGAATTTTACAAACTTGTGGTGTCTTTGGCATGTCCAGGATGACAGAGAGATAGGTGATGGGGACAGTGGGAAACAAATTTGGTTTCGAGTACCAGCTGGGCAATCTAAACTCCCTGTTTTCCATCCTATTATAGCAAGATGACTGACTGTAAGAATAAGAATGACCCTAATAGGTGCTCTTTCATCCCTTGCTGCTATGTTTCAGTTGGTAGTGAATGCAGTGCTGGGAAACTGCTTGTGTTAAGGATGCAGAGTTAATTTACAACCCAGGATCAAGACTGTAAATCCACGTAGCCCTGGGTTACTTTAATACTAACGAATAACAATTATTCATTAGTATTAATGAATACTAATGAGCACGTCCATGCTTTGCACACATTTTGGATAGACTTCAGATCGAATCCTGTCACTTTCTGCACTTAACTGTAATTTCTTGCTGTGCTTCCACACTGCTTTTAAATTGTAGAGTTTGGGTTCATATGTATAAACTTTGTATTCACAACTTAACTGTTTTGTTTTTGTGGTGTTTTTTGGTGGTTTGTTTTTTTTTTTTTGCTCTGTCAGTGGACCTACTGGAGATCCTGTGGAGAACCTGGCATTTCCAAAAAAATAACCCTAATCTGTATAAAAACAAGACATTTTCTTCTACCTAGGTCTTCACCTCAGGAGGGCTTGTACTATGTAGAAGTGATGTTTAAAGAACATATACTTAACAACCTGACAGAGGTGGAGAAAGAAAAGTGTACTTTCAAGGTAACCACCAAAGAAAGATAAAAGTGGCAACTGAAAGTATTGACAGGAGTCAGACTTCAGACTTAATATTTCAGCATCTGCTCTCTAATACTTTCTCTTTTACTGTATGTCTAATCACATGTCAGGACAAGAATCATAGAGCTTGATGGGACCTTCAGAGGTCACTTACTCCAATCCCTCTGCAGGAAGCAGGAGCATCTTATACTAGATCTGGTTGCTCAGAGCCTCAGCAGAAGAAGTTGGGATGCTCCTTCTGTTCCTTAGAGTTCATTGAGGTATTCATTAGTCTGGCACTGGTAGACTAGGTGGCCCAAGAGGCCTTTCTGAATGAAAAATCTGGGTCCAAGTTAATCTGTCTCTGCACTTCAGCTGTAGGAAAGGACATCTCCTGAAGTCCAGGGCAGCTCTCCACACCTAGAGATGAGCAAGATTTGGAAAGCTCATACCTCAGCTGTGATTGCATATTCATTGCTGTATTATATCGAGAGCTTGCTATTCTCCTTCAGACCAATATCTTCCCTTTAGCACTCAATCTTAAAGCCCATTGTCTCGTGAAGCTGTGGGGTATGGTGATGTTAGACCCATTAATGATAATGGTGCCAGGATATCGTGCAGAGTAGGATTCTTAGCCATGGTTATGTGCTTCAGGATGGGGCCTGGTGTGTTCAGAAGTCACATCCCACTTTTCGGTACAATGAAAGAATTTTCAGTAAATTTTCTGCATTTTCAGTAAATGGCACATTAAAGAGCTGAAGAGCCATTGGGTGATTCAGCTAGCTTAGAGAGTTGATGAAAAATCACCAGGGGATGCTGTTAATGAGGCACATTCCAAGCTAAATAAAACACAATGTTTCTCTTTGTTTTGGGACTGAAACCTGGGAGCTATGCGTATTAAAAATTAATTTTGCCTCCACAGTAGATTGAAAAAGCTTGCTGCAGGCAGCAACAAGTCTGAATAGCTTGGAAGACTTGTGTCAGCTAGTGGCCTTAGTTTTTGTGCTATTTTGACTTCTTTTTCTCCATCAGCTCCAGCCCAGACTGGTGTGATGTTGCCTGTTCTCCCGAGAAGTGGCATCCCTGAGTTTGTGGCTACTTAGTTGTTTTTACCATGACCATGAGGAGGAGGGAAGGCAAAGAATGAGCTCTGAAAGGGATTGGGGTTCAAGGAAATCTCTAAGAAAACCCCAAAACACCGAACATCTGCAATAATGTCTTTGATTTAATTCAGTAATTAAGTTTATTTATTAGTCTGAAAACCTAATAAACAAGTGACTACAGGAGAGGGCTCCAAAAGAATGTGGAGACTATGGAGATTGTTTGGAAAGGTTCTGAGAAATGTGTGACTTGGGGAATAAGGACACATAGGAATTGTACTTTTTCTGTAAGGTTAGTGCAATAACCTACTGGAAACAGCTAATTACCTAAGTGGAAACAGAATATGGCCACTGTGCAGGACTGCAGGCTGAATTTATGGAGGTGTTTGTAGTGCCTGAGAAAGAAGACAGACAAATGAGTTTTACAAAATCTGAACAAGCCAAGCTGCTTTAAATCCAAGACTCCTAAATACTTGGATGAATCTGACCCTAGCTTTTCACATCATAATTTCCATGATGTCAGATGCTACACTAGAGAAAGAAAACGGCATCACTCTCTTTTTTCAGAGCAGATACAAGTTTTTTCAGAGGAATAAATGAATGAAGTAGTTTTTGACAAGGTCTCCTCATAAAATACATGGCTGTGCTTGTATTAGTGAGCAAAACACAGTCAGGATGTGGCCTCCAGCATTACCTGGGGTCACCCACCTGCTGCTCCTTGGTGCAATTTTTTTCTCCTTGGATGATAAGTCACTAAGCAGAATGGATGAAGCTTGTTAGAGTTTCCCTGCCTGGATATGAGCTGTGCTATTCCCTGGGCCAAATAGCAAGTCCCAAGTTATTTTGTCTACTCATTTAACCATAAGCTCAGGATCCCTTTCTATAACTCTCTTTGTGGCTGTCCCAAGATATCCAGAAAGATATCTTTTTTCTTTGCCTGCCCAGGTGTATTCCCATGGATGTCAAACCATGATTTCTCAACTGCATCAGCCTATTACAAGAACATATTCAGCTAACCCAGCACTGCATAATATCTTGTGTGCTGGAGATGATTCCTTACCCACAGCAGGCATATATTAAAGACATCCAAAGCATTTTGACTACCTTTTATTTAATACTGGGATACAGATGCTTGATTTAGACAGAAGGCTCTTTCTAGCTGTTGAAACCATCCACTTATTTTGTCCTCTTTGCTGTGTCATCTTCCAGTCAGTGAAAGGGACATTTACAGATAATAATGGTTACACATGGCTTAACAGAAGTCAGGAGAAACATGCAAACCTCTGGCCAATCAACTGATGAGTAGTGCTCCTTGATACAACACCCTATGTGTAAAATTGGTGTCAGCCCAGGAAAAAAAAGAATAATTTTGGTTTGAAAAAATTCACTCATATTTTAGAGTCAGCTGGAGACAAGAGGGAAGAGGACTGCTATACTGTTTGAAAATACAGCCCAAAACATGCTAGGTTAGGTTTCCATCTCAGCTACTTTGATCTTTAAGGTCCCTTCCAACCCAAACCATCCTATGATTCTGTGAGAAGCCTGGACTAGTGAGAGGTGTCCGTGCCCATAGCAGAGGGGTTGGAGCTAGATGATCTTTAAGGTCTCTTCCAACTCAAACCATTGTATGAGTCTATGACCTTCCTTTACGTGGAATGGGACCCTTTGTGTTCTCCATCTTCTGAGAGACTTGGAACAAAATCTCAGCTCTTGATGAGGCTCTAAGCAATCTGATCTAGTCCCTACTTACTGCATGGTGATTTGACTAGTTGATGTTTACAGGTCCCTTCCAACTTAATGCATTCTGTTATTCCTTAATTCCTTGCAGTTTCCGCAGAGGGCAAGGAAATTCTTTCCTGAAAAATCCCTCTGATGTTACTGTGTTAAGATGGAATGTTTTCTTTGTTACAGTGCTTTAGAGTACCAAACAGGATTGCGAAAAGCTTGCTAGGGTATCTTGCTTTTATGATGTAGGAATAGTGTTAAAGAATACATTATTGGGAGGAAAATATGCCAGAATGCCAGATAAAATGGAGGTCTTGACTTCAGATACAGCAGGGCATAGAAGTTATATAGTGTATTTAATCATATCTTCTGGAATTGGCTCTCTAGCAGGATGGACAATCTAGGCATGAAAAAGATGCAAAACTAGCAGAAAGCCATACTCTGAATGCAGAGAGGACAAGAAGGGAACATTGTTTTCAGTTCCTTATCAGAGAGGACTCTGCTTCAAAGATCAAAAGCTAAAGTGTGTGTCCCTGAAATGCAGTTGCCAACTGTGTTGTGAGCAATGCGTAATCAGATCTTGTTGGGCTGCTGCGAAAATGACTGCTGTTTAACTCCAAATTTCTCTTTGCAGTTCTCTGCTGCGCAGACACCTGTGGTTTACCAAATTAGTCCTCCATCTGGCATCCCAGGTATGGGACCTTTCATTAGGTTGGAGCCCACTTATAATTATTATTTGATGTTCCATACTGTCTTTCCCCTTATGAGGGATCTGTCTTGATGGGGCTTGAAATGGGCACCTCCAGAATTTAATGTCAAAGCTCATGCTGAACAGGAAAATGGGATTGAACGAGGGGAGGGAGTCTGCAGCACTTGGTACATGAGAAATGGGTAATGCAGAGTGTCCAGGGTATTTGGTGTTTACCTTCTGCAGACCAATTCTGCCTGAATAGGGAGATGATGTACAGCAGGTGCGCAGATCTAATGAACCTCAACTCTTGATTCATCTGACCCTATTTAGTCGTAGTTTTAAAAAGAATTAGCAATCAGGTGGTGCTATTGTAGTGTCATACAGAGCTTTTGGTTAATGGAGCTTTAGATCAGACTAAAGTTATATGAAACAACCACTGGTTTTGATCTGAAGAGTTAAAAGGCATATGGAAGACTTTCCCCCCTATTTCTATTATGTCTGTCTTTGCGGGCTTCTTTAGAAAAAAATAAATTCTTATTTCCAAAGTCGAGATGAATCAAAACATTTTGGTCTCTCAGGAGTACAGAGAGGTACCTGGGTAATTAAATCACATAGATTCTTCTAAATCTGAGCCCATGACGCATTTCCAATTATTTTTGGGCGCTGCTCAACTCCAGATTCTCCTGCTTTTCTTTCGAGTGTCTTTATGGCGGTTTCTGTGTGTCAGCTGGATGGCTGACCTCCTGGTGCAGACAGTGAAGAACGAGTGTAAGCATTAAGTGTCTAGTTCTATGTGAGATGTCCTGGAGCACGAAGAAGCTGTATGGAGCAGATTGATATGAGACAGAACCAAGAAGACTATTTTTGCTCTGGAGCCATAGTGGGAGAGTGGGGTGCCTCAAATAAAGGCTGAGAGACTTAGGGCTTTTCAGTCTGGAAAAAGAGTGACTGAAGTGGAATCTTATCAATGCTCACAAATATCGAAAGGGTGAATGTCAGGAGGAAGGGGGTCAGTCTGGTTTCAGTGGTGCTCAGTGACAGCACAAGAGGGAAATGACACTAACTTGAAAATGGGAAGTTCCATCTAAAGATTAGGAGGAACTTCTTTAGAAGATTACAGATCACTGGCACAGGCTGCCCTGAGAGGTGATGGAGTCTCCGTCTCTAGAAATAATCAAACCCTGCCTGCATGTTTTCATGTGCGACCTGCTCTGGATGACCCTGCTCTGGCAAGAGATTGGACTAGAAGTTCTCTAGAGGTCCCTTAAAACCCCTGCCATTCTGTGATTCTGTAGAGATTGAAGATGCTTCTGTACAGGCAGCTGAACCAAGTTGTCACTCAGTGTGGCCAAAGGAGTGATTCAGGTAGCCACAGAGATACTGATGTCCTTCCTTAGAGCTTGACCCTGTCTAGTGTAGAAAGCATGTAATTTTGACTGTCTTGTGAGGTTCTACAGTGGTTAGAATGTGGGCTTTAGTTAACAAAAGAGCTGAGGAAAATTGCCTTTGTGGTATAAATGGCAGAATCTGCTGAAAAGGTTGGGAACGGGCTTTTTTGTTGGAAAGAGATGTGTTTTGGGAAGAGTGGATAAAGTGCAAAGTTACCTTGGACTATGTAGAAACTGAGAGCAGACATCAGTACAGACTGCTGGGCATCTCTTTGCAAACCTTGCAAATACCACTCATTTCTTTTGTTCAGTTCACATCATCTGCAAATACAAATTCTCTGCTTTTAAAAGACTCTCTTCAATTTGTGTTTCTTTTTAAACAGGAGAGTTAGTAGAGATCCATGGGAAGACCATTGCTGAAAGATATGAAACCCTGGACTTCGATGTGGATTATATTGATGGGTAATTATCTATAGGCTTTTCTCTGACCCAGTCCCTGCAAACTGTCATTTCTTCCACCAGCCTCCTTTACAGCAGTAAATTGCAGCCAGTTGGCCCAGAGTTGCCATTTTCTTCCTTTGTGGTTTATTGCAGCTCATGAGTTGGGCTCCAGCAAACTTTGTTAATCTAATTGCAACTGGTCCATTAAGCTAGTTGGTTTGTTTACTGGCAGCACCGTCAATCACAGCTCAGTGTGAATCTGTGCTGTAATTGCATCTGGTTGCTGTAGATTTTATTCTGGCTAGCAAATTAAAATTTAACTAATTAAAATAATGTCAGAACCTAAAAGTTAAATAAATTTCCCCTTCCATTTGCATTTTTAGGAAAACTATTAATTTGAAAAATGCTCTGGTGAGTTAAAAGAAAAAGCTGAAGTATTTTGAGACAAAAGGGTTTTGTTCACTGCTTTAAACTCTCTCTGGTCCTTTCCCAGTCCTCAAGAAAGGGTTGATCTCTATTTTCTGCTGCTCCTATTGTTTCATGCAACAGAGCAAAGCAGGTAGACTTTAAAAATTAACTTCAGGCAGGCAGCACTTTAAGAACAGTGAGTCTAAAATGAATGTGACCACTGACCTGTGTCTGTCATATGTATTTCCATATGTATGGAGGTTTTCTCAGATATCGCTGAATTCTGATTTCCCTTGTCTCAATGGCAGGGAAGAACTAAGGTGAGGTGTGTATTTTAAAGATAAATTCTTGATCTATAATTCCAGTTCTGTCATCTTAAGGATCATTTCAGGAGAAAAGTGAGGCATTTTATTGTCATTAGTGAATTGATTTTTCTTGCAGAAGCAAATGTTAATTATTGGTTTATATGTTTTACATATTGGCCAGTGGTTGGGGCACCATCCCTGGAAGGATTTAAGAGATGGGCAGATACAGAGCTTAGAGATATGGTTTAGGAATGGTTCTTGTCAGAGTTAGATGGATGTTGGACTTTATGATCTGAAAGGTTCCTTCCAACCTGGACCAGTCTATGATTTATATTTGACCACTAGATATTTTTTAATAGCTTCCAAGGTTGAATTCAAGCCCCTTGCTAATTAACTAAATTCTCTGCTAGCATGAATGGAAACTCAGTGCAGATTCCAGCCATACCACTGTACCATTTATCACATTTTTACTCACTAGATGCACATCAGCATCCTTTGTTCAATATTAATTATCCTTTTACCTGATTGTAGTGGAACTGTGGTACCTTTGATCTGTGGGAAGAAAGGCTGTTCTGTTTAACTGAAGGTTGGAAGTGCCTGCTTGCTCTGTTGCGAGATTACTCATTTACAAGCTTAACCTCATGACAGCCAAAAAGTAAATGGCCTCAGAATCTCAACATACCAAACTGATACACATCATATCTTCATAATAGATTAACCATTTTTGGTGTGGAAATCTAGACTCAATCAGAGCTGTTCATTTCTTTGTCACACTGATTTAGAATTTGAAGAAAAAGAGAATTATTTTATACTTCCAAGTATGTTTTGCACTCATTTCCTTGCTTTGCATGGGATGCAATGGTACAGTGATGCTGAACCAAACATTTTTCAGCACTGAATTTTTTTTCCTTCATCCTTGTAAGGAAAGACATCTTGATATTAGCAAGCTGATTGATAAAGCAAACTCTTAATAAAGTATCATAAAACTGCACTTTGAAGTATGGGCTGTAGCAAAGTGTCTTTACTACAGATTCTAAATTCATGTTTTCTTTAATTATTTGTTAATTCTCATAGAAAAATTGTCCACCTTTCCTTATCATGCTAACTACTGTAAATTTATTGCTCCCACCTGGTTAATCCTCTCCAGTGAAAGTTGTCCCTTGCCATATTGATTTCTTAAGGTGGGAATAATTTGGTTTGCTACAAGGAGTTTGGATGATTTCTAGTAGAGGTTGTTTTTAGTTTTTTTCATCAATGAAATAAAGAAATGACAGAGCTGCATCTTGGAGAACTGAGACTGTAAGAGCACAAGGCCACACTTGCGCTGCCCATTGCATCTGGAAGGTAAGGGTTGGTGTGGTCCTTCTAGGCTCAGATTATCAGCCTTTCCTCATAAGGAGGGATTATTGGTTTATTCAGAGTCAGCACTGGGAATCTTGAAGATTGTCCTGCCCCATTCTTTACAGAGGTGTAGCTCCCACAGTGTTTGGGAAATACATTTTGCAAATGAAGAGATAAGAGATTTTCCTTTTTCTTAGGGGACCAACAACTGCTTGATACAAGTGAGGGGAAATTCCTGTCCTATCTGAAAATACTTGCTGTTGATTTTAAGAGGATCAGGGTTTTGTGAAATTTTGTTGAAACCTATCTCATATTTTATATTATCTTTTTTTTTTTTTTTTGCCTAGGCCAGCTGTCCTTGTGTCAGAAGGAGATGGATGGACCAGCCTTTGCTCTTTTGCTGACAGGTGAGCTGGAAGGATGTCAGTTCTTGACTTACTTTTGGTTTGTGTGAGGGCAAAGGCTCAGTTGTGCACAGTTTGCGCACAACAAAAATTCTTGGCTTTTGAAGGAAATTTTCTGCTTTGGCTTAAGATGGAGAGGAACCATGGGTGATGGCTGCTGTCTCTTGGAGGCTCCAGCTCTAACCAGGCAAGACCAATGGTTGTTCTCTGCCTGGAGATGATGCCCTGGCCTCGTCACTTCTGTTGGACTTTTTAGAGTCCGAAACAGTGTGATGTCTTCCAAAACCTGCTCATTTACCCTTGTCAGTGCAGTATCTTCAGTCACATAGATAAATAATAAATTTGGAAGGTGGATCAACTGACTTGGTCCCAAATTGAGCAAGTAAAGGTCTGAAAGTTTCTTGTGGCAGATAGGCTCCGGTACCTGGACCCCAACACTGTGCATTTATTGCTATTAATGAATCTGCATTTCTGTAAGTTACAGGAGACCCTTTAGAATTCTGATTCATTCACCTTGTTGAATTTAAAAAAATGTGGGGTTAGCATCATCATTTCTTTTACACAAATGATGCACTTTTCACAGTGCCTGTGAGCTGAAAAAGGAGGCTGCTTTTGCCAGGAACAAAGGGAAAAACCTACTCCCACAGAATTCAGTTCTATTCAGTGCTATTCCTGGGATCCTCAGCAGGAGCACTTCTTGCACTGTAAAATTCTTCCTGGCTCCCAGGAGGGGGACTTCTATGCAAATGTGAGCTGATGATGGGACTTGCTTCATTCCATGGCTCCAGAAGGTTGATGTAATGCCAGCATATCTAGTTTAATTACTACTTGCTTCTCACAGATTGGGGACATGCAGAGGAGTAAGTAGAGGGGAAATGCCTTTGCCCTCCTGTTCACCCTCACTATGTGCTCAGAATTGTCTCCCCTCAGCTTTTATGTCAAATAAGGGTCTGAAGATCACCAAGAGGATCAGTTTTTAGAAACAAGCATAAAGGGATCAAGCTGGAGCACTATGTGTTGCTGGGAGACATCCTCTTCAGCTACTGAGCTCTTGATCAGTGGGGATGTGGTTTGCTTCTCTCTCATCTTGCCTGTTTCTCTCCCTTGTTTCTAAAGGTGGATAACTTAGGTCTATGAGTTTACTCCTCTTCTTGGTTTGAATTTTTTTTTGCTCCCAAGGCTAAGCAAAGTCCTTTGTTTTTCCACAGCTACCCTATTCAGGCTGAAGATGGACTGGGAACCATGAAGTGCCGCATGGAAGGGAGCCATATAGGTTGGTGAAAATGGGGAAAAATAATGGGTTATGCCTGCAGCTCCGGAGGGTAGAGAGATGATATCAATCATGAGTCCCAGTTCTGTCTCCAAATTTAGGAATGTGACTCAGGGCCGAGTCCACAAAACCTGGAGAAAAATGAAGTGCAGTGCTCAAGTGACACAATGACAATATGGACATTGCAGTAATATGATTTGGGGTCTTTACTCAATTTTTAATTTTGATTTTCTTTGTGTGTGATGGACCTTCCCTTTACTGATTTATTAGAGGAATAAATTAGATGCTTCCTTTTCTTCATGGTCTTTCTGGTAGTATGTTGGATCCATTTCATTTTTCCTTGCTTCCAAGCACTCTGAGAAAAGTTCAGATGTCTTTGTCTGGGCAGCAAGCTCTGAGCTTAGGAAAGATGACCTGAATTAAATTTACAAAATTGAAATTGATATCTGGTTTTCATGTAGACACTGGTGAGTTCTTTTGGGATATATGTGATCTTGCCAATGGGGTATTTGAGATAGTGAAGATATTGAAGGAGGTCTCCACCTTCCTAACATGGCCAGTGGGATCAGATACAATTCTCAGGGGCCAAGGTGACAGGAAGAAACCAAATCCTGCCCCTGAAATTCAGCTTGCAGATTTAGGTAAATGATTGTAGGCATCTGCAGCAGTGCTTTTGCCTACAATACAAGGTTCTAAGCTCCCTAAGCAGATATCAAGTTCAATTCTTGCACACACTGCTAAAACCAGCACAGTTATACTGTTGTGAGGGAAATTTAAGGAAGAGGAGAATCTGACCTAGGATATCTGAGAAGGGTTTGGTAGGATGTACTCTTTGTAGAGCCTCCACTCTTCTGCCATAAACCATATTTCTTTTCTCTCCTCCAGGGTCCCACAACATTAGCTTCTCAGTGTTCAACAAAGGAAAGTGAGTAAAACAATCTTTTTACCCCCTTTTATGTGTTTTCACATGCGGACACAGCTATGTTTGAGTCCAGGATAAAAATATCCATGAAGTTTTTATTGAATATTTTCTTTCATTGTTTATAAAGGAGGTTTTGCTATACTGAGATGATTGCCAGGTTGGGAATAAAAAGCGAGAATGTTCCTCCCCCAAAGCATCTTTGCTATGAGGCTTTAATACTTTATTTTCATTGTCAAAAGTATAAGCTGTCTGTTAAGCTTAGCTAAATAAAATACTTTCACCTTGCTTTAAACTCCAAATAGGAAAGAATTTAACCATAAAAAGGGCAAAAATTAGTCTTGCTAGTGCCAAAATACATACTTGACAATGGGAAAGTACTTCTAGTAAAGACTTTCAGCTATATAATGGAACCTCTTGAATGAGTGTTTGAAGGTGATGTTGATCCTTGTAGAAGTATTCTCTTGTTCCTCTAGGGGCTGAGTGTCTAGCTCTGTCAAAAGATCTAATTTAACTAAAATGGCCAAGGATCTCACAGACATTTTCTCTCTTGCAGGTCAACAATACATAAAGGTGC
Source organism: Turnix velox (assembly GCA_013400935.1). NCBI lineage: Eukaryota > Metazoa > Chordata > Aves > Charadriiformes > Turnicidae > Turnix > Turnix velox. The sequence goes on along the minus strand of VZTY01008149.1, from coordinate 617,320 downwards.
TTGGCTTGTCAGTGCCAAACTGGAGCTTTTCTTGTATCAAACTCATTCAGGTATTGCATGGATCTGCCTCACTGCCCACACTGTCTTTTGGTATTCCCAGCATAGTGTAAGAAAGGACCTCTCATTATTGCTTTTCCCAGGGATGTAATCCTGTTGTATCCTCATTTTGAGCTTCTGCTATGGGTTTTGCCTTGCAAAAATCAGCAGATTAAAAAATTTCAGGAAGAGCAGATTTATGTGCTAAGGCTGGAAGTGCTGCACCACCAGAGTTAGTTTTTCTCTCAGACAGGGATATGTTTGAACTCTGCTTTGGGTTGTCTAACCTGACACAGCCAGAAAGCAGCAGTACAGAAAGGTTTGAGATCATAATGTTTTACTGTTGTTCCTTTTCCAGTCAGATCAGTTGTAGACTTTAGATGTTGCATCTATAGAAGCTTTTCATCTTTAAATCACACTGTAAGAGTAAGATTTTGGAGAAGCAGATCGATCCACAAAACTATACTGCACTTGATAATAGTCAAGATTGTACAAAGTATTGTTTAAATATGAGATAAATAAAGGAAAAAATGAGGATCTGGACAAACTTCCATTGTATTTGATGGTTGGATGATCTGACAGGTTTCTTACAGCCAAGGCAATTCTATTTTTTTAGTCTTTTTATTAGTTTTTTTCTGTACTACCTAATTTCAATTGGGTGGTTGTAATAAGACATCTGAATGCAAAGTGATCAAAGAGTAAAATAGATTTCCACTGTGGAAGGGCATAACTATATCAGAGATAAAATCTCAGAAGATTCTCATAGTCATGATGTGGACTCAGGTGTTCAGCTACCTCTGTTTGTCCTTGAAGTCAAAGGGATGGCTAGAAAATGGTAACTGTTAAGTAATTTAAACTTAACAGTCTAAATTGAGCAGCAAGTCAGATGAGGTGAAAAGGATTAAAACAGTTTGAATTCAGTCTTTTTTAGTTTTATTTTTATTTTTTTTGCAGGGCTGCTCAATAGCACAGAACATACCAGTTTGTAACCTGAGCATGACAGATGCAGCCACTGCTAAATAACAGTGCAAGCCTTATGGTATTTCTCCTGTCATGCAGCCAAGTTCTCCATGTCATTCATTCCTGGTACAATCCCAGCGGCTGCCAAAATCCCCATGTGAAGGATTGGTGGGATTCCTGTTTCATTCATGGGAGCCTGCTCTGTATGGAAAAAGTGCAAGTGCAGTGCTAGCACAGACAGAAATAGGGCTGGGATTAACCTTTCCAACACTTGCTTTCAGCTCCCTTTTTTCCTTCCTGTAGAAATAATCTCGGTGTCCCCAACTACTGGCAGTCTGGGAGGAGGCACTGATCTCACGGTTATAGGGGATTTCTTTGAGGAACCACTGCAGGTCACTGCTGCAGGTAAGAGAAGATATATTTTAAATGTTTTCTTTTGTTTTATTACAGTGATCATGGCCCTGAGCACAAAACCAAACTGATGTTGATGGATAACAGTATGGGAATTGTAAGACTCACCATCAGCAGATGCAGTTAGTTTGACTCTTTTGCTTACTTAACACTTTGTTTTTTAAGTGTAATATTGACACCTTTTGGAAATAAGACAGGTTCATGCTGCAACTCAGCTGTGTTTTCCAGGTCTCACAAAGCACATTGGTCTCCTTTTGCTTCCAGGTGTCCCCTGTAAAGTCAAGCATGTCTCTCCCCAGCAAATTAGATGCACCACTGGGCCTGTTGGCAAAGGCAGGAGGCTTGATGCCCCCCAGCCAGGTACGATATTCAAATAACTGAAGGTCCAAACAAGCAAGCACATATATGAAACTGGAGGGCAGAAGTCATTTGGTTCCAAAATGCTATCTGCTTTAGCATCAGTACCCTTTCTCTTATGTGTAAAAGACCACGAAGATCATTAGAGGGCTGGAGCACTTCTCTGATGACAGATCAGTTTGGGATTGTTCAGCCTGGAGAATAGAAGGCTTTAGGGAGACCTTATTGTGGCTTTTCAGCACCTACAGGAGGCTTGTAAGAAAGATGGGTGCATTTTTTTTTTTTTAATACTGCCTTTTGTGATAGGATGGGGTAGTGACTTTAAACTAAAAGAGGAGTGATTGAGACTAGACAAAAGGAAAAAATTTATTACATTGAAGATGGGTGAAACTCTGGCCTGGGTTGTCTAGAGAGGTGGTAGATGTCCCATCCCTAGAAACATCCAAGATCAGGTTGGATGGGGCTTTGAACAACTTGTTCTAGTGGGAGGTGTCCCTGCCCATGCAGGGGGATTGGAACTAGAAGACCTTTAAAGGTCCTTTCTAACCTAAGTTTTTCTACACTTCTGTGGAAATGAAAGACAAAGTGGAGAACTCAGTGATTACTTGCTAATGGATGATGGTGGGAGGAAGGTCAGCTTGGTGTGTAGGGCAGTGGTAAATGAGGGGAGGAAAAAGGTATGGATAATATTTTGAGGAAGGATAAACGACCTACAGCTACTGCAGTGGCTTCTGGGGGCACTACTTGAGTGAAATGTTGCAGTACGAAATTACTGTGTATAAAATGAGGTTTAGCCTGGTTTGACTGTGGGTTACCTCAGTATTTTTTCCTGCAAGGACAGACATAAGCTTGCTTGGATGCTCTATTCCCTAGAGTCTCCCAATCTTTCTTTTGGAGGATTTTGAGGTGGAACAAATTCCCCAAAACAATATCTGTGTTCTGCCTTGAACTGCAAAAAAGACCCACAAACTGTACCAATTTATTATTAAAATGTTCTGTTCTTGCCTGTCTCCTTACACCACTGATTCTAGCATGTGCTCTGAGATTTTTGTTGGCTAGTACTGAGAATGATTTTTATTTTAACTTCCCAGGAAACAGAGGGCTTCTCTTTGAAGTCTGGGATGATGCCTCTGATCTGACAGAAGCAGGTCCTGGATACAGACAGCAGTTTGTACCTAATGCCAGTTCCCCACTAAGATTTCTGTCTGGGGCACAGAAGTCCTTCAGGTACTCAGTGATCTTAAAAAGAGATGAAGCCATGGCAATCACCTTTAGCAGTGCAAGGTGTAGCAGTAGCACCTGACAGCTCTTTATAGCAGAGCCTTGCTGCACAGCTCTTGTAAATCAAAGCAAACCCTCTGCTCTGAGGTCCTTTTGAAGCTCAAAATATGCAGCAAAGTGTTTTATTTTATTTTTTTTCCCTTTTGCTTTCACTCAGTATTTCTGCTCTACCTGGCCTACATATGCTGAAATACCACAGAATTCATTATTGGGAAGATAAAAGGAGCTCCAGCTCGAGGTTGTCTTAGGCTGGAGCACGGCCAGATGAGTAGGGCCTGATCCTCAGCTGATGTTGACAGTTGCAGTGTAGATGGTGTTGTAATAAACTGATTTTCCCTGAGATGTGAAAATATCTGAAACATGCTGGTGACCTTTGCCTCTTCTGACACATCCTTGAAAAGTATGCAGCAATGTAAACACATTTTCATTTTTCTGTCATTTCTCTCTTTTCCTCTCTTGATCTTGTATGTGATTTTGAGCATTTTCCTTCCTGTTCTGGGTTAAGACTTTTGAGAAGGAATCTACAAAAAAGTGACCAACAGCAAAACCATATTTCTTTCTCTGTAAAACCAAATGATATAACACATGGGAATGGTCTAAAGCTGCACCAGAGGAGGTTCAGATTAGATATTAGAAAGCATTTCTTAAACAAGAGGGTGGTCAAATGCTGGAGCAGGCAGCTCCAGGGGAGTTTGCTGATCAAGTCTGTCCCTGTTTAAAAGGCTTTGGATAACATCTGTAACAATATACTGTAATTTTTGGTCATCCCTAAAGTGGTTTGGCAGTTGGACTAGGTGATTGTTGTAGCCCCTTGCAACTGAAATACTCTATTATAATTCTATTTTATTCTCATGGAGCTGAGGTTTTTTTCCTTTTTGAAAAAATCTTGAAAGCACAAACCACACGTAATGTGAAAAGGGGTCATTTAGAGGTTTCTTTCAGTTTCAAAATCTGGGTTTGTTTTGATATAATTTGATCTCAGAGTCTTTTCTTGTTTCTCAGCGTATGTGTGAAGGTGGGATGTAAGAATGCTTGATTTTTTGCAGTAACTCTTTTGTACATTGTTCTCATTTTGCTTAGCTCCAGGCTCCGTGGATTTTTTGTGGCTCCTCAGACCAACAATTACACCTTCTGGATTCAGGCAGATGGGCAGGCATCTCTCTACTTCAGTTTGTCCCAAGATCCAGAACAAAAGGTATTACTCTTGGCAGAGATAAAAATACCAGGGTAGGAAATAGTTTTAATTAAGGTCATGACAAGTGTGGATTTCCCCAATGTGATTTGGTCCTATTATGAAATTTCACACAGAGTGAAATCTGTATGGTAATATTTGGTCATTTACATGTGCCCTATCAGCTACTCAGCTCATGAAAAACTCATTGTTGCAGCAAGAACTATTTTTTTTCCAGAAGTCCTTTTGGCTAGTTCAGCCCATCACCATCATTAGCAGTATGTGTGAGGGGGCATGGAGGTTTTCTTTCTGACTTCCTCAGTTTGCCTCATTTTTTTTCCTGGGGAAATTATACCCTCTGGAAACATCGTTCCTTTCCTTTGTAAAGCTGAAATGATGCTGCACATCTATTTATCTGTGCTGTTCTTAAGCCAAGTAACTGAACACAGCTAAATTAAAAATAATGGACTTAAATAGATACAAAAACATAGCATTGCTGCTCATAGAATCATGGAATAGTATGGGTTGGAAGGGACCTTAAAGATCATGGAGTTCCAACTCCCCTGCCATAGGCAGGGACACCTCCCACTAGATCAGGCTGCTTAGTGCCTTGTCCAGCCTGATCTTACTAATGGTAGCTTACTACATCTCAGAAGGCTGTTGACATAGTTCTTTTGTTTTGTAATTTGGACACAGGAGATTTAGAGCTGAAGTCATCCATAAAATTTGCATGGGGAACTGTTATTAGAGTTAGGATTAGAATTGTCGTCTTTTTTCTCTTTGATGATGACTTTCCTGTATAATAGGAAGGAATGTGTCATCCATCAGCACACTACTACCAACTATAAGAACAAGTCTGTTTTTTTGTAGCTGTAGTATTGGAAAAAGTGTCATTTGGGGCTGGAGAAATGTCTTTGTAACTGATTGACTTGGTTGGTCTGGACGCAGATGAGGATAGCTTCTATCCCTGCTGGCAATTCAGAATGGTCTGAGAACTGGGTGAAGAACTGGAGCGAGCACTGGCAGCCAAAATCCCAGAAATTTGAACTAAGAGCTGGTTTGAGGTACTACCTGGAAGCACTGCATCATGGAAAGACACCTAGCACTGGGATGAGAATTGGAGTTCAGATCCATACCACGTGGCTGAATCCCCATGTGGTGAACAACTACTACATTGAGAGACATGAGATTCGAGCTCAGGCCTTGCGTCTTCCAGAAGTGCAGGTCAGTGCTGTTTGCTTGACCCTGAGAGCTGAACTACACCTGATTTCAATTGGTGAGGATGACAGTCAGTATGAGTTGTAGTGGCCTTGTCAGTGCTGGACACGAAAGCATGTTCTCACCTTGTTTTTGAACTCCTGACATAGTTGATGTGCATAGCATATCATCATAAAACATGTTAAGTTGGAAGGGACCTTTAGAAATCATCTAGTCCAAACCCCCTGCAATAAGCAGGGACATTACAGATTAAATCAGGTTGCTCAGAGCCTCATCAAGCCTGGGATTGAATGTCTCTCAGGATGAAGCCTCCACCACCTTGCCTGTTCCAGTGTCTCACCACTCTAATGGTGGTGAGTCCTTTTTCATAAGGACTCATCTAACCCTGGCCTGCTCTAGCTTAAAACAATTGCCCCTTGTCTTGTTGCTCCATGGCCTTGCAAATGGTCTCTCCCCAGCTTACTTGTGGATTCCCTTCAGGTACTGGAAGACCACTGCAAGGTCTCCCTTGGAGGCCTTATCCAGTCTTCTCCAATCTGAGTAACCCCATCTCTCTCAGCCTGTCTTCATAGGAGAGGAGCAGTGTGTGTTAAAGGTGTTCATGGGTTTCTTACACATTGGTGGATGCATGTGAATCCAGTAGTTGCATTATAATGCAGTACTCATTGATTGATTCTACATATGATTCTCTCATCTGCTCCATTTCTTTAAATATAAACAATGCTGATTCCCCTCAGATTTTATTCAACTCATTAACACATCACCTTGTTAACTAATGATATTTAATGAAAGTCTGGAATAGTTTTTTATTTCCTCTCTTAGTGACAGCACAGTCAAAGTGTGTGTTATCTGGTCTCACTCTATTGCAATCAGATGGCAGATAATTGCAGCTTGGTGAGGCTCTCACCCATGAGAGGTATTTGTCTTGGTAGTTTTACCTCAGAGCTGCAGGTCAGGAGCTTTAAGGAATATCCGTGGTCATCAGTGTGCCTACACAGGTCATGTACCCCTTGTGCTCCTGCTCATTAAAGAAGAGGAGCCCAAGACTTATGTTGGAAGAGACCATGGAACACAAGAGTAGTTTAAGAGTAGGTGAAGAGACTTGTAATTTAGAGTCTTAAATAGGCAAAATGCTGCCCATCTCAGTAGAAGGTAGTGCATTTGAAGTCTACCTATTTCATGTAGTTTGGCCCTGTTTTCCTTTATTTATTTGCTCCTTTGCTTGACAGATGTTGACCGTGTCTGGTACAGGGTGTTACAGTATCTCCTGGAATAATGTATCGTACAGAATGATCCCCACAAATGCTACAGCTTTCCAGGTAGGTGTCATTAAATGCATTCATTCAGTCCTCTGCTGTGGTGTAACTGGTGGAGCTCTGGTACTTGACAGCAGCTAGGTGTTTGTGACAAATTTCACATGAGTTAAGGGTGACTTCTATTTCTGCGAGTATCTTATGGTGGGATTCTTGAGGAGGCTGACTCCCAGGTATATTCTAAGCATCTTATAAGCATTTTACTTGGCCTGTTATGTCTGCAGTGAAGAATGTAGCATCGTCAGGTACCAGACCCTTGGGCTACCCCTCTTAGCACAAATATGTAGTGTGTGGCTCGTATTTTAGTCAGAGCTCTGATCTGGCTTCTTCAAAACCCCATAGTCTCTTCATCCAGTGGTTGGTCCCTGTCAAAACACCTCAGGATGATAGCTCCATAATGGTCTTTAGACCTTAAGTCAATACAAGCTGGGAGCACACAGATAGGGAACCTGCACATTTATGAAAAAGATGATAGATGCCTAAAGGATGCCTCACACCCTGAAGGGTATTAGGCCTGGAATTTTATTCTCTGTAGTGAGATGAACTGTATCCTCTGCCATTTGGCAGCCTCTTCAGCCAGAGCTGCCTTGCCACTGGTCCCTAACCGATGAAAAATGTGGTGATGAATCGTGTGTTGAGGAACCCTGCTAATATGATCAGTTTTCTCAATTTTCACACTTTTTTTTTTTTTAAGGTGCAAAGGGCAATAGAGGAACTTCTTTCGACAGAATGTGGAACTGAGGCAACTTCTGCTAAAATCCTCTTCCGCAATGGCTTTGAGAAAGGAGGTACTGTTCTTCTGTGACAAATAAACAGTGCTTGCTGTGATAGTTGATTTCCTTTTATGAAATAAATATAATTTTAACTTTTAAAGATTGATAGCAGATTCACATTTTCTATGGGTTTAAGTGCATGCATTTGATTTTCTCAGCTATTCATTATTCCATTGAATGATAGAGTTGGAAGGGGTGTTCAAAGGCCATACAGTCCATCCCCCCTGCAGTGAACAGGGACATCTTTCACTAGATCAGGTTGCTCAAAGCCTCATCAAGACTGGCCTTCAATGTTTCCAGGGATGGGACCTTCACCTCCTCTCCGGACAGCCTGTTTTCACAGGTCTCACTACCCCTGTGTAGAGGAGCTTCTTCTCAGTGTCTCATATAAATCTGCACTGCTTTAGTTTAAAACCTTTGCCCTTTGTCCTATTGTTTCATGCTCTGACAAACAGTCCCCCACCAGCTTTCTTGTAGGTCCCCTTCAGTTATTTGTCTATATTCTCATAGGGAATTTTATACAGATATTTAAACCAACATGATTAATGTAGTAACAAGTGATTCTTTCTGTAATATGTTGAATGGCTCTGTCACAATGCAACATACTTATCAAAGCAGGTGGTATATTTTCATTGTTAGGAACATTAGGCACAGAGACAAAAAATGCAAGTCCCTGGGGTGTGTGGAATTATTCATGTTTCAATATGTCTGCTGGGGACAGACAGCTCAGTCTGAGGAAGCAGCTGACTGGCACTCTTCTCTTTCAGTGTTTCTTGATGACTGAAACTGTGCAAGTATCTGTGATACACTAGACTGGTCAGGCAAACTGCAAAACATAAACTGCTTTTCTCTGTGGTTCTATTTTTTTTTTAGTTTGAATTTGTGTAGAAAGAGGTGTTAAATGTCATCTAGTTCCACCTCCCACTAGATCAGTTGCTACATCTGGATCTTGAACTCTTCCAAGGAGTATCCATGACTTTGTGCATATAATAGTTTTCTATTAGTTTCTATTTCTAGTTTGCACATATCAGAAAGCTACTCCAGTAGGAAATACCTCCAGTAGCACTAGAACAGGTTGCTAGAGAGTGATAGATGCTCTGTCCCTGGAAACACGCAGGGGCTCTGAGCAGTCTGTTCTAGTGGAAGACGCTTCTACATCTGACAGCATTAATATTACACTTCTCTTATGCAAAAAGGTAAATTAATGCCTAGAGACCTTGTGTTATGCTCTTGTATTTGGTATGGAAAGAGAGTAAGCAGATTTCAGCCAGCAATATTGGCTCATTGATTCCTACACTCAGAGAAAAGTAATTAACTTTAATTGAGGAGAAAGGGAAAAATGGAAACAGCAACTGGGCATTTTTAATGTGATCCTAAATCTGTTACTCTGCCAATGTAAAGATAAAAACTTGGGCTGAAAACCCAAGACAGTTCAACTGAACACCATGAATAAAATTTGATGAGTTGTACAACAAAGGAAAACTTGTATTTTCATTGATAGCTGTAAAATGTAGGTAAAGGACACCACAGCAGCAGGTGTAATTGTGGTGAGTGGGGGTGCCAAGAGAACAGCCACACTCATTACAATCTGGACTAGTGTCCTGTCTTCAAAAAGTGAAGTAGCAGTCCAGAGAAGAATAAAAACTGGATGATTACACATAATAATTAGTAATTTATTCTCTTCAATTATGAGGTATTTTAAAATAATTTAATTTCTGTAGTGTAACATGTTTTTCAATTTAAATACCATTACACACACTTCCCTGTATTTATATAATCTCCCCTTGAACACAGCTTCAACTACTGCACTCATAATTTCTTCCACTGAAGATTATAATGTCTTTAATACTCATTGTGCAAAGAATTGCATCTGCTATTAATTTTAAAAAATCTCCTATTAATTTGATTTTGCAGGCTTTATTTCTTTATTCTCTCATCAGTATGTAGTGACAAAAGGAAGTCTTTTACATACTAGGTAGAAAAGGAATCCTTGCAGTTTTGACCCAGCATGGTTGATAGAACAATGGAACAAACATCCCAAAGGGGAAAGTGGATTTGCTGTTGTTTTATATATCAATTTCCAGCTCTGTCTGAGTTGTCTGGAAAGGATGACTGGATTTGATCAAACATACTCTTTGCAGCTAAAGACAGTGTTACTTGCCATGAGGTTTTATGGTCAGAACAGTGATCTAATGGTCCCTCCTCCTGCCTTTCAGCATCCCTAAAATAGGGAATAATTGCCCTACAGATGTTCAGCAATTATCTGGGCAGGAAAATACTACAGAGTAGGACTGTTTGACAAATTCTGTATACCTTTTTACTGTATTTTCATGAATCTCTTGACTGTATTGATGTCTTTTGCATAATTTTCAAGCATCTCAGTCCCTCTTGTTTTCTTTTGCTGTGTCAGATATAAAGGGCTTTATTACCACAGGACGTATTGTCAGCAGTACGGAGCCTTTCTGTGGGAGGTTGAGCATTCACAGACCGAGCCAGCTGGTGAAAACTTCCCTATCAGCTCCAGTGAGATATGATCTCACTGAATACACACATGTAAGTGGCTGCTCTTGATGAATAGGTTGCACTGGGGAGTGAATACTGAGAGCTCGAGCAGTGTTATAAAATTAGCTGCTCTGTTTAGATTTCTAGATTATAGAATCATAGAATTGGAAGGGACCTTCAAAGGCCATCTAGTCTAACCTCCCTGCAGTGAGCAGGGACATCTTGCACTGGATCAGGTTGTTCAGAGCCTCATCAAGCCTGGCTTTGAATATTTCCAGGGGTGAAGCTTCCACCACCTCTCTGCCCAACCTGTTCCTGTTATCTAGGAGTTTGCTCTCTCTCACTTTCTGCTCATCTTCATCTACTTTTAACAAGAATGGACTCTCACTTTTAGCTCTTCCATGCTTTCTTTGCCACTAGGGAGAAGGCAAACATTTGAGAGCTGAAAGGGAGGAGGTGAGAAGAGAGCCTCCTGCAGTCCTTCCAGACTTCTTCCTGTTCCCCTTCACCGACCTCTTCCAATCTTAGTTTCTCACCTGACATCAGTCACAAACCTTGCTAATCAAGCCAGCTCCTCTAGTCTCCTTTCCTCCTTCCAAGATACTTGAAATCCCTGTTGGTATTTCCCAGTTCTGTTTTCCCCCCAATCCTTCCTGAGGCCCAAGGGGTGAGTTTGACATTATGTGGTGGCACACAGGTTGCTTGGATGCCATGTACTGTCTTCTATAGGTGTTCTTCAAACCTTGCCTTAAGCAGCTGGTTTTGTTGCTGACTCTGAAAAAAATGTTTTTATACTAAGATTAAACTGGGATTGAAATAGAATATAATGTCTTCTACAGATACTGTATATAAAGTACCTCTGATCTGATTTGGGATTTTTTCCCTCCATTTTTGCAGGTGTGTTTTGCACATAAGGGACATATGAGCAATATCCTTCATATCTCAGTGTCCTACACCAATGTCTCTTTATTCTCAGTGAAGAGGAACCTCACCTGCCGATGGGATTTCAATAAAACCAATTCTAGAAGGTATCCAGACACTTTAAGTTTCTAGAGATGCCACTTCCTATAGAATGAAGGTGTACTAGAAAAAATAATTTATTTTTGTATGGAATAAATTGGGAGTTTTATTAAACTGACACAGTCTCTGTCCCTGCAAAGACAATCTTGTAACATGCTTGCATTCTATTTAAGGGCTTGCTGAATAAATCTGCATGTTTCTTGTTCTATACACCATCTCACCATAGTAATGCACAGATGTAGAGTTTGTTTTACCACTGGAAAGCATCCCAAAAGGTTTCTGAGTATGTTAATTTCATTGTTTCTGTGTCAACATTCTGGGTTTTCTGCAGTGAAGCAGAGAGATGGATTCAAACTGGTTTTCCCAGGAAATTTGTGAGATCACTATTAAACAGGGTTTTGGAAATTAATTTTCTTTATCAACTTAGAATACTTGGGTGTGACACCTTTGATGTTGGAAATAAAGTTAGGGGCAAGAAAACAGAAAGAAATCAGAAGTCTCTTAGAAACTAGGAAGTGAAAAACTTTGCAGATTGTGAGTGTGCATGCCTGGAAGAGAAAGAGCCTGGTGGGATTATATTACTACATGATGAAGAGAACTGCGAGCCCTGAGCAATCATCTGGTATTCTCAAAGGGCCTGAACTCTGGGTTGACCCCTGTTGAGATTGCTGATTCTATTGATGTGTTTTTGCCAAAAATAGAGCAGCAGTAGTCACTTTCACATCCCACTCTTGTGGTGCAGAGGAGGATGCCTAAGCAGAGATATAAAGCTTTGTGTCTTACTTTGGGGAACCCAATGAAGACATGTAGAGAGTGACCACCAGCCATTGACCAAATGGTTAGTGTATGAGTAGCAATAATCATAATAACAGCAGTACCTGATGTTACCTGGAAGCTTCACAAAGCACCTCATAAGTTGATTATTACTACTTCAGATTGCATGGTGTCTTCCAGGTGGACATTTACCTGCACTGATCTCTGGAAGAGGTGTGTGAATCATTCCATGCTCCTCCAGGACCTCCCTGCCAATTCCCCAGTGTTTGTGTATCAGATAGACTTGCAAAAGGAAACATCTAGGTCATTTTACCTTGATGAAGTCATCATTACAGACAGAGCTGTAAATGGTAAAGGAATCTGTTTTTTTTTTTTGTTCTATTCTCTTGATGTTGCCATCTTACCAGAATATTCCATTAAAATCTTGAAAGATAGGGCAGGCTGAAACTTTTTCAAAGGGGAAGAAGATTTCACAATTTCACAACAGGTGTATAAATGATTTTGTTTTATTGAAGCTTCTATTTTTCATTAAAACAGCCATGAAGTAATTGCCAAATACTGATAATATTGGTTTACTTCAAAGTGTGTTTTATTAACTAAACTCTTGAAAGGTCTTGCTAGACAAAAGAGCAAACAAAAAACCTCAAGAATTTATATTTACAGCTATGAAATGGAAATAATTTGGACATAGTGGCAATGGTTCTTGCTGGAAAAAACAAAGAATAAACAAAAGAGCAAACAAAAAACTTCAAGCATTTATGTTTTTAGCTATGAAATGAAAATAATTTAGACATAGTAACCATGGTTGCCTTTGATTAAATGAATACTTGTGCTCTCTGTTTTCAGTTTCCCAGAGACATTCCAAACCACCTTGGCCAGGTGGGAGGGTAGTTGAAGCAGTATCTGTGACGGGGTCTTCTCCCAACTACAATGTATCTTGGATGGCATCTGGCTGTGGTTCAAGTCTGCCCCTTCTTTCTCTAAGGTAGGGACAGCAAGTAGATAATCTCAATAGCCTGTTACACATCTTGTAGTTCACTCTGACATGTCTGGAGCATGTTGTCTTCTAAAACCTGTCATGAGAGGCAGTGGTGGGATAAGTGTGATTTTTTTGTGTCTTCCCCTTAGGCATTTCAAATGGCCTTCATTCAGACAGCTTAGACTATTGAATCCTACAGAGATCTATACTGGACTGCAGTATACTTAATTTCATGTTCAGCACAAGTGTTTTGAGCTGCATTCACTATAAAGGATCTTAGCAGAACCACAAAACAATAGGTGTTTGAGGGAATCTCTGGATATTATCTAGTCCAACTCCCTGCCAGAGCAGGGTCACCTACAGCAGTTACACAGAAATATGTCCAAGTGAGGTTTGAATATCTCCAGAGATGGAGAGTCCCCACCTTGCTCCATCTTGAGCATATTCTGAGTAATTGTAGGGGAGTGATCTGATTCTGGCGTGAATCAGATCTTGAAGTGCCATTGTGTAAGTGCAGTACAGTTGTTGAACCAGAGACGCTTAAGATATTTCACATGGGCTACCAAGATACAATGCCAGACTAGAAGAAAAAGCCTGAAACAGTGGTTGTACATCATTCAGAGATACTCCCAAACCCCTTTAATGACAGCAGTTGCCATGTTAGGCATCCTTGTTTACTAAGATGGTTTCTGCTCTGAAAATCTCAACATAAGTCATTATTTCTGAATGCTCTAAAGAAAGATAGGTTGTCCTTTAAGAGGGGACTAAAATTTGAAGCAAATGATTGTGTTTAATGTGATTCCCAGAGCAGATGAATTCTAATATTTCCTGGTGAAATACAAGGCTTTGGTAAATTCATCAGCCACCCATTGAGATTTAGAGACATAAATCCTAGTCAGTGCAAAGCAAAAGGCTGGTGGGACAGTGCTTTGGAGAGAAAGATTTTTAAAAAGCTCTGTCTATTTAGCTTATTAAAAAATGATTAAAAGGCAGACTGATCTCAATTCCTCTCACCAGATTGAGAGATACAAGTGACTGGCACTAGTGGAGTGTTCCATCTTGCAGAGGAGGATATAAGAGAAACTAATAAGTGATGTTAAAGCCAGGAAGACTGAAACCAGTAAAAAAATTAAAAAATTTAGAATGCCTTAAAAATGGAGGGGCTCATCTCTGTTTTTAGATAGATTCACAACAAACCTAACTCTTTCTGTTAAGTAAGCACATGCTATGCTGTCCTCTAATCCAACCTGCTGCTGTCGAGGCAGGAAATTAACTAAGAATCTGATGTATCAGTTGTATGGTCCTTTTGGTTTTGAATACTTGAAATTTGCTCGGCCGAAGCCACGGCTGAACTCTGTCTTCAGCTGTTACACAGACATTTAACCACATGGTGGCATCATTGTATCACAGAGCCTCTGAAAAACTTTTAATGGTGATGGAGAAAACATTGTAAGTTTTAGAAATTTGTTCAACTTCAGTGTGAAACATCACTATAATTACACAGAGTTAAGATTTTGACATACTGGAAGAGATCACAGGATGAAGTAATAATGCTTTTTGCCTTGATGGTGCAGCTGCTGTCCGTCCTGTGTTAAGTTGGTCCTTTAAAAACACCATTACTGGGCAGGACTTGCTCATGCTTGGTGCTGTATAAAAATTTCTTCTACCATAATTAAAAAAGACGTTTTTCTTTTGTTTTCTGTTGTGTGGATTTTCTACATCATGCAGATTTAAGTGGGAGAGCTCAATTTTTTTGAGCTCTGTGTCTCTTCTCCTTGGGTCCTTCAAGAGTGTTGTTCCAATAGGTGTCCTTCTGCTCTGCTGGTGACATGGGATTTTCAGGAATGAGGGCTGTGACTGCTAATGAATTCATGTGAACCCTCTCTGTCACACAGAGGTGCCTTGCTTGCAGAGGGCTCTAAGGAGTATGGCTACCTCTATGTCTCCACGGAGGATGTGAGAGTCAGCCTCACCATTCAGACACTGCAGAAGTCATCGCCACCTATTGGAGGGACCTTCCGCATTCACTTGGCCAATTCAGTGATATCAGGTAAGAGAAGATGCAAGGACAAGTTCTGGGTTTCCTTTGCAGGAAATGAAGCTAACAAGAAACAATATTGAACCTTGCAAATTCTTGGGTACCAGCTCACAAGCTAAAGACAGTGTCAAAGTTGCTAGGCTTTTCTATCTAATTGCCTTCAAGAGAAGAGTTAAGGATTATAGGCAGGGCAGTATTTCTAGATGTTTCTGTATGAGGTAGTTCCACAGTGCGTACAATCACTAAGAAATATTTGCCTCACTTTTAATAACTTAGAATCAGATCCAGAATTGGCCTTTTGTATCCCAAGGTTCCATTACGCTGATGTTTCTCTGGTGTGTGTACTTCTCATTGCCTTGTAGGTTATGAGGAAATTATAATTATTATTAATTTATTATTATTAATGTTACAATTACAGAAATCTGAATTTTAACATAATCTTTTAAAAATGTTCTCCCTTCCTCTTGCCCTGCTCCCAAGGCTTGTACTTTCCCCGGCTTCTTATGAAATATCAGTACCTGAAGTGGCTTGCAGTGAAGCTTGGGAGGGACAGTTTGGCAGAGCATTCAGTGAAGGGATGAGGTACAGTGGTTTTGAACTAGAGTAAGGGAGGTTTAGATTGGACATTAGAACATAGTTCCCCATGTTCCCCATTAGACATAGTTCCCCATGAGGGTGATGAGACACTGGAACAGGTTGCCCAGAGTGGAGGTGGAGGCCCCATCCTTGGAAACATTCAGGGCCAGGCTTGATGAGGCTCTGAGCATCCTGATTAGATGAAATATATCCCTGTTGGCTGCAGGGGGTTTGGACTAGATGGCCTTTGAACACCCCTTCCAACTGCACCCCTTCCAGCTGGTTTATCTGCAGCTTTGAATAGCTACAGGTATATATGTCAAAAGAAATGAACAATCATTTGCATTTATTTATGGTTGAATTCTACAAAGTCTTCTTGGAGAGACTGACTCTCCTGTTTACCCTCTCATGTAGGAAATTTCTGATGTTTTTATTTTGGAGGGAGGTGACTAGCACACTGAAATTTCATGTCTCTCAGAAATGTAGGATGCTGTGATGAGAAGTATTGTTTAGATAGAATTTCAACTGGAGAGTTGTTTCTAGATTTTTCTAAACCATAAAGCAGTCTAAAACTTTTGGCATTTGGTACTCAGTGAATTTCCCCCTGGTACTTTTTTGTAGTTACAATTGTTTGAACCACAACAGCCTCATACTAATAATAAATAATTTCTCTTTCCTAATGGCAGGTAGATGTTTTTTTCCAGGGATAAGGATATTCACTTTTATTTTGATGTGTCTTGCAGATGTTTCAGTGCACATCTCCTCCCACCACCTCCACAAGCTTTTGCAAGACAATGTAGACAATTCCACAGCCCCCTACTTTAACACCAGTGACTTCATCGTGAGCAAGGAGTCAATCTCTTGCTATGAAAGCATCTGGACACTAACTTGGAAGACAACAACTGGGGACTTGCCCAATGTTATCAATGTGGAGTATTTTATTAAATACCACTGATTAATCTCATGGCATTTTTTTTTATGTAGACACCTGTGGGAACTTGAGTATCTTTTGTTTTAGGTAGAGCAGTATAATCAAATTCCCGAATAGACAATTAAAAAAAAGCAATTTCACTTACAGGAGGGGAAATTACAACTGACTTGAGAGGCTGCACATCAAAATGAGGAGTCCAGAATGTAATGGACAGAAAGGTGCTGGTGGCTCGTCTCTGCAGGAATTCAAAGCCAGGCTTGATGACAGTCTGAGAAACCTGATCTAGTGCAAGTTGTCCCTGCTCACTTAAGGGCGACTGGAATAGATGACCTTTGAGGGTCCCTTTCAACTCTATGATTCTAATTTCTGTGCTTCATTTCAGTTATCTAGAATAAAGGGGACAGCTGTACTGAAGTGAAAGCTATTATAAATCTCATAGATATTTTAATGAGTAGCTGAAGATTAGTACAGGTTTGTGATATCATTTATTGGCCCGAAGTTCTTTCTGAGAACTATTCTGTAGAAGTCCATTTGTAAGACTCATAAGTCTCAGATGAACGTTCTCAGTTCACACTCTCCCTTACAAGATTTATTGTTGTGCTTCAAGTAGGAGGGTTTTTTTTTTACCGAGAACTCAAACTGAGCTGTTTCCTTCCTGAAAAATATTTTTTAATATCTATTTTTATCTTCTACAAGTGTAAAATTATTTTAGATAAAGCAATGAGTTCTCATGCTCAATACACTGGCCTCAATGGTGAGAAAAGCTTGAACTGCATCTTAGCTGTAGCACAAACCCTTGCTTAATGCAAAGCCATATCTTTGAGAAACAGTTGTTCACAGATCTTTCCATGCCTAGTTCAAATGATATTAGTGAGTATTAGGAACTTATTTCCAAATCATGCTCCTCAGTATGTTTGCCTTAGTTTCTTGACTGCACATTGAGGATGAAAACTGAGAAGTGTTGTGATGTGTCTTGGGTAATAAAGACCTGGAGATAGGAGCCATGGTGGAACCTTGAGAAGATATTTCCAGTAGTTATTTTCTATCTTGTAAAGACTCCGTGTAGTTTTAGTTTAAACTCACAGGGTGAAAAAAGAGAAGAAACTTAAATTTTTTGATCTTTGACAGGTCTCTGCTGAAAACCTCACTGGTCTGAAGCCAACTATTTCTAGTCGTGTGGTTTATGATGGAGGTGTGTTTATTGGGCCAATACTTGGGGACATGCTTGCTACCTTCAATAACAAAACACAGGTGGGAAATGCTGTCATGCTTCTTATTGATTCCTCTAGCTGGTGTAGATCCAGAAGTCTCACAGGTATTCTAGTACCTACTTCTGCCATTAAATCCTTACAGAAATTTACAGGTTTTTGCATTGCCATAATCAGATTTTGCACTCTGGTTTGTGGATTAGAGCTTTTCTCCAAGAGCTACTGCAGTTGGGGAGCATGATCATTGTGGGTGGTGGAAAACAATTACTTTCTATGAGACTGTACCCAAGGGCTGACATGGTCTCTCAGCTCCCATCCCTGATGAATCCTCTGGTGTTGGCCAGCAGACTTGGAAATGGTCCTTTATTCATCTTCAGCATTCCAGTTGATGCTCACGGGCAAAATAAATGAGAGTGTGACTGTGGTACAAGCCTGTGAATTGGAAAAGTCCCCCTGTCTTTATAGACTGCAATTCTTCTTGTGTGAAAAGGGAGCAAGGAAGACTTCCCAGCTAAATGGGTTTGCTGAATGGGACCAGGATGGCAGGACTGGGAGTAAAGTATGCAAAATTGGAAGAGGGTAGATTTAGGATAGATATAAGGAAGATGTACTTTGGTGGGAGGGTGGTGAGAAACTGGAACAGGTTGCCCAGCAAGGTTGTGGATGCCCCTTCTCTGGAGGTGTTTAAGGCCAGGCTGGATGAAGCATTGAGCAACCTGGTCTAATGGGAGGTGTCCCTGCCTATTGCAGGGGGGTTGGAACTGCATGATCTTTAAGGTCCCTTCCAACCCAAACCATTCTATGATTCTATGACAGACATGTTGCAGAGCAGTGCCCATTGCTGCTGTTGCTCCCAATTAAGACTGCTGGACAATGTAATGTTAACAAGGTGATGCTAGATGTGCTTGAATCCCAGTTATGCAACCCCAGGGCCTAGATCATCCTTACTTTTTGTAAGTCTCCTCCCCAGATGTGAGGACTGCTCTGTTTTCAGTGGCTCAGCCACCCGTGATCTCTCTGCCATCTGTGGCACTGATGATAAGAGAACAGCAGCAGCAATCTGGTTTTCTCTTAATTTTTGAAGCTTTATTCTGGTCTTCTGCTGGCAGCAAGTGTAAAAATTTTCCTCTAATTATTATGTCTCTATTCAAGCAGAGTACTTTGGAACTCTGTGCTCCTTGTGTTTCATGAAGATTGTTTGCTTTTGCTTTTTTCAGGCATTGTTGTACTACACTGGCTCAGCCTTAATACCTGGGAGAGGAATGAATAGGTACTCTCATATGCCCTGTGCTTTACCAGTTGAGTTTTCTGAGATATCAAGATCTCAGAAGAGATACCTGTTGCTAGTTATCAATGTCACAGCCCACCTTTTTTCTTTCAGCATGAACAGCAAGGATTAAAAACATTTTAAATGTAATAAATTTGTTCTCAAGTTAGTGTGGGAAGAAATGAACTGGAATTTCTGGCCAATAGTCTTCAATGGATGACTAGATAAATTAATCGGGAGGAGCTGTGAATTCCAGCAAGATGGGGGATTGGATCCTGTGGACTCCAAGAAAAGCTGGTGATTTGGCTTCCAAAGCTGAGCTCTGCTTTGACTAAGGCTGAGCCCTAGCAAACCTTGCAGTTAAATTTCTAGTGAAACCATGGCAGGATAAGTATGTGTCTGCCAGTGTGCTGTCACAGGGTGCTACTTGTTGCTCTATGTGGCTACCAGCATTGCTTTGTAGATCTTCCAGGTCAATGTTGCTCTAGAAAACACTTCTGTTTCCTTCCTAGGTTTAGGGTAACCTTGTTTTCTGTCTTCAGGTGGTGGTGGTGGTGAATGATATCCTTGCAAACTGTTCTGGTTCATGTTCTTTCCAGCTCAGCCAGGAGCTGACTCCCTTAGTCAGTGCTGTGGAATATTCATCAGGTAATGGGGCTTTGCTTCTCAACAAAAGGAGAAAAAAAGGGTGATAAGTGCAAAAGATCTGCCAGGTGCTAATGATTTTGTGTGCATCTTCCTTTGGACATTTCTGATTTTTGGGGAAGCTGCACCTGCTAGTGGGGCACTTTTGATCAGCTCCAGTCTTAAAATGTGTACCACAATCATGAAGATGGTAGAAGCATAAAGTAGAAATAAACAGTGAAAAGCTTAGTGCTTAAAGCAGAGAGTGCTCTTGGCTCAAGTTATTTTTAACAGAAATTTAAGATAGAAAGTAATAACTGAAGAGGAACAGGCAGAAATAGGCATCATGTTCGAGGGACAAGGAGAAATCACTGGTGTTTTCTGTAGTATGTCTGAGCTGGTGAGATATTTTAAATGTTGGTTGAAATCAAATGCTGGGTATTGCTACAACAAAATTAATTAATTATCTTGTTGGTAATGTTCCTTCAGATGATGGGTTCCAGGCCAGAGTAATTATTAGGGGAGCTGTCTTCACTGAGGAGAAGCCAGACCTGCAAGTAGAGGTGAACAACACAACATGCCATGTTGTAACATTGAGTCAGACCCAAGTGGTCTGCCAGATGAAGAGGCTGCCAGCAGGAATCTACCAGGTGGCACTGCTGGTGAGACCTTATGGCTTCGCACTCAATGCCAGCACTGGAGAAGGCATCTTCTTACGAGTTGAGCCAAAACTGGTGGCGGTGGAACCTCCTACAGCTTCAGAAATTGGTGGGTCTGAATGCCATACAGTCTCTAAGAGAACATCTGCTTGTTTCTTTTCATGGTGTGTTTTGGATGCTTATGTACTTTGCCCTTGTCCTATGCACTGGTAAAGATCTTAATCTGATAAAAAAGATGTAACATATTTGGACACATTGAGTGGACTCCAAATCTCTGGGACAAGTTTCTTAAAGACTGAATGACTTTCCTTTGTTCTTTGTGGATCCAGCCAGTTTCTTGATTACCTTTTTTTGGCAGTAGTAAGTTCAAGTGCAAGCGTACTGATTCGAGAAAACAAGATGGGAAATAGTGATCCATGGCTAAATTTTGCTTCCTTCCATTCCCATTAAAGTAAATTCATATTTTGAGCAATAAAATACCCATGTTTAGGTACAAACATAAGAAAACTAGAGAAGCTGAAACAACACGGAAGCTTCTTCCATTTCCATTACTCCTTATCTCCTTCAAACAGAAGGTGAAACAGAGGATGTTACATTCCGATCCTGAAGAGAAGAACTTGGAAAGTTTTCCACAGGGCTCTGGAGCCACAGGATCATTAAGACTCATCTACCCCCTTTGTGACATAGATGAGAGGACTTCACCTAGAAGTTCCAGCAAGGCACCTGTCCAACTGTAGCTAATCCCAAACCAAGTGTGGTTAAACCCCAACATTTCTTTCTCTGGGAGAAGGAAGAGTCTCCCCAACCCATTCAGAAATGTGGAGACCCCTCTTGAGACACCTGGATAGGGCAGGGAAAACCAGCTTGTCCTTGTATGACTTGTTCTCAAGCATCTTGAAAGGCACTTAAGAACAACATGACCCAGACTTACTCTGACAGTAAAAGTTACCCAAATTTTGTCTCTAAACTTCCTGTTTTCATTACTGAAGTACTTTGAGTTCATGGTAACAAACAGCACTAAGAGCAGGAGTACTGGCCTAGGTGCAGCACGAAGGGTAGCTCAGCTGTGTGGCTTGGAGAGCTGACAGAGCAGGCAAAGGTGGAAAATAAGGGTCTGTGAACCTTTGTGTGAATGAGCTATGGGAGTATGTAGGATTCCTAAGCTGAAAAGCATGAAATTGTGTCCACTTCTCTTTATATTTTGTTGGCATATATGGAAACAAGTACATTCTAGCCCTTTGATCTTCTTTATTCCTCTCCAGTGGGAGGGTCATGTAGTACATAAGGTTTATACTTCTTTAATTCATTAAAAATACCCCCAAAAGCAAAATGCCAGAAATGGCAAGTTTTAGTGCTTAGGCCTTGCTTCTCATTTCCTTCACTGACAAGCCTGTTCTTCTCTCAATTACAGTGATCTGTCACTCATGAAAAAGAAAGCAAGTATAATGCTGTCTTACATTACATATGCCTTGAACATTTATAATTGGAAAGAATTACAGCTTCCATCTGTGTTTTTAATTTCTTCCACTTAAAATACTTCTCTCTTTAATCTTATCGTAAAGTGCACATATGCAGTATTTCATTGCATATGGATATGAGTGTAGATATCAAAACTCAAGGGCATCAGCCTTTGCAAAACACACATGGATTTTGTACTCTAAATCTGAGTCCCCTTCTCTTATAACTATCACATTAGATAAGGGGCTTCAGTTTTGAATTCTTGCTGTTTCTGTCTTTCTACAAACTTAAAATTGCAAGAGGTGAAGCTAGGGAGCATCATATACTTTGCTCCATCAGGTCCCTTTTATCAAAATATCTCAATGGTGCTGTGCTGGCAGTTCCCTCTGACCTGACTCTAGAGGAGTGGGATGGCTTTCTAAAGATACTGCCATGCTCCAGCAGATGGAAGGAGCTTACTGTTAACGTATCTGATTGCTGTTGTTTGCCTCATTCTTCTGACATCCAGAGAAAGTCTAGAATATTAAACTTTGGAACTTCTGTGTTCCTTTAAAGAATTTACTGGAAGCGATACACTTAGGAAAAGGTACAAGTAGTCCCTTTATTATATTATGTACTTATATCTGCCATCAATGTAGAATTAATTTACAGTAGGTTTACTTACATCACAGATGAAAAGTATCACAGATGCTTAGTTAATTTGTAATATAGCCAGACAAATAAGGAGTGTGTTAATAAAGTTCCTGTTGGAACAATCTGTCTGTCTGGCAATCATGTTAAAACTCTGCAGTGCTGATAATAACAGCAAACAACTGTTTTAATCAAAATTATTATTTTCTTTTGTAGTTTGTCTCTAAACTGCACCAAAGAACCAAGTCTTGGTTGGAATGTCCATTACTGTCTGTTTCTCATCTCTTTGAAATACTTCTGAATCCTCCATTCCCTTAAAAAGCAGAGGGACACCTTGACTGTTTGCATTGGAACTGGGTGCTGCGAACAGATCAAGGGCAAGGCTGACTTTGGTTTGGGATGATCCTGCCTGTGATTGAACAGGCTCAGCTCTGGCTGGCACAAAGGGGGGGCTGAGGCTGCTTGCTGCTTCACAGAATCAAGCTCTCTGTGACATTCCTCACAACTCTGCTATATCTCAAGCCCTGCCAAATCCCTTTTTCTAACCTAAGTTTCCTAGATGCATGCTAAAGGCTTTTTTGACAGCAGAGGGCCTTGGCAGCTATTTGAACTGTGAAAGCACCTGCTGTGTTAAGCTCATTTTCCATTCTTAGTACTTCTTCTTTTCCTTCCTTATTTCATTCTTGGGCTGGGGGGTCTTTTCTAAGGGTGAGATCACAGGCCAGACCACACTGGCTTTAAATAAGCTTGTCATTAAAAAATAAAACTAGAAATAAACCTAGTCCTGCCATGTCATGGAGACAAGAAGGATCCCTGGCAAAGGAGAGGAAGACAGGCAGAGCAAGGTGGAAGCAGATCATTGTCAGATCAGCTGAAAGGCAGCACTGCTTTTTGTAGACACCTGTTAAAAAATCTGTGCCTGTAAAAATATCATTCTGCATCTTGGTTGTAATGGAACAATTGGTTTTGTAGGAGGACTGAGAGTGGCTCTCAGGGGTACCAACCTGGAAGGAGTAGACTTGGTGTTGTTTGGATCTCAGCCTTGCCCAGTTTTGGAGGACAATCGAAGTTCAACAAGAATTGAATGTAAAGTTCCCTCTCAGGTAAGAATCCACATTTTTGGGGGGGAGCAGTCACCAGCCTTACATGCCCTTATATATTTTTCTGGCCTGAGTTATGCTGGGATGAAGGATCTTGGCTGGGGAACAATTTACCAAGGACCCCACCTACAGTTTAGGTCAACTTAATTAACAATAGACTGGTTTGTGATAAGCAGTTGAACAGTTATCAAAAAATTCAGATTCTGTTGTCATTGGCTAAGCCTCACATAAAACAGCCTGGGGCTTTCCATCAAAATGGCCCATCTCCACTTTCAGTAGATTAAACCTGCATGGGACAGTTGTTTTCATTCACACTGTAGAACCTTCTTCAGCTCCAAATCCTCTCTCTACTTTGCACCCAGACTTCCTTTGGACATTATGAGTCCAAAACCACTCTTAGGTGTTCTTAACAGCCATGCTCTTTGCTATGTGGCAAAGTTGTACTCGGGATGAAGGTCATAGTTGAAAAAAGGGGATGACTGGAGAAGACTCTGGAGAGAACTCATAGCAACCTGTCAGTGCCTGAAGGGGTCTACAGGAAAGCTGGGGTGGGGCTGTTTGCAAGGGCATGGAGTGATAGGATTAGGGGCAGTGGTTTTGAACTAGAGGAGGGCAGGTTTAGACTGGACATTAGGAAGAAGTTCTTAGCCATGAGGGTGGTGAGACATTGGCCCAGGCAGCCCAGAGAGGTGATAGAGGCTACATCCCTGGAGATGTTCAAGGCCAGGCTTGCTGAGGCTCTGAGCAACCTGATCTAATGCAAGATGTCCCCCTGCTTACTGCAAGAGGGTTGGACCAGATGACCTTTGAAGGTCCCTTCCATCTCTATGATTCTATAATCGTTTATGTTTATGACTTAGCACTGTTTAATTGACAAGTGTGGATGCAGCAAATAGAAACCTGCATAGTCTGGAATTGTTTTAAGGTTTTTTACTCTTCTTAGGTATCCCTTTAAAGTACATGTAACTGCACATATTAAAGTATAATTTTGTGCATGTACAAATTCTTTCAGTGCTCAAGTGCCTGACTTATTAACTATGGGAGATACAAGAATACAGGGAATAATTTTTTATTGGTGCATTTTTATCCCTGATGTTTTCTTCATTTCTGTTTTTAGGGGACAGAAGATGCTGCTGTCCGTGTGACCCTAATTTCTGGGTACCAGTCAACAACAGTAACCAACTTATTCCACTATAATTCTTCCTTAAATCCTGCTGTTATATCACTGAGCAGAAACAGAAGTGGCATAGCAGGTGAAAAGGCTGCAAACAAGTTTTGGGCATTGTCTGTAGAAGTATTATTGCTGATGGCTGGGAGGCAATTTAGCTCTATGGGGTTTGGTGACCTGATACTATCTTTTTGTTGTGTCCATTTAATTTGTAGTCTGCTTGTTTCCTGCAGTTCCTGATTAGTCCTGATGATTTTCTTTTGCTTCTTCTTTAACATACATGAGCTAGGGTTGCTTGTCATACGCTAGTATGGTTGATGTCCCTAGGATGTTATGTGTGCTATAGTGTTTCTTTCTGTGTCACATTTTCTAACACTGTTCTAAAATTAGCCCACTCATTCATTCTTGGTAACAGGTTCCATCATGACTAGAGAATGAGCTCTGGAGAGAGTCAAGTTCTAGAGAGAGCCCTTCTCTACGATCCCGAAGAATCGTAGAATTACTTAGGTTGGAAGGGACCTTTCATGTCATTAAGTCCAATCAACTCAACTCTGGCAACACCAAGCCCTAAACCACTTCTCTAAGCTCTATCTCTGCCCATCTCTCGAATACTTTCAGGGATGGTGCCTCAACCACTGCCCTTGGTGGCTTGTTCCAGTTCTTAATAACCCTTTCAGCATAAGAAGTTATTTCTAAAGAGGGTTGATCATAAAGAGCATCATGTATATTTTGTGTTGCTAAAGCAGAGAAAGCAGTGCTTGTTTTGCCAGTTCTCATTTCCAAGCCAAACTATTTCTTCCAGTTTGACCTGGTGACCCAATATCTTAGAATATAAGCATAGACTTGCCCTGGTTCTGGTGGGGATGGGGTTAAATCTGGCAGGTATCCCTTTCCCACCTAAGCCATGCCCATCAGTAGCTGGCTGGAAAGGGGTCAGGAAATGGCCCTTATCCCCTCAAAAATCTGCCCCCACACCGGGGACAGCTGGAGTAAGAGACGTGCTCCTTTCTTCTCTCTGAGGGCAAGCCATGACAAGAATTCACAGATTTTGTGGAGGCAAAATCCTAAGTAGATTTCATGGAGTGTTTATTGTTCACAATTTTTGAAAGTTTTGGTAAGAGTTGGGTATTTTATTTTCTTCTTTGTCTTTTTTTTTTTTAATGAGGTTTTGACTGGACATTGGGAATAAAAGGCATTAAAACTGCATGATGGCTATTTATATGTAAGTCTTAGAGGAAGAAGATGTTAGACTCCTAGTATCTGAGAGAGGGAGCATGGAAGATAGGAAGAAGGCATAAAAATTTCTTATTTCCTACTCACCCCACACCCACTCCTTCAAGGATGGGGTTTCTTTTGGTTTTATTTTCTCTTCTCTTTTGCACACCTTTATGAAGCTCCTCCCAGCTCAGTGGTTTGGGTGGGCTTGGTGGAAATTCAAGGAGTTAGTTGAGAGCCAGAGACAAGATGCACTTCTTACTGCATGCCCGGCATTTCTGTTCCTTTCCCTAAATGCCCTTGTCATTTTCTATTACTCCAGAATGTATAAATAAGAGAAAATGTCCTTTATTATCTGAATATAATTCAGATACCATAGCACCAAGGGGAGAGTTTTCTACCCGCGGGCAGCCCAGGTGCAAGGAATTCCTTAATGTCATAGCGTCTCTCAAATGGTGGTGTGGCTGAGTTCAATCTTCTATTCAGAACCTCCACAGCCTCAGCTTTTAATATAATTTTCCTCCTATATAATCAAAAGAATAAATAAATTACACAGATGCCTCGCAGGCATCTAGGATTAAGCTGACAATTGACCATGAGTCCTAAGAGTTCACGTTATGAATGTATTCAGCTTCCCAGGCCGTCAAACTTTCAAAGTTTATTTGACTCTTTCTGCATAAGGAATGGAAAAGTGGTGGCTTCAAGACCTTCTTACAGGAGCTGGTAGATGAGGGGAGCTTTTCACTGACTCTACTGCTTTGTGAAAGGGAGAGACTTAGAAACATAGAGATGAAGGGAACTTTCAAAGATCATCAGGTCTAAGCCCCCTGCAGAGAGGAGGGACACCTTGCACTAAATCAGGTTGCTCAGAGTCTCATCAAGCCTGACTTTGAATGTCTCCAGGGATGGGACCTCCACCACCTCTCTCTGGGCAACATATTCCAGTGCCTCACCAGTGTCATGTGGAGGAACTTCTTCCTAAGATGTTCCTATGATTCATGAAAATATCAATTGCAGGAACACTGAAATAGTTTAATCCATTCTTCTCTCTGCAGGAGGCCATGAGCTTCAGATTGGAATATCTCGGTTTTCTGGCTACCAAGGGTCAGATATCAAGGTGAAAATTGGGGGTTCATGGGCACGGATTCAGACGCAGACGGACCATGGTGTTAATGTGACTCTTCCAGCTTTGGCCGCAGGGTGGTACAATGTTTCTGTCATCATCAATGGCATCACTGTAACTTCAGAAAGGTTTGTGAGCCTGCACTTTGCTTGAAATGTAAACTTAAATCTCTGTCCTGTTTGCTATTTTAGGGTTAATCTGAGAAGGAAGGTAATACTTTTCATAAATTCTTTATCTAATGGTGAAATCTGCAGTGTGGTAAAAAAAATTATGAATAATTATCAAGGCATTTATTGATTTGTGGGTCCCAAGTCAGCAAACTGCTAATGCCAGTCAATTAACTCCCTTTGGATCAGTAGGAGGCAGGAGAGAGAAACATTTTTAGAAAAACAGTTGATTTGATGAAAAATGTATATTCAGGCAATCAAAGGTATTCAGAGATTCAGGTCAAATGCAGATAAATCCTTCAGTAGGAAAAGAGCAGAAGAGAAGAAGCACTTTTCATGAGAAAAACAAAAGCTGACTTGAAAAACAAAAAATGCTTTGTTTGGAGAATTGTTAAATTATGCTATTTCCATGTTTTAAGGTGATACTTCTAGTATGCAGTATAAATAAATTAAAATCTGTGGGAAAGGCAACCTGGGAGCATGATACAACAATACATTTACAAGCAGCACATTTTTGTCCTTGGCCATGTGTGTTTCATCCACTGCAGTTGTTGGAAATTACCTGGAACAATGATAATGGGGAGAAAGGAGATGCTTTTTTTTGCTCAAAACCAACCCTTAGCTGCATGTTTGCATTAACCAACTTCAGGACCAAGCTTGTGGCTGATGGGATGACATGCAGGGATTCATCCCATCTGATGCTGGAGTCTCTTCAGTGCTCTTGCATCTCTTGTCTGTGGGTATGGTTTGTGATCTGATTCAAAATAATTAATTCTTGCTTCACTTGGTGGGCAATTTAGTTGCAGCTCATGGACTAAATTTGGCTCAAAGGTTGCCACTTGATAAGACAGTGTTTGTAACAGAGGTTGTTCAAAGCACATGGAAAAATTTGAGGTGTGGGATGATCTTGTCATTGTGGAATTGAGCAAAGGGGATGTGCCAGGTGGCTGTTTGTCCTTTCATCCTAGAAGGAGTTGTCAGAAAATATAAAGCTGCAGGAAGAAAAGAAAAATGGGGGGAAAAAATCAAAACCCTTTCCTATATTGCTTGTATTTTGCAGGTTTGAGCCGCTAATCCAGTACCTCTCAGAGATCTTCAGCATAGAGCCATGTTGTGGCTCCTTTCTGGGTAAACAGCGTTAGTACATCTGCAGACACTTATGGGGGTTAAAGGGATCAAGGGCAGAGTTTTCCTGCAGGAATGGAAAGGGCATCCCATTTCACATCCATTTAAATGAGGGTGTTTAAAATGTGTAACCCTTTATTATGCAGACATCAACTGACAGACAGCAGCAGCCTGGAAATGTTGGGATTGTAGCGGAGCTTCCCTTGATTTGATTGGCTGGCTCAGAGCTCCCTGAATTTTATTTTCCCAAGTGTTTACTGGTTTATCCTTGCATGTTCCCATTGGGAAAACAAAGCACGCCCACACCTGACTCATCTATGCTGTTCCTTTCAGTCATTACGCCTCCATCTTTCAAGGTTTTCTATGTGAAAGTTAGGTGGAAAGCAGGGTACAACTGTGGTTTGGAGCAAGCAATTTCAAGTGATCCCAGAGGGGATGTTCATTTCTGTTAAGTTGAAAAGACACCTTCCCCCTCGCCTTTTTTGATGTTTATTTTGATCAAAAGAGAAATATTTTATTAAACCCATTCCAATCTCTTGAACAGTGGAAATAGTTTGAATCAAAACCAAAAGTTTCAATCTTAAAAAGCAGATGTGGGGTGATAATTTATGTTGTTGCTTGTCTGGGGGTTGGGGAGAGTTGAATGAATCCCAGTAGCTGAATTTTGCATGAGCCTGAGAAACACTTTATCAGAGGACAGAGAAATTTTTGTGATGCAACCTCAGGTCGTTCTCAGATTGCTCTCCCAAGCTCTCAACATGTGTAAAGATCCAAAAACTCAGAGGCTTTGAGATATGTGATTAGTTCAATAGTTTGTGAAGTGCTCTCAAGCCTTGAAAGATGAGAGTGTGAATACAGCTTGAAGAGCAAAAGCTATCAATTTTGATGATTATGTCATGCTAAGAAAAATGTAATTATTTAGCCCTTTTCATATTTAAGGGTAAACTGAAATTTAAAAAAAACCTGATAGTCTCTTTGGCTGTAGTTTTACAAATTGCTTAAGCTGGCTTAGAATATGATAGCTGCAAAAAGCCCCAGTCTTTCTCCTGCCTTAACTGTAGTCTGTTGTCATCGGGATTAAGGATTTGAAATGATTCAAAAGGAGCCCCTTTATAAATCTACTTATTTTTCTGCCAGGCTGTGGGGAAAGGCAGGGCATGATCTTCATGGATAAACAAGAAAGAAGCAAGGCAGAGCATTTGGTGAACCAGTACTGGAATCTAAAGCAAGACACAAAGATGCTTCAGCTGGGCTCTAGGCTTGGAAGAGTGGGATTAGCATGAGAAT
Source organism: Turnix velox (assembly GCA_013400935.1). Classification (NCBI taxonomy): domain Eukaryota; kingdom Metazoa; phylum Chordata; class Aves; order Charadriiformes; family Turnicidae; genus Turnix; species Turnix velox. Next base: position 587,949 of record VZTY01008149.1, on the reverse strand, counting down.
GCTGGAGGGTTTGAATTTTTATGATTAACACTTCTTAAAATCCAAAGTGCTCCTTCTTCAGTGGATCCCTTCTTCTCAGCACCCTTGGCTGCCGAGGTACCACTGCTTTGCAACGTTATGTTCATCCAGACGTCACTATTTGCTCTTACTCCTGATAATTAACACCTGATCAGGGTCATAGAATCATAGAATCATAGAATCATAGAATAGTTAGGGTTGGAAGGGACCTTAAAGATCATCGAGTTCCAACCCCCCTGCCATAGGCAGGGACAGCTCCCACTAGACCAGGCTGCCCAGTGCCCTGTCCAGCCTAGTCTTGAACACCTCCAGAGATGGGGCATCCACAACCTCCCTGGGCAACCTGTTCCAGTGCCTCACCACCCTCACTGTAAAGAATTTCTTCCTTATGTCTAGTCTAAATCTATCCCCCTCTAATTTATATCCATTGTTCCTAGTCCTCCCATCCGATATTATGTTAAAAATTCCTTCCCCTGCCTTTCTGTAGGACCCCCTCAGGTACTGATAAGTCACTATGAGGTCCCCTCTGAGCCTTCTCTTCTCCAGGCTGAACAACCCCAACTCCTTCAGCCTGTCTTCATAGGGCAGTTGCTCCAACCCTTTGATCATCTTCGTGGCCCTTCTCTGGACCCTCTCCAATAGCTCAATATCCTTACTGTGTTGAGGGCTCCAGAACTGGACGCAATACTCCAGGTGGGAGTCATAGTAGAGCCTCCCAAGGCTGCTGCTGCTGTCAGTGTGAATAGGGAAGACTCCAGTGCTATGTCCTAGAATCACTGTGTGACTAGGAATAAAGATAGTCTGTGTCCCAGTCACCTAAGAATAGGATGCCTTTCTTGTGGTTTGTGATTATTTAGAGGCAGTAATTAATTCTTTGTTTTGTTTTATTCCAAGGTGGAACACTGCTCACGGTTTCTGGGGTGGGCTTTAACCAAAATCCTGCTGTGATTTCTGTTTCAATGAATGAGCAAACCTGTACAGTCACTCACTCAGAGGAAGAGACAATTTGGTGCCTGACTCCAGCAGCTGCTAATTTGTCTAATGCAGATTCACAAGACATCTCTGTTAGAGTAGATGTAGTTATCAGCAGTAGGTCACTTCAACGTGCTGCCTTGGCAAAAAGGGCCACCACCTTTAATTACCAAAGAGCTTTAACTCCTCTGGTTACTGCTGTTGAAATGGAAATCACAAATACAAGGCTGCTTTTGAGCATCCAGGGGATAAACATCACTGGCTCTGTGGCTAAGCTTGGGCACAGTGAATGTGAACTTGAATTTCAACATGGAAACAGGTCTGCAATGTTCTATCAGTGCTCCTTGCCACTGAACAGCCTGGAACCCGGGACATTTCCCATCCGTGTTATCCAGAGGCAGCTAGGATATGCTCGTGTGACAGCAAGACTGCAGACCCTTAGTGTAACTCCCCGGATAACCTCCATATTCCCTTCACAAGGATCAATCTGTGGTGGGATGTTACTCACTATATCTGGTATTGCTTTAAAATCCAGGAAGAATTTGGTGCAGGTCAGCCTGGAGAGTAATTATTCCTGTGAGATCCAGAACTTTGATAATGATGAGATCAGATGCATTGTCCTTCCAGTGACCCATCTTTTGCATTATCAGTGGTTGGCTGAGGCATCGCAGGCTCTGAATGTCACAGTGACTGTCAATGGGATGAGCAGTGTATGTCTTGGAAACTGCACACTTCACCTTCAGGAGCAGTGGACACCCGTTGTAGATGTGGTGTCTTGGGAGACCAATGGGACATTCACTTATGTGATGATCAAAGGACAGAGGTTGGCATGGCCAAGTGACAGCCCTGTGGTGCATGTGAATAACCAGACTATCTGTGAGGTGATGTTTTGGAACGAGACCAGTATCAAGTGCCAGACAGACTGCCTCACCCCAGGGGAGCACAACATTTCCATATCCAACAGGAAACTTGGGCAAGCTTGCTTTGGAAAAGCATCCAGTGTTCTCACCATCCTGCCTCAGGTGTATGAGTTTCACCCACAGAACTTCAGTACCAATGGTGGAGGCCTGCTCACCTTGACTGGCTCGGCACTGAAAGGAAAGAGAGTGACTTCTGTTCTCATTGATTATCACCTTTGCCTTGTTCTCAGTGTCACCTGTGTAGCCATCCAGTGCACAGTGCCTCCAGGTAGTGGGACTAGGGCTTTGAGTCTAACAGTAGATGACATCACCTATTACCTTGGAGGAATAAATTACGGCGAGAACTTTACCCCGGCTTTCTTTTCCCTTACTGCAACTGGTCTCCTTTTATCAATGAACACATCACAGGTTACGGAGTTGGACACTATCTATGTATTCATTGGAGATGTTGCTTGCAGTGATGTGATCATCACTGGCTCCACTTTGCAGTGCTCAGCTCCTCTGCTCCAGGCTGGTGAGTACCATGTGCTGGGCCTGGATGTCCCCAGAGGCTGGGCTTCTTCCAACCTAATGTTCACCTCTCAGCTGACCGTGACATCTGTGCATCACAACTGGGGTAAGTCATGGAGACTTACTGTCCCCATGGGGTGCAGTGTGAGGGACTGTGGTGACTGGAGTTTTTTTTGGCATGAAAGCAAAAAAATTAATTAAAAAAACTACTGTTGTTGACAGTTGGCTCTGTCTTAAACCCTGTTTTCTGTCCTTTCCTAAGGTGGCTTGCATGGAGGAGCAGTTTACCTGCATGGAACTGGGTTTTCTCCAAGGGAGACTTTGGTCACAGTCTGTGGCACCCCTTGTGAAATGTTGGACAACACAACGATGACTGACCTGAGCTGCCTCGTCCCACGCCTACATGGTCAGCTAAGACACAAAACCTGTAATTGTGTTAAAAAACTTCCCTAAAACCTACCTTTACCCCAAAGTGGAGGGTCCCAGTGTATCTTACCCTGGGGGAAGAGAGTAGTAGCAGCTCTGGAGAGGGGAGAGAAGCAGACATAGCATCATCTCCTGCTTTTTGAGCTCAGTTGAAAGACTTGCTGTTGAGGGAGCCTTTATGCCAATGGTCATGGGCTTTGGATTAGATCTGCCACATGCCTGTTACTGTATAAGTTTTGTGCGTGTGTTTATGAGATGTGCACTTCAGCAATTTCTTTTGGCAGCCATTCCTTGGGAAAACTCTCTCAAAAAGCATAGAATCAGAGTTGGAAGGGGCCTTCAAAGGTCATCTAGTCCAGCCCCCCTACAGTGAGCAGGGACATTTGTAACTAAATCAGCTTGCTCAGAGCCTCAACAAGCCTGGCCTTGAGTGTCTGTGGAGATGGGGCCTCCACCGCATCTCTGGGCAACCTATGCCAGTGTCTTACCACCCTCATAGTGAAGAACTTCTTCCTAATGTCTAATCTAAACCTTCCCTACTCTAGTTTCAAACCATTGCCTGTTGTCCTGTTGCTCCATGCTCTGCCAAACAGTCCCTCCCCAGTTTTTTGTAGCCCCCTTCAGCTATGATGTCTCCCTGGAACCTTCTCTTTTCCAAGCTGAACACCTTGAACTCTCTCAGCTTCTCTTTGTAGCAGAGGTGCTCCAGCCCTTGGCTCTCCTCCTTCTGGCCCTCCTCTGGACCCTCTCCAACAGGTCCATGTCATTCTTGTGCTGAGGACTTCAGAGCATGGTGCTGGAGTGCTCAAAAAAAAAAATCTGAGCACAAAACAGGGAAGTCTGGGCACTGTGGAAGGAATAGCAGAATAAAATGTAATAAAATTGATCCAAACTGTGGAAACATTAATAAGCCATGTTCAAAATTCATGGAGTGTTTGGTGGCAGAGGGAGCCTAGGGAAAATCATCTTACAAGCAGGACCACAACGCTTATTGCTAACGCTAGGTGTCAGCAAGTGAATGCTGTTTGCTGGCCACTCACTGGTGGTGTTTCATGGAGGAAAAGATGCAAAGGGTGCATTGCCTCAGTAACGGAAGGGACACAGGCACTATTGTTATGAGGCCGGTTGCAAGACAACCCTTTTTTCCCCTATCCTGGATTTTTTGTAGCTTGCAGCCTTCAAATCTCACCAGTTGCAAAAATGTTTCTCTGTCAATGAAGTATTTAGGGGAAAATGCTGATCTTTTTCCTCCATTAAAAAAAAAATCCTTTGGAGGCTATTTGAACTTGTGTTTGCCAAGCTTTGTTTTTACCCCTTGAGACAGTCTTATTCAGCTTGTGCACATCCACGTGTGGCATCAGTGAATCTGTACACAGAGCAAGATGCTGTCCAGACTGTGTTACTCTTAATATTAAAGGGATTAGACATAAGAAAGAAATTCTTTACAGTGAGGGTGGTGAAATACTGGAACAGGTTGCCCAGGGAGGTTGTGGATGCCCCCTCTCTGGAGGTGTTCAAGACTAGGCTGGACAGGGCACTGGGCAGCCTGGTCTAGTGGTAGGTGTCCCTGCCTATGGCAGAGGGGTTGGAACTCGATGATCTTTAAGGTCCCTTCCAACCCAGACTATTCTATGATTACACACCCCCACTGTTTAAGGCATGACTGGACTTATTTAAAGCAGTTAAATAAGTCTTACCTTATGGTTATATACTACTGTTTGCCTGGGGAAATTTGCCACTTAGCACTCACACCTCCAGTGCTCAGACCTTTCTTTCACAGCTTTGGCCATGTAGGAGAGGCAGTGAAGTGACTTTGGGGATGCAGTGCCATGAAAGGGATAGGAGGGACAAGTCTGTGGTGCCCCAGGGCTGATTCTGTGCAAGAGCTGGTGTGGCTGGGTCAGATGCTTGTCTGACATTTCCCAGTGTTGCTCATGGACAGAAGTGATGAGAAGTGAAGAGTTCAAGCTTCGTTTCCTCGGCTACAGCATGCTGTGAAGCAGAAGTGCCTCCCCTCCAGCACTGGGGGATGTCAGGTGACAGCTCACTTCCCTGGGGTTTCAGTGCTAGGTCATATTGTGTCTGCCTGGTTTAAGTTTAGAGATGTCCATGTGGGAATCCCCAGCTGTTCCATCTAGTGTGCTCATGTGACCAAATCTGTAGGGCAAAGCTCTGCAGGTGGGAAATGTGACTTTTTTTTCCCACTTAACACCAGTTTTCTAAGACATGAAGAACTGCTGAGCTCAGCAGGATCCATCCACAGGCCTGCTCCATGGGGTTTGCCTTAGGAGCAGGTATGGAGCAGGGTTGGGGAAGGGTTTTGGTTTGATCATTGATAAGAGCTGGGGACTCTTATGTACTGAAATGTGATTGATGCAGAGCACAAGAAATAGAATTCAAGCTTAGATTTGTATCTAAACTGTTGTCTTTTGCCTGTTGCAGAAAAAACAGATCAGAATGAAGCTAAAAATCTGAGCTTCAGCTTAAAGCCTAAGAAAAATTAACATAATTAAATAATGTGAACAAAATGAATTAAATTTAACAAAACCACACTCCCTTAAAGAGGAAATGAAACCAAAACAAAAATAATCCCAATCCATAAATCTTTAAAGGTCTGGTGAAGGGATGAATGGCTTGATCCCCAGAGCTCTTTCCTTCTCTTGTTCTTGCTTTGTTACTTGTGTCACAGTGCTGTTGGTGAGTGCAAGTACAGCTGTGAATTCTGTTTTTAGCTCAGGTTAAATTTACAGAACATGTGGTCAATGTCTGTGGATTGAATTGTGGTCCTGTGAAAGATGGAAAGGGAGCTGAAGGCAGGTTAGAAAATAACTGAATGTTCATATTTAGTGGTATTGGAGTAAGAATCATACAAATTTTGCAGCAAGCCAGTATCACAGGTTTTTATGTTTGATACTGGGATGAGGGTAAAGAAAACACCTTTAGATAGACATGAGCTGAGGTGAAGATCCATTGGGGAAAATGCTGAGTCTTACTTACTTCAGAAAAACTGGTCTGGCTTCAGGTTTTTGATGTAATAGTTTTTTGGATCTTAGCTATTCAGTCCTGGACCTACTATTAGCCAGATTACATGGGTGAACATGGATGTTAACTGTAGAGGTTATAGATTAAAGGCTGGAAACAAGGCTGGTTTAAAAGGAAAGGAAACAGCTTGGTGGAGCTCTTTGTGTGGGGCAAGAGGAGAAAGAAATGGATTTTGGTTGCAGCAGAGTAGGTCTACAAGGGAGATGCATGGAGCTAGATTTAAAGTGATCTATAGATAGAGAAACAGGGTTGCATCAATGAGTAAGTGCACATGAAGAGATCAAGTTGTGGAAACTAAAGCCTTAGTTGTAAGTCAGAGCCTCTGATATTTATTATGTAGATCAAACCAATGATCCTTCTGTTTTTCAAATCCAGAAAGAAATTAAGAAAGAGGAGGAGAAAATTATGCATATTGATCACACAGCAGGAATGTTCTGACAGATCTATCAGATGGTGGAATAGATGCTTGCAAAGTTACATCTTGGGTAAACTAGTGTGTCCAAAGTTAATGTCTCCTAGGGAGCAATTCTTCAAAGGTAGAGGTTCAGAGGTTGGCTCGATGGCCTCTTTTTTTTGTTCTCCCTTTTTCTTTTCTTTTTCTTTCTTTTTTTTTTTTTTTTTTTTAAATAAAGGAACCCCAAGCTGTTCTCTTCTCTGCTAAGCACATGCTAATGTCATGCTCTGCAGCCCAATTGTGAGTGGTGGATAACTGGGTATGTGGAGTTTGGCACCAGGACTCCTTGGGCAGTTGTTCAATCAGTCTGCAACTGTCCTTGGAACTCCTGTAGGTTTGAGCCTCATCACACATCCGGAAGTTGCTATTAAACACTGACCCAGCACAAAGCCTTTGTGCTGAGCATCCCAGGATCTTGGCTTAATCCAGATATCCCTCAAAGACAAAACTGGGGGCAGTTGGTCCCAGACCCGATACCAACATGGCTGCCGTTGTGTCTGATCTCCAAAGAGCAGCTGTAATGGGATGAATGTGTTTGTCTCAGCAATGGGATTGCATTAAATTCTCTAGAAGCATAGGAAGACCACAGGACTCCCAAAGGAGGAATAAGAATTGTACCTTTCCTCTAAGAGTAGTACCTCCATTGGATGGACAAGAACTGTAGGGTGTGGAGTTGAGATTGCTCATTTCTTCCATTGAGATTGAGAAAGCAGTCCTTGGTTTGATTTTTGGGCATATAGATTAAGCAGAAATTTCTTGGATTTTGCTTCCACTGTTAACGTAATGCGACGATGGGTGTAAGAAGGGGCTGACCTCCACGATCAATATGATCTGCCAGAATCCGTTTATTGTGAGCATGAGACAAGCTTATATACAGTGATGGCTACTTATCAATGCTACTAACATACTGATTGGTTACAAGTTACATTCTTGCATTAATGTCAGACCCTCCTCTTAGAGTTCTTCTGCCAACACACGAAGTTGTACACAAGTTGTTGTTATCTTGTTCATCCTTGACTCCTTCTTCTTTCCCAAAACAATGGAAGGCACAAACAAGCTCCAAGGCCATCAGGTGGCTTGATAGGATTTGCCTCAGGCCCTGAGCTGAGCAGCTGTTAACCCTTTATGGCCTGTGCCCATACTGCAACACACTGTTCTCTTAAAAACATTTGATTTAGCTTAGGCCTTTATAGATTAATACCTTTATTTACCTGATTTGAGTTAAAACATACTTCAGCAGTTGGCAGGATACAAGGCCTCACATTTCTACAGGTGTGATAACATTGAGATGAATACAATGGAGCATGGCAGAATGGCCTGATTTCTCATAACACTTCAAGGGTATCCAAGGGGTGACAGGGTGGTCTTCTGCTGAGCTCTACAGGCTGTGGAGGAAATATGTTCTGGTGATCTACATTAGCCAGGAGAGTTCTTTGACAGCAGCAAGGCATTGAGGAAAATAAGTCACATTTTGAGATCCTGTGGGTAATTTCTAACTTTCATCCTAAAACAGGGGTTTTTAATCTCTGAAAACTCTACCTATTTTTTGAAAGTTCATAATAGATAACCAAAGCCCCTTTGGTAAGGTCAGCAGCCTGGTGTTTTTTTCTTAAACTGTGGAATATGAATTCAGCCTGCCTTTGATCAGTCACCTTCAGAGTGTGGTCAAACACTGGACAGTTTCCTGGAGAAATGCTTGGTACTCCATGTCTATTGGTGTTGAAAAGGCATTTGGACAATGCCCTTAAAAACATGCTTTAGCATTTGGTCAGTCTCAAAGTGGTCAGATAGTTGGACTTGATTATTGTGGTAGTTGTTTGTTCATCAGGAAAACTGAAGTTTTGTGGTGGAAGGTAAGGGCAGTGCTATCACTGCTTGGATGTCCTTTGTCTTGATTAGTGCTGTGGCTTAATGTTCTGAGAAGTTCTCAGCCTCTTACTGACTGAAAAAGCTTACAGGCTGTCTCTTTAGGAGGAATTCTTATAATGAATTGGTTCTGCAAGTTGTTGGTTCTTGCAGGTTGGTTTGCAAGTTGTTGCAAAAGCAAGTCCTTGGCAGTATTTAGACCTCTTAAATGATATTAATTTATCAAAATTCAGGTATCTTGTATAACTTAAAATGTCCTTGGAATGCCAACTTGGCCTCCAGGAAAACAGGAATCTTCTGTATGGACACCTCAGGTGGCTCTAGGCATAATTTCTGGACAATAAAATCAAGATATACACATAGTGCCATCATTCCTTTAGGCTTCTCTATTTTTTCTCTGTCTCATTTTTACGTGGAGGTCTTGGAGACAGTGATTGTCTTTGTCCCTGTTTGAATGGATGTTGAGCAAGTGAGTTGTCACCAGATATTGGGAAGGAAAGAATCTGAGTATATTGCAACATGTATGAAGATATGGTAACTTTTTCTTCTAAATTCAAAGAAGGAAAAGCAGAAAAATTGTGAACTCCCTCTCTAGAATTCTCAGCAGATGAAATGCTACGTTTGACTACTTCAAAAACTGCTTTAAACATTAAACAGCAATAAACTTTTCAAAAAATGGTCCATATGAAGTAATGATTTTTTAGGAAAAAGTCTTAAATATTTCAGCATAGAAAATATAGCATTCTCATGATTTTACCATTTCAAAAACCATTTGCATAATTTCTTAGGAGCAAAGACATTAATTTGCAGTGACATTTTACTAGCAAACAAGATGTCATTTGAAGAAACTGAAATTTAAAAAAGCAAATAATAAAAAAACTCCTCTCTTGAGAAATTCCCATCGATTGCGCTTCTGATACTTTAAGAACACTCTCAGAAAACTGCAGAGAGTAAAACCATCCATGAACAGTTTCATTACAACTGTTTTCCTAGTTCAGGATAAATGAAAATTCTCCAAAAGTTTTTACATGCTTGGAGTTTTGAGAGAATCAGTTTTGATCTGTGACATGGTTTAATACTTAAAGATTCATTTCTTTAAAACAATTATTAAAACCAAACATTTCTAGTAATACAAACTTCAGTGACAGTTTAAAAAAAAATTTCAAACATTTTTGAAAGTTTAGAACAAAAATCCCTTTAATTTCAGTTAACACCATTTGTTACTTAAATACAGCTTAAAGCAAAGAAACTGCTTCCATTACACTTTCTGCCACATCTGTGGAGTCACATTTGGATCAAGTCTTTAATCACACTTAGGTAAAAAGCAAGGTGAACCGAGGCGTGTTCATTCACACGTTCCAAGCTCTGTAGGGCCATTCTTTCACTGGACCTGTTTCTGAATTTTGAAGCTGTGATAGACCTTAAGTTTTCATATCCCCCTGGTATAGTGTTTATACCTTACTCCTGATTTGTAAACCATGGTGCACCTTCCTCAGAAGGGTCCATGCTCTAATCGCTTATGTCATCTCCTCTTTGAGGGAGGAGCTCAAGCCTAAAGATTGTTCTGATGCTTGAGGCACAAAGGATATTATATCCTTGCTCACTCAAAGAAAAGTGGGAGAAGGAGTTGTGTGGAGACCTTTTTGTCCTCAAAAAGGATGCACCAAAAGGGACATGCAAGGTCAGGCGTGCACATTTGGAATCCAGAGTGACAACTGTCAGTTGCTAAATTCTTCATCATGTTAGTGGTGTGTACACTGATTTGGGTTATTTTTCCTCTGTCTTTTCTTTGCAGCATCGTTGGCCATTCTCTGTGGCCTGACACATTCTTCTGTTGACTGCCGAGAAGACAGGGCCACCTTCATTGAATGTGACGTCCAAGTCATGGTGGGTTCCCATCATCAAAGAGGACACGTGTCTTACTTGTATGTCTGTGAGGACAGCCCACCTCAGTGGAGGTGGAGGAACATCAACCCACCCCAGAGACATTTTTCTGGACTCTTTGTGAGGTGAGTGCTGCATCTCTCCAACAGGCTGATGTGTGAGCAAAACAGATTCATAGAACCTTTGGGATAATCAAATCCAACCATTAACCTAGCGCTGCCAAGTTACTGTTAAAACATGTTCCTCAGCACCTTCTCTACATGTCTTTTTAACATCTCAGAAGCTATTTCACACTTGCTAGAGCTGGGTCCTGGTAGGCTGAAGAAGCAAATTTCTAATTCCTAGGTCGATGCCAACAAAGCAATTTAGCCTTGAGACCACTAGAGAGCTCTGCTGGGTTGTGAAACTCATTCCTTGTGTCTATCAAAGCATCTTCAGTCCCCCCTTCTCCCCTCCCATCTTTTTAAAGTGTTTGAGAGACATCAGAAAATCCATCTTGTAAACAGCCCGCTTTGTTCCTTCTTAGGTTTTAATATTTATCTTCTGATCCAAAGCAACATCTGGTGGATGCCAACGGGGAAAAAAGATTAGGCATTATGAAAAGCAGAAGTCTTTTTTTTTTTTTTTTTCTTCTCCCCTCTTTCTCCCTCCCCCCTATCCCTTGCCTTCTCCAAGCAGTTTCATGAGTAAAAAGTTGCAGAGAAAATTCAGCAGGCTGTGCACTATTTGCTCAGCAAGGGTGCTCAGACACTTACTCAAAGTTCAGGCTTTGCAAATCCAAGGCCAGGTTGAGCAGGAGTAGCAACTGGATTTATACCCACAGAGCATTTATTCCTATGACTAAAAAGGAAAATCTGAATTAAAGAGTAAATAGGTGAAAAAACTCCTTCCAAACAATATTAAGCAAATAGATAATTAGAATATCACTGCAGTGCACTGCCTGTAGTTTGCTGTATGTGGTCAACACCTTCCCCACTGGTGCATGATGCTACAGCCCAGATATTTCAATGGAATGGCAGAAATTTGGTCACCATCCTTATCTGGTCCTTATGTCACAGCTGGTGTCATGAGTCACCACAAGGAATTCTGGATGCTCACTGTTTAGGGAATAAAGATGACTGTCATTTACAGAACAAAGCAAGACACGAGTTACACAATTTTTAGTATTATTTTAAAATTGAAAAACAAATGTTTAGAGATAAAAAAAGGTTCACAGACTCACAGCATCTGCCTCCCAGTCTGTCATTTCCTCCTCATCAGCTTTTGGACTCCGATTAATTTAATCTGGGTTTCATAAAGGATGGATGTCTTGAGAATTATGAGATTGAGTTGCTGAGGAATTTTACAGAGTACTGACTTTTTTTTCCTGGTGACTCTATTTCTAAACTAGTCTTGCTGAAAGACAGAGCAGGGGCAAAGAAGGTCATTTGATATCAGATGGATTTCCTCATCTGAAAAATCAGGGGAGAAGCAGAGGAAGAAAGAGTTTGAAGTTATCCAAATTACGAATTTCATAGCTTTTGAAAACATTTCCTTCAAATTTTGGTTTGGAAGAATTTTAGATTTCAAAATACTAATGGGATTTCTAGCAAAGCAGTAGAAAATTAAAATGTTCAAACTAGAAATTTATCGTTTTGGCAATTACTGAAATAACACACCTTGATTGCTCTAATTAATGATAGTACGTAATAGCAATAATAGAAAAAAATGTATAGATTTGAGTTCTGAGCAAATATGCAAAGAGTTTAAAATATTAGTCTCAAGATGGGGACAAACCTATTTAAATCACGCCTAGTTTAATTCATGTTTAATCTCTTCTATCTAGTTTTACTGTGCTTTGAATAAACTTTATAATCTTATCTGTATATATATATTATATATGTATATATGTGTGTGTCTTTTGTATAAACATAGTTCCTTAGAATTTTAAGGTTTGCTATTAACATCACTGGTGCCAAGACACATCCCTGAATTCCTTTTAACAAATCATCTCTTTTCTTGCATTTCCTTTAAAAGCTGCAATTTGTTAATGGTTTTTTCAGCATCATGGTTTTGGGATGCTGTTACTAGGGGACAGGGAGGAATTGGCTCCTTGCCTACACGCAAAGCTTGTTAACTGCTTGTACAAAAATGTCAGTAGCCACTCAGAGGTCCTTGTGTTGGCTTCAACATGTGGCAAGTTGGGCCACTGCCCTGCATCTAGCCAACAACAGCCCTCTGCAGCCTTAAAGCACCATTTGAAAGGTGCAGCTTTTTCTTGTAGTGTTAAAAAGAAATACTGAAAGATAGCCCAGTCTGTTGAATTATTGTGCAGGACAAGAGCAGTTCTCAAAGTGTTGCTATCAAAAGCAAGTGTAGTTCCCTACGGCTGGCTTTTGATTATTGATACAGCAGAGGAAAAGGTTCATTTAAATATAGAAATAAAAATTCTTGGTTAAAAAGGTTCAGCTACTTGCAGAAGGGGTTTTTTTAATTATTATTTGTAGTTTCTAATGTTGCCGATGCCTTTAACATTTTAACCCTGAAAAAGGCAACAAAACAAATACCTCCTAAATGCAGAGCAGCTGCATAATCAGAGGAGCTCTTTGCTTGCACAATGGGCTGCCCCAACTAGCATGGTTTGAAAACTTCAGGTTCATCAAATCACCCTGATGGTCACCCTCTCAGTAAAGCTCTGAGTGCTGGCTTTCCAATTGGAAAGACAGTAAATATTCACAAAACTTAGGCTCCTCACTTTGGCACTTCAGAAACTTCTATTAGAGGGAACTTCCGGGGAACCTGGAGACCTTTAAAAATCCATTTCACGCTATTTTGTTGAGTAATGTGCTCTGTCCTTTCCATGGACAGTGGATTGAGGGAGGTGCTTCCGCCCCTCTACTTTGCTCTCATGAGACCCCCCTCCTCCTGGGGTACTTCATCCAGCTCTGGAGCCCTCAGCGCAAGAAGTACACGGACCTGTTGGAGAGGATACGGAGGAGGCCAGGAGGATGATCAGGGGACTGGAGAACCCCTGCTGTGAGGACAGGCTCAGAAAGCTGGGGCTGTTCAGCTTGGAGAAGGCTTCAAGGAGACCTTATACAGCCTCCTAGTACCTGAAAGGGCCTGCAAGAAAGCTGGGCAGGACTGTTTGGCAGGATGAGGAGCAATGGTTTGAAACTAGACCAGGGCAGGTTTAGACCGGACACTAGGGTGGTAAGACATTGGCCCAGCTTGCTCAGAGAGGACCTATCTCTGGAGGCATTCAAGGCCAGGGTTGATGAAGTTCCGAGCAAGCTGATCTAGTACAGGATGTCCCTGCTTACTGCAGAGGGATTGGACTAGATAGCCTTTGTATGTCCCTTCTAGCTCAATGCATTTTATATTTCTGTGGTTCTTGGCTATTGAGAAAAGTTATATATTTTCTGAGCTATGTTAGTGTGGCTTGAACTCATTTCCTTCCCACAGGTTACAGGTATATATCCAGTGGGGATATGGGTGGGGAGAGGAGGTGGATAAAACAATGGTCAAGGAAGGAAAGTAAAATGCCATTGCAGTATCCTGTCCTGATCTGGAGACTGTAAGAAGTAAACTGTGAAGTTCCTCCCTCATTTTGAGGGATGCTGGATCCTCTAACTTCCTGTAATGAAGTGCTGCCTAAGACAGCAGCAAGGAATAGGTTGCCCAGGGAAGTAGTTGAAGCACCATCCCTGTAGGTATTTAAGAAACAGGTAGACTTGGTGCTGATTTAGTAATGTTTTTTGTCAAGGTTAGGTTGATGGTTGGACTTGATGATGTGAAAAGTCCCTTCTGACTTGGGAAACTCTATGTTTCTAATACCAAGGGAAACAAGTGTTTCTTCCCCACCACCTTTTTTTTTTTAATTTATTTACTTCTTTTTCTATGCAAAGGGAGGCTTTAGAGCAAATGCCTGTTAGTATAACTGGCACATATATCGAATCTGCTTAGTCTGGGCTGTTAAGTAAGTTTAATTAATTTACTAAGTTAATGTTCCAGTGCTAGCAACAAAGCATCATTGCAATCAGCTGGGTAGCAGGAATTGGAACCCCTAAATGAGCTCATTTTTTCACAGTTGGAATTAGGGACCAGTTAGCCAGTTGTGTGGTTTTTCCAATTTCTCCACTTGCCCTAGGGGAGGCGAAAGTTATTCATTCCCTATTGCTAAGTGTGAGTAAGACAGGGAGGGGGGAGACAGGAACAAACCCTACTCCATGTAGGAGTCCATCTTTGATCCTAACACTGCTGATCCCCTTGCTGTTCTCTGTGCTTATCCTTCTGCCTTGGTCCTCGAATGGCATTTGCTGCTGTTTGTAATAGTTTGGGGAAGCAGAAAAAGGCATCACTGAGAGATATTTACTGCATGTGTTTTCATCCTGAGTGTGTGCAGATAAAGGGGGAAAAAACCCAAACAAATAAACAATAAAAGAATGGAAACAAAATTACAGAAATTTGCAAAGTTTGACAAATGGTGGCCAGGAGTTGCCACAAGCTAATGGCTTGCAATGATTAATAAGAGTAAAAATAATTGCATTTCATTAAGATTGATGACACCCCATTTAACCTCCCTTCTCGTTTCAGCCCTAAAGTGGAAAGAGATGAAGTTCTCATCTATAATAGCTCCTGTAACATTACCATGGAAACTGAGGCAGAGATGGAGTGTGAGGGAGCTAATCAGCCAATTACCGCCAAGATTACTGAGATATGGAAAAACTGGGGCCAGAACACTCAGGTATAATCAAATCTTTTTTACAGACTGATTCAAACAGCTTAAAATTAAATTTGTAATATTGTGTACATTTAAGGGGGAGGGGAGGGAGGAAAAAAAAACAATTTAGACTGAGCTGCAGCAATATATAATATTAAATGCTTTCCAACTTTGAATAGCAGTTGTAATGCAGTGCAGCTGAATTAATGCTTAACTATGGTTAATCATGTATTTTATAAGGTATAATTGTTCTTTACGATGTTTTCTGGGCAGTGCTCTCTTCTTTCTTTAACATAAATTCAAATTCTATTCTAAAAATGTTATTTTCTGTTACTTGAGTAGATATTTTAGCCACAAGATACAGAAATTTAGCTTTCTAGCTTAGACGTAGCATTAAGCATTTGGGCAGCTCTGCTTAGATTTGGTTTTTGCTACTGTTCAGTGTTGGAAGTAAAATGGGATGGTCTTCCCAGGGTGGTATATGTTTGGGTACAGCAAGAAGAAAGATATCAAAAAAATGTTCATTATAATAGCTTTAACTCTGAACTAACTTCATATCTGAAAATGCTCATTGCAAACCTGTAATGTCCTTTTAGAGTCCTCAAAGTGTTTGCAGAATTTACATCATAGAATAGTTTGGGTAGGAAAGGACTTTTAAATCTCATCTAATCCAACCCTAGTGCCGTGATCTGGGGGTGTTTTTTTTTGGGAATCTTCAGCTAAATACTGGGTTGCGCCCAGTAATAGAGAAGTGATAGAGAGCTATCAAATAATGTAGTTACACTTTTGACTTATAAGAACAAAAGCTATTTTTTACTTCTTAAATTATCAGGACATTTTCTTAGTACAGTTGAGATTTAGGAATCTGAATTTCTCAGGACTGATATTAAAGCTGTCATGTTAATTTTGAAATCTGCTTGTAATTAAACCTCCTTTGTTGTCTCCACCACCCCAGAAGTAGTTTCTGTGTCCTGGCAGGGTGATTTTGCTGTGTAGAATCTAACATCAGTTTCTAGATCTTTTATTGAAGTCTCTGAACATTTGCTTACCATGGATGTTCCTGTTGCAGCTGAGTATCATAAAATACATTTGCTTTTCTTAATTCTGTTGTTTTAAGTCTGTTCTTGGTCTGTGAAGGAGTGTCACGTGTAGCCTTTTACCTGTTAGTTCTAATTTCTTAGAAATATGTCCAGCTAAGGAGAAAAGCAAGCAGAAAAAGCCCCAGTAAATTGTTAGTTGGCAAGAGGCTGGTAAAAGGCTGTGCTAAAGTGAGCATCAGATCAGATGGTAGCTACTCCTTTCATTTGTATTTTCCTGCCCAAGTGTGAGAAGGGCATCTCTACCATCCTAAAGTCCAGGCTTCAGCACAGAGGAACCTGCTGTTGGCTGTGATCTGAACAACTGGGCTGTGTCACAGGTCCTGGAGTCTCTATAATGAGGCCTTGACAGGTTGAGTTTTGACTAAAGTGGAGGGGAAGAATAGGAAGAAGTAATGAGGTTTGTCCCTTCTATGCTTTTTCTGCGCAGAGCAGGGAAAAATACAGTAACTCCTGAGTGTCCCAAATGAGTGACTTCATTCAGGGAAGAGCGAGGTAAAACCAGCAGCGCTTTCAGATCTGGGATTTGCTGCTGCTTAATGAACCCAGTGGGCATTTGGAATGATTTTATCCCCCTTCCTAAAACTGGCCTGGGTGAGCAGAGGTGGATGGGTGGGGAGTTTCAGATAAATGGTTTCAATTTTGGTCCCTTTCTAGCTGACAGCATCCTGTAAAGATTTATGACCTGGTGCAGCATACGCATGCTTCACTGTAGAGGTTTAAATCATGTCATGGGAACTGGCTTTACCTTTTCAGTGGAAATAATGGTCCCCAGGTTCAGCACCAAGCAGTGGCATGCATTAATAGCACCACGTGCCTTAGGATAATGGTGCTATTAGCAGGCAGCACAACTCTGTGTACAAGTAATGGGACTGCATCTCTTTATAATAACATCTGGCACTTCTGTTGCACACTCATGCAAGGATCTTGAAGCACTTCATAAAAAACAGGCATGATCCATACTGGTTTTCAGCACAGCCACGTTGCTCAGTGTTTTGTTTTCTGCTGGCTGAACAACACCTGGGCAGGCTGATAACTGTGATGTCTTAGCACAGATGGACTTTGTAGGCAGGCTGGAGTTAGAGATGGTTTGATGGGGTTAGAGGTGATTAGATGATGATGGAACCAGCACTACTTCAGCATACTGTTAGAATGAAGAAGAGGCATGGCAGAAATGCTGGCAGAGGCTCATCAAGGGCGTGGAATGAACTGGGCATTGGCAAGAACAGAATTACTTTGGTGCAGAGCAGAAAATTCAAAAAAGCATACCCAGGCTTCAAAAGGCTGTTCCAGAAACTTAAGTCTAAGAGACACTTAAGCCTTTTTCTTTTTAAGACATCTAATAAAACCTGTCAATACTTCCTGAAATAAGAGGGAGGAAAGACATGATTAGTTGGTATTTGGTAAGTTAGAAATGAGGTGAGCGTAGACTGAGAATGTGCCAAGGTTCGTCTGGATAGGAGAATGGTGGGCAGAAGGCTCCAGAGATGGCTAGGATGGAACCTGGTGAGTATATATGTGTGACACTGGGTTATATGACATCACCTGTCGCAGGAAACTGAACTCAGTGGTGAACTCTTCCAGCTCTGTGATGCTTTAAGAGCCCTGTTACCAATAGTTTGGACACAATCCCCTTGTGACATGGAAGAGGATTCCATGCCCAAGGATCCTGCTCTTAGGGAGCAGCAGATAAATGTCCATCAGCTTGATCTGCCTTCTTTGACCAGCAGGAGCCTAGCACTAGAAATAGTCCACTTTTTCTCATGCTCTGCTCTCCTGCACAGTATCCAGACAGTGAATTTACCCTGGATATCTGTGTCAGCTTTACTAAAAATTGCATTTAAATACTTGTTGTAACATTTGGAATAATTTTTTTCTGTTTCCAAAACTGGCCTGGGTGAACCGAGGTCAATGGGTGGGGAAACCTAGAAACCTGGCTTCAGCCTTAGCCATGCTTGATGGCTTTTGAGTAATACATTGCCAGACTCCTCCAAATTTTTGCTCACATCCAAAATGTGCATTCCTATGGTTTTCCTTCATCATCTGTTTGCATTACAAGTGTATATCTAAACCATGGACACAAAAATTATCTGATTAGATTAGTAAACACCACAAGTGCTCTCTCTTGGGCAACTAATTAGGTGGTTGTCTTTTGATCATCTTTTAATATCTGAGATACATAGAAACTCCCATGTTGGGAGGCAGAGAGGAGAATTGCAGAACTCTACAATTTTGTTCTCTGCCTCCCACCACTCCAAGTATTAAAAGATTATTGTACCTAGATAAAAACTCATCACAGGTGCATTTTTAAAAATTCCATTTCTTTGACTCCTCCCCTCCCCACCTCCGATAAATACATATAAAGCTCTCTTTTATGGAAAATTAGGAGCTTAATTCTAAACAGTTTTTACTGATTTTTATGATATATCTAAGCTTACCTTTACAAGGAGGAAACCTTTTCACCTCTGATTTCAGCATAACTTTCACTGAAAAATGGGCTCTAGCTATCACTGAAAGTTATATTTTTGAAAATCCTGTCAACCCTATTGTGCATGCTGCTTTCTTAAGTCACTTATGAATTTATAGTCCAGACTGAGCCCCTTTGAAAACTTTTGTGTAGGATCCTTAGCCAGGCAAAATGGCTGTATTTTTGTGGAAGTAGTGTCATATCCATTACTTCAGTTTTGTCCCATCAATTTTAGTAAGAAATTGTTCACCATGGGGGGGTGAGACTGGAGCAGATTGCTAAGAGAGGTGGTGGAGGCCCCATCCCTGGAGGTATTTAAGGCCAGGCTTGATGAGGCTCTGAGAAACCTGATTTAGACAGTCTGAGCTAGGCTCACCTCTGAATCTAGAGGACTTCCAAAATTTTGAGGAGTTTCAAGTTGCTGGATGGAGACCTGTGAGTTGCGTGTTCATGAAGTTTAAGTTCACCAACTTGGCCTTTTCATGGAATCTGTTCTGTGCCCCATCATGCCCCATAGAACAACTATTACAGATTTCTTTAAAAACTGACTATGGCCCTTGCCTCACTTTGTACTTTCCCCTGTATGACTTAACTGGGTCACATGCAGAAAGCAGCAGATCTCTGACTCACTGTTGCATTCATTATCATTATTGTTTGTAATTTCATAAATCAGAGAATCACAGAGTTGGATAGGACCTTCAAAGGCCACCTAGTCCAACCTCCCCTGCAGTAAACAGGGGAATCTTGCACTAGATAGGTTGCTCAGAGCCTCATCAAGCCTGGTCTTGAATGTCTCCAGGGATGGGGACTCCACCACCTCTCTGGGCAATCTGTGCTGGTGTCTCACCACCTTCATAGTGAAGAACTTCTTCCTGATGTCTAACCTAAATCTGCCCTGCTCTAGTTAAAATCATTGCCCCTTGTCCTAAAATTTGGTCGTAAGGAAGAGCTGTAGAATTATTTTTATATCAGTATAAAATGCAATTTAACGTATCGAAAGGAGAGAGGGGGGAAAAATTTAAAAATCATGCAGCAATTGTATATCCCACAGGACTTAATTAGTTCACAGTTTCACGATACAGTGGATAATGGGCAGATATGAATTAAATAATAAAGGGAAAAGAAAAGTTCTAATGCTCACTCAGTACCTGTCCACTATCACCTTGACTGCATAATGAGATGTCAGCTATCTTGACACTGATGAGACATGTAAAACACGCTGATAACACTTGTAAGGGATGCTCATGGGAAGGATTTGACCAGGCTCGGATGTCTCCCAACCCATTATGCTTAGTGAGCCTTCAGCTTATCATTCCAGATCACTGGACCGGACCTAATCATCATGCAAGCATGCTATTAGAGCCATGTCTCCTTGCTCCTGCTCACCCCCCACCTCCTCTGGCCCAGATGGGTGATATAATGCCACATATATTAAGTCAGCTGTGGGGAAGCTGAGCTGGTATACTAGTGAATTCTCCATAACCCAACCCTCTGGGGGTGTCTATTAAGAAATAGAAGCCTAATAGAAAAATAACTTGGTAGATAAAAATGCCATCCTGGATTATGGCTCTGCTGTGCTGCCTTTCGTTCGTTTTTAAATAGGGCATTAAAGGGAAGGTCTTGAGATTTTAAAAGTAGCTTCAGAGTATTGAGGGTTTGTGAATTCCTAGCAAGGGGATAACTGCTTTGTTCACTTCTCAATAAAAAGAAAGGAAAAATAATCCACAAAAACTGTGTGTGAGATATGCAGTCACCTAAGAGACCCTTGTACAGCTTCTTCTTAATTTAATCAGGACTAGCTTTTCAAATCCCATGGATTCCTCTGCAGATCTTAGAATCACTCTTTTTCACTCTTTTTTTTTTTTTTTTAAATCTTACTTTCCCCATTTATCATCTCTCTAGTTGCCACAGTATTTGGAGGTGATATAACTTTGCCTGTTGGAGTTATTTCATACTTCATGCAGGTGTCAAATCCTGGACAACTCTCAGGGGAGCATATAAGGCTCTCTGGAAGAACAGAGTATGCTGGATATAACTATACACTTTATTTTTCACAAGAAGACTGGTTTTGAATCTCTCGACCATGTTGTCTATCTGTGAGGGTTGCAAGTGATGGGAAATGACCCTCTCTTGCAGGGCCAGGAGACTCTTTGTGGTAGATGTGTAGATGTCCTTTAAGTCTAGTTTTAGTGCCTTCCTCTAGGTGGATGTTTGATGGGTGTATTTTTGAGGGTGAAGTGCGCAGTTCTTTGCACCTGCATGGACTTGCAATGTATGGTCAGATATTCTTATAGGTACCTTCGGTTAAAAAATTAAAATTTTTTAAAAAATCCAGTAACTTGAGCACCAGTGCCTAAGCATGGCGGTAGGGTATTTGAAGTTTCTTTGCCTTTAGAGCCCTGGCATACTCTAATTCCCGCACTGTCTCCATTTGTTATCTTTTGACTACCTATCTACACCTGCTCTCTGCTTCCTCACTGCCTGGAGCAGCCAAAGGTGCCAGAAAGAGAAAATTATGCTCTTGGTTCTCTAATGCTCTCCTTTGCTGTAATACTCATGAGAAAAGCTACTGCACCAGTTTGAGACTGGTTAAGCAGGGTATTGAATCATAGAATCATAGAGTTGAAAGAGACCTTCTAAGATTATCTAGTCCAGTCCCGCTGCAGTAAGCAGGAACATCTTGCACTCAGGTTGCTCAGAGCCTTATCAAGCCTGGCCTTGTATGTCTCCAAGGATGTGGCCTCCACAACCTCTTTGGAAAACCTGTGCCTCACCACCTTCATGGTGAAGTACTTTTTCCTAATGTCCAGTTTAAACCTGCACTGCTCTATTTTCAAACAATTACCCTCGTCCTGTCACTCAATGCTCTCACAAATACCCCTTCCTCAGCTTTCCTGTAGTCCCTTCAAGTACTTGGAAGGCTCCTATAAGATCTTACCAGAGCCTTCTCTTTTCCAGTCTGAACAGTCCCAACAGTCCATGTAGCAGAGGTCCTTGTGGTTTTCTTCTGGACCTCCTCCAATAGAACCATGTCCTTTTTGTTTTGATAGAACCAGAGCTGGACAGAGTGCTCTGGTATGGATGAAACATGCTGCCTGCAAGGATGGAGACATACTGGTCAGAGTGTAAGCTTATGAATAGCCCTGGCACTGTGTGCTAGTAGAGTTAATAGAGATTTCTACACTGGAAGGGTTGTCGATCATTTGAACAGGCTGCCCAGGGAAGTGACTGAGCTGCCATCCCTGGAGATATAGACGTGGTGCTGAAGCATATGGTTTATTGGTAACTTTGCAGTTGTAGGTTAACTTGATGATCTTAAAGGTCTCTTCCAACCAAATTATTTTGTGATGGGGACATCAGGTTTGTACTTCCATTCCCTTGGTGCCAGGGAAGCAGTGCTGCCTGCCCTATGTCACAGTATTGTGGAGATGGATGCTAAAAGGTGCTCCAAAGCAGTGCTTCTCCCTCAACTTTCTTACCTTAAAAGGTTTAGAAGGAAAGCAGCAGAGCTGATTGAAACACAGTATTGTAGCTTGTTTTGATGCTTCCCTCTTCTCAACTCCAGGGAGAATTATAATTCAAATAGGAGGTTTCATTTCTATATATCCCTTTGCGTACTCTGAAAAAGATCTCTTTATTTGGCCACAGTGACTCTTCACCTTACTTGGAATCATCCCAATAGACCCAAAGGTTATGGTGTCTTGGGATTTGAGTAAGACCCCTGAGTGCTTTGACAGTGCAAAGAGCTCAAAATATCCAAGATACGTAGGACATTACGTCAGGAGTAGGACTAGATAAAATTAATCTAAAATACTGTATGTGTATTTATTTTTCCTAAACACCCACTTTTAACAGCAAAACAAACCTTGTATCTCCATGTTCCCTATTTCTTTTCCTTGCTTGGTGACAGTGCTGTTTTCAGAGGGGACTAGATAGTGCAACAAAACCAACCCAGATTTGCAAAGCCTCACAAAATGGAAATGGTGAACCTCATAACAATCTAATGAAAATAAAAGCACAAAGTCAGTCTTGAGCTGTGGGTGTTAGCAGAGCAGAGAGAGGGACCATCTGCAAGGTTGTTAAGACACAGAGAACCAAGATGGCCTCCTCAGTAACCACAGGCAATGTGAAGAGACAAATGGTTGACCTGAGCCTGTGTCAGGCTAGGATTGATGCCACTATCAGCCCTAGTGCCTTTGCAATGATTTTTTAAAAAATCTCTGATAGAGTGTGTTATCTAGTTACTGGCATGAGGGCAATGGCCTGGAGGCAGCAAGGGAGGAGGTGGGGTGGAGGGGNCTAAATTAGAAAACAAGGGCCTTGCTCTGAAAGGGGGAGATAAATAAATAAATAATTAAAGATAATGGCTGCTAGGTGTGTGGGAAAAGAATGAGCAGAAATTACTTCTTTTCTTTCTCTGTTTTGTCTCTGATTTCCTTCTTTTCTTTTCTTTTCTTTTTTTTTTTTTTTTAATAGGATTGGCCTTGAGCTGCAATAGGAAATTTAGGAGATGTGCTTGTGGAATGTTTCTTTTTTCTTTAACTTTTTTTGTTACCTGATTTGAGCTTTAACTCTTTCCTTTCCTGCTGTTTGATTAAAAATCAAGGGCTGCACTACAGCTTTACAGCTTTCTCCCCCCCTCTTTTCCCCCTGACTTTTAAAAAGCCTCTTGGTGGTTTTTTTTTAAATCCCACCATCTTTCTCATGTCTCTGAGGAGATTGCTTCCTAAATTCTATGTGCCTTTTCAGGGAGCCCTCTTCTCCTCATCACTCACTGCTGCACTAGAGGCGTGATAGGATGATGTTACCCTAGGATGGGATGCCAGTCCCCTGTAACCCACAGCACATCAAAGCCTTTCCACTCACATTTAAACACACCCATGTGAAATCAGAACTGAACATGGCTCAGTTTAATGGAAAAATTTCCACTTCTACTCCTCCCTGTCTCTCTTGTTTATTCCTGCTCCCCCCCTCCTTGAAGGAAACACAGATTCAGAGTGAAAAGTGTCATTTCGGGGGTGCTCCTCCAGGGAATAGAAGGAAAATCTTTCCCTTCCGGCTCCTAGAGAAGGCTCAAATTAAGGTCAGGAGGGTGCAGGGAAGCCTTCCTGGGGGACTGTGGGCACATTTTCTCTCTGCTTGCTTCCAGGCTTGTGCAGAAAGTCTTTCTGCCACTTTCCTGTTTAATTATGACAGATACTCTAATTGATTCCTTTGGCATTTAGGCAGTTTTGGATGGGGGATGGATTGTCTGCAGTTGAAAGTGTGGTTCTGGTTTTCCATCGGTGGGACTTTCTCAGTTTGAGAGAGGTGTCTGGGGCTGTTTGATGCCTGCATCTGCACTGGGGGTGCATGTCATTAGACTCTGGGTGAAGTTAGTAGGAAGCTTTCTTCATTTCTCCATGTTGATTTCAGTTGGAAAAGTACTGAGCTCGGAGATACACAACTCAGACTTGATGTTCTTCTGCATTGGAGCATGGGTTAACATGCAAGAGGGTCCTAGGTGTGAGGCAGGCTGGAGATGCTTTATGACACTTGTGTCACTAGTATAGGACTCTGCAACACTGACTTTGTGTTCTCATTCCAGTCCAAAAGAGAGCAATAAAGTCCACTTTATGTCCTACACAGGAGGCTTCTGTGGAGCAGGGCTGTTGGCTGGTGTACAGCCACTTCACAAGTGTTTCTGGGGCTTGGTTTGTCTCCAAGAAAACATCAGGCACTTGGTCACCTATACTATAAAGTTTTATAATGGGAACATGGTCATAGTGGGACCATTGGAAGAGCTCTGGATGTGGCTGGATCAGGATGGAGATGCTATTTCATAGCATCCATGTATCTAATGTGTCCAATACCAAAACTATGTAACCAAGATTACAAACTGAGTTTGACCATGATCTTGGAGGTAGACCCCAATGAAGCACTGGAATACTAATTATGGAGATAGAGTTTGTTGGCTTTTGGTCATGAACAAAGTCAGAGCCATTTATTTTTAATTTCATTTTGATGTTTTCTGGGTGTTTCATTTTGAGCACCTAAATCCACACTCAGACTCTGACTGACCCATGAACGCCCACTTCTGATTTGATTTTAAACTTCTTCCTCAACACCTTGATCCCCTTATCCAAACCAAATCTCATTTGATTTAATCTTGGAAAAGACTACACCTGCTCCTGAGTGTTGTTATGTGTCAGGTGCCATCACGGCTTTGTGTTCCTGTAAATCACTCCTACTTGTGATGTATTCACAGATATTTATGCTGGAGAAGAACTTGCTGCATGTATTTCCAACTGTTGACTTCTCTGGGACGTTTACTCCTTTGGATGAGCACTGTCAGTATATGGGCCAATAGCTCAGTTGGGATGGTCATTAGCCATGGATTGAAGAGGAAGAGGATCTGCTTCTCTTAGTGTTTCTGCCAGACTGTAGTCTGTACCTGAATCCAGCAATGTCATTATGCCTTTTGGTGTGAGGTGGTTGCTGAATTCCACCACATCTACAGGCAGGTGGCTTTAAAGAGCAGAGCTGGGTGCCCAGTCTGACCTGGAGCCACAGGTGCAGGATCAGTCTTCCCATCCAATCCACAGGAATAGAGTGTGTGTATGGGAGACACTGCTGGCTTTTGCTTCATTTTTGAGGACAGGCTTAGAGAGCTGGGGCTGTTCATCCTGGAGAAGTCTACGGGACTCCCTCATAGCAGCCTCTCAGTACCTGAAGTGGCCTCCAAAAAAGCTGGGGAGGGTTTGTTTGGCAGAACATGCAGTGACAGAAAGAAAGGCAGTGGTTTTAAACTTCCAGGACTGGACAGGTTTAGATTGGACATTAGGAAGAAGTTCTGCTCTGTGAGGGTGGTGAGGCTCTGGAACAGGCTGCCCAGTGAGGTGGTGGAGGCTCCATTCCTGGAGGCATTCAAGACCAGCCTTGATGAGGCTCTGAGCAACCTGATCAAGTGCAAGATGTTCCTGCTCACTGTAGGGGGGTTGGACTAGATGCCCTTTGAAGGTCCCTTACAACTCTTTGATTCTATGATTCATTTAGGAAAAATGTATGACATTCCTGAGGATAATAAAAACCTGAAAAGCCTGGTCTTATAGTAAGCTACTGGTGTGATGGAAAGGTATCATCTTGTATCATGATTTCTTCTGTGTACAGACTTCAGAATAAGGAGTATGGATGAATATTATAAAATTTGACTTTTCTCCCATTTTGTCCCTGTCGGTGCTATCACAAGTTTTTTTTTTTTCATAGACTAAACAACACGAACTATTTGTACAGTCAGAGAACAAAAGAATTGCTGTGCTCTTTCAGTTCAGAAAGCGTTTATTAAAAAAAAGTCAAAAATAATTGCTGCAGCAGGAGGAAAAACCCAACATGTTCAAGCACTGTGCCACAATTAATCTGCAAGAGCCTTCCTTCTGTTTTTATGGAAAGGGTTAATTTTATGTGATTGCCAGTAACAACATGCTGTTTTCATGATGAGTCTGTAATAGCTGGGTGATAGACTGACTTAACAACTGCCTGCTAAATGCTGGGTACCTTTTCCTGATTGGCAGCTCCCTAAGTGGAAGCCCCTCTTCTCCAATCTGTCCTTGTGAATAGCTGCAGAGCAAAGGACTTGATTAAGGGTTAGTAAGGCTACCTCATAAAAACTAGCAAATAATTATGACAGTGATGGGAAGGAGTGGAAGGAACTGAGCGCTCTGTGGTCCCCGTGAAGAAAAGCAGACATCTCGGGGCAGGGAAGCATCAGGTGAGGTGGACGTTATAAACTCTCTCCTGTGAATGCTGTGTCTTCTCAATAAAGGCACAGTTTAGACCGTCCACGGCTTTAACAAAATATTCCCAGTTAACTCCATGGGTGGTGCAGGGCTGGGAGCTGTTAGCTCATATTCAGTTAAATTTCAAATGTCAGAGCTCATTAGCAGTGATTTTAGCCAAAGACAGTTTGTGAGGAGCTTGGTAAATTTGACTTCCTCAAATAAAATTGAGCAAAGAGATTGCTGGTTTTGCTTATTGATTTATTTTCCTGTTTTCACACATCTTCTTTGGGTCTGTGATTCTGACCAAGGGTCAGGCTCAGCTTCACCCACTTAGAGATTATGGTTCTCTCTCTTTCATACAACTTCTCTCACTCTCCAATTCTTGTTTGTTTCCTTTTTTTCCTCCTGCCTTAACGTAGGTTTGGTGGGTGGAAGGTGCAGTTTTTGATTTCAGTGCTGAGGAGAACTTTTCCCTGAACTCACCAGTACTTCCATGGGAATATGTACAGCAAGGCTGCATAATTTAACATGTCTAGAGTGAATCTACAAAGGTGGGCCAAGAGGTGTGAAACAATTCTCAATCTCTACAGCTACCTGAAAGGAGATTGTGGTGAGATAGGGGTTGATCTCTTGTCCCCAGTAACAGATGATAGGACAAGAGGGAATGGCTTGAAGTTATGCCCAGGGACGTTTAGAATGGATATTGGGAAACATTTTTGTCCTGAAAGATTTATTAAGCACCAGAACAGCAAAGTGGTTGAGGAAACATCCCTGGAGATTTTTAGAAGATGGNATGCTGGGTACCTTTTCCTGATTGGCAGCTCCCTAAGTGGAAGCCCCTCTTCTCCAATCTGTCCTTGTGAATAGCTGCAGAGCAAAGGACTTGATTAAGGGTTAGTAAGGCTACCTCATAAAAACTAGCAAATAATTATGACAGTGATGGGAAGGAGTGGAAGGAACTGAGCGCTCTGTGGTCCCCGTGAAGAAAAGCAGACATCTCGGGGCAGGGAAGCATCAGGTGAGGTGGACGTTATAAACTCTCTCCTGTGAATGCTGTGTCTTCTCAATAAAGGCACAGTTTAGACCGTCCACGGCTTTAACAAAATATTCCCAGTTAACTCCATGGGTGGTGCAGGGCTGGGAGCTGTTAGCTCATATTCAGTTAAATTTCAAATGTCAGAGCTCATTAGCAGTGATTTTAGCCAAAGACAGTTTGTGAGGAGCTTGGTAAATTTGACTTCCTCAAATAAAATTGAGCAAAGAGATTGCTGGTTTTGCTTATTGATTTATTTTCCTGTTTTCACACATCTTCTTTGGGTCTGTGATTCTGACCAAGGGTCAGGCTCAGCTTCACCCACTTAGAGATTATGGTTCTCTCTCTTTCATACAACTTCTCTCACTCTCCAATTCTTGTTTGTTTCCTTTTTTTCCTCCTGCCTTAACGTAGGTTTGGTGGGTGGAAGGTGCAGTTTTTGATTTCAGTGCTGAGGAGAACTTTTCCCTGAACTCACCAGTACTTCCATGGGAATATGTACAGCAAGGCTGCATAATTTAACATGTCTAGAGTGAATCTACAAAGGTGGGCCAAGAGGTGTGAAACAATTCTCAATCTCTACAGCTACCTGAAAGGAGATTGTGGTGAGATAGGGGTTGATCTCTTGTCCCCAGTAACAGATGATAGGACAAGAGGGAATGGCTTGAAGTTATGCCCAGGGACGTTTAGAATGGATATTGGGAAACATTTTTGTCCTGAAAGATTTATTAAGCACCAGAACAGCAAAGTGGTTGAGGAAACATCCCTGGAGATTTTTAGAAGATGGGTAGATGTAGTGCTTAGAGATTTGTTCTAGTTCTTGTCAAAGTTGGATTGCTGTTTGGTCTTGATGATCTGAAAGGTCCTTTCCAGCCTTGGTGATTCTATGATGCTGTATTAATTAGAGATGACTCAGCCAAGGTCTGCCTGTCTATGTTTTCCTGGACTTAGCTCATTGTTTTCTTGATCCTTTCTATGACAAATGAACTGGTCTGCTCAGTCGTCCCTGACTGAGCAGCATCTTGTTTCTCTGCAGCATCTTTTTGGAAGCCTGGCTGGCATCACCAGTTGGGATTAGTCAGGGAATGAAGCCAGTGGAGATAAAATGTAGCTTCAAAGCTGAAGTGGCTCAGGTTATGCTACAGCAATTGTGATTTTCTGTTCAGAAAAGACTGCAGACACTGGTCACCAGCATGGCTCGAAACCAGCTCTTAGGACTGGGAGAATCAGTGGCTGGATTGACTGCTACCTGAGGGGACATGAAAGCAGATACCATGGAGTAACAA
Organism: Turnix velox; assembly: GCA_013400935.1. Taxonomy (NCBI): domain Eukaryota; kingdom Metazoa; phylum Chordata; class Aves; order Charadriiformes; family Turnicidae; genus Turnix; species Turnix velox. Next base: position 559,515 of record VZTY01008149.1, on the reverse strand, counting down.
CTTGAATGAGTTTCTCCAGGTGGTGATAGGTAACAGTGTATAGGTCTTTTTAGGTTTGGAGTGAAGCTTTTCCCTCTCCTGCATAACCTCATTTGGCTAAGTACCTTAGTATGGTGCTCATCTCTCCCTGTCAAGTCTGCCTTTGGAAAATGCTACTAGGCACCCATCTGCACCCTTAAACACATGAATACATGCAGATATGGCAGTTAGGATGTGTCAGCAAGGGTCCTTGGGAAAGGGTCCCTGGATTTCATGTCCTGCCAAATGATTAACAGACAGACAAATGTATGTGTGGGAGGGCAGCTACTGAAAGCCATGTAGTGTTGCATTATTTCAAGGGATCTGCATTCCCATCAAAGATGAGCTATTGCAGCCTGGCAAGACAGAGGGATGGTTTCATGGCTCAAACAGCAGCAGTTTATGCTTTCAGCTCAAAGGCCCCTCAGTTCAGAGGGCAGTGTGATGGTCAAGAGGTTCTCTCTCACGCTAGTCTTTGATCTTGTTGCCTGATTAAAATGAAGTTTGGGCTAAAAGCTCTCAAAATTACAAAAGCAGTTACTGTCCCATAATGTGTGTGATGCTGCTCTTCAGCAGAGATGTAGTCATCAGTGTCATAGAGAATTGGTACAAAGTGCTCTAAATTAACTTCGGCTGGCTTCTGTTGCAGTGCTGTCTGCAGTCCTGCTCAATTTGCCTTCACAGAATTATAGAATGTGTTGGTTGGGAGGGACCTTCAAAGGGCATGTAGTCCAACTCACCTTCAGTATGCACGGATGTCGTGTACTAGATCATGTTGCTGAGAACCTCATCAAGCCTGGCCGTGAATGTCTCCAGCAATGGGGTCTCTGCCACCTCTCTGGGCAACCTGTGCCAGTGTCTCACCACCCTGATGCGGAACAAATCCTTCCTAATATCTCATCTAAACCTGTTCTGCACTAGTTTAAAACCATTGCCCCTTGTCCTTTTGCTCCAAGCCCTTGCAAACAGGCCTTCCCCAGCTTTCTTGTAGGCTCCTGCAGGTACTAAGCCACTACGAGGTAGCCCCCCAGCCTTCTCTTCATCAAGCTGGACAGCCCCAACAGGGTGAATAATCCCCAATCATGTGCCACTGTGAGCTCAAACTACTTAAAAAAATAAATAGATGGAAGCACTGTTCCACTGAGAATCAGTTCTAATTTTAACTATATAAAATAAATGTATTAAAGTTGCACATATGTATTGTAGTAGTTTCCTCGCTTGGAAGGGATCTTGCATCAGGAAAGTTTTTCTGTGTTTCTGCAGCTTCTTGCACAGTAGGATTTGAGTTTCTTGCAGTTGAATAGACATCCTCATTGCAGGGAAATAGCATGGGTATTCCCAGACTTCTAAATGCCATTTAATTCTCAGATTCCCATTAGTAGTTGGCAAATCCAGCTTCAAAGTGACAGTGCAAAGGTAGTCATCTCCCTGGCCATGATAACCCCAGTGTTACCCTATTGCTTAAGTGACCTTTTCTGAAAAAGTCCCATCTTCACCTTTTTACCTTTCTGGCAGATAAATGTTTTTGATGATGACAATAAAGATACCACAAAGCACTTTTATTCTTGGTTGCCCCATCTGGGCTGTGCGTTTGATCCGAATGGCCCAGCGTTCCAGTCAGATTGCACTATCAGATGGAGCTGGCTCTATTTCCTGCATTATTCTTCCTGGCTGTACCACATTATGCAATTATGTTTGCATTTAAACCTGAGCACTTACCTGTAATGATGCTGTAGTTCAGTACATGATACATTACAGCAGTAGATAATGCATAGAGATAGGCCAAGAAAGCATGTTGTTGATGTGCTAAAGCTAAACAGGACATTACATTTGAAAGCGGAGTCCGAGAGCTGCGCCATTTAAAAAAGCTTGCATTGCTGAAATAACAGGCATGCAGGGTGGAGCCTTCTCCCTGCTGGGCAGGTGGTGGATCAAAAGGGCTTCCCCAGAGCCACTGTTCCATTTCCATCACAGCAGTCTACCACCAGGACTGCTTGTTGCTGCCACTTCTCCAGAAGGAGGGCAGCTGCTGGCAGCCCCAAATGATAGAATCATAAAATGGTTTGGGTTGGAAGGGGGCTTAAAGATCATCTGGTTCCAAGCCCCTGCCCTGGGCAGGGTCACCTCCCACTAAAGTGCTGCACCCCTATAGCAATTCAGTGTGGGACAATGATGCAGCTTAGAATGGACTGTGCCTCCACTGTCGGCTGAGCCCTTTTATGCTTATCCCCACATTGTGGATGTACCCTTAGGGGAAAGATTCTGGCCAGTTGGTTTGAATTACAGTGCTATTGTGAACAAACACAACTATTGCAATGAACTTATCTGGATTGCTTGCTGGATCCCTCAGCTCAAGAAGGACATGGACTTGTTAGGAAGGATCTAGAGGCACAGGTTGCCCAGAGAGGTGGCGAAGCCCCATCCCTGGAGGCATTCAGAGCTGGGTTTGATGAGGCAATGAGAAGACTGATATGAGTAGAGCATGCCCCCTCTCACTGCAGGAGGGTTGAACTATATGACCTTTGCATGTCACTTCAAATTCTCATTGTTTTGGTTGGTGGCCAATAAATACCTGGACTGTAGCTGTCATTGCTGAGGTTGACGGTTATTATTGAACCGTTCCAAGGCAGGTAGTCACTACGTTCCTTTGGGACTTTGATTCTGACAGATGGAGTAAAAACTGTAGTAACATCCCTACCTCTGCACAGGATACTGCATGGAAGCAAAGGTGCAGATTTCAGCTTTCAACACAGCTTGTCTGTATCAGATCTTATCCTGAAAGGGAGAATCCTGTAAAACCCAAAGAAATCTCTCATTCCTTATTTAGGTCCTTCCTCTTGAATGTGGAATTTGGTTAAAAAATGCATTTTGAAGAGGTGAAAATAATAAGCCAAATGAAGTTGCTGTAGTGATTCAGTAGAAATCGAACCTGGTGCATTTTGACATGAATTTTCCTTATGGGATAATGAAGCAATGCCTTCCTGCTGTGCACATTATTAGCAAGCACATACATTTTGCCTTCAGCAAAACAGACACGGCAACCTGTAGCTTTCCTAGCAGGTCATCACTCCTTCCATCATGTTCTCGGCATCCGTGGATGAAAGGAGCTATGACTGGATGAGTGTCATCCTCTTTGTTGATGAGAGGGGACATCCAGGGGATAAGACAACTGTAGCACTTGCAATGCCTCCTAACTTTCAGTTGGGTGCTGCTTAAGATGTGCTTTTCTAGTAATGCTGTGGAGCAACGCTGATATAGTGATGAAGTATTGTTGAAGAGGTGCATGAACTTCTTAAGGAACTCGTAAAAAAAAAAAAGTTGAATAGAAGTGGCCAGTTAAAGTCACTGCCACTTTGCTGGGGGCATGTGGTTCCATACATGGCAGTATCAGTGCTTGTCCTTAGGTAGTGTGGTTTTGCTGCCTGTATGCTTTATTTGTTGTGCAGGACATAAGAAACTGTGTCTTTTATGCAGCACTTTCCCTCTTCAAAGCACTTTTGAGGCTTTGCCTGGTAAATCACTGCAAACCCCTTGCAACCCAGGAGATAGGTTGTGTGCCCGTTCACTTGTATTTCCCACATCCCTGTAGGAACTGTGTGAAAATCAGAGGCTGGATCCCACACCAGTGCTCTGCCCTTCATCTTACACTCTAGCTCTGCCCTCTGACCCTCTAGATTTGGGAGTCTCACAAGGTGGTTTTTTTTCTCCTGCCTGACCCAAAACCCCTATTGTCATCAAATCTCCTTTTGGGGTGGACCAGCCTCATTCCTCCCACCCTGTTTACTGCAGCACTCATTCAGAAATCCTTCTTGCTGGCGCAAAGGCACGTAGTTTGATTTCTTTTCCTGCAGGTGGCTGGAAAATTGTTAAGCTAATCTTTGTATTTGCAAATACTGTTTCACTGCAAAGGCCAGCACAGCCACCAGACTTGGCTCTCCCGCTTGTGTAAACAACCTGATGTTGCAATTTTCTCATTACCATTAAATTGCTGTTTTTAATTTGCCTCAGACGCCCTCGTCCTTTGAGAAATGACTGGTTTAGAGAGCTGTGTAAATTATGTGTGCCCTTTAACGGTGCTCTGGAAAGGGAAACCCAGTCGTGTTGTATCTAAACTGTAAGGTTGCACTGAATTCCCCAGTGTGTTTCCATACATGGGATTTGCAACTTGGATGTGAGATTAGAACTGCACTGGGATAGTTTCCACTAAAATGAGCTGTCTCTAAATATCAGACCATAAATGAACATTAGAAAGGCTTTTGTGAGCTACTGCAGAGAAAAATTGCATTTTGTCAAACAGAGCTCATCATATGCTCTAAGAGATTTTCTCTGCTTGTATGATGTTATCCTTAATATTTGAGGTTGAGATTTCTGATTCTAGGTTTGACCTCCCACCATGGCCCTCAACAAACCCTGAGAGATCCAAGAACAACTTCAGGACTCACATGAGTGTGGTAAATAAACCTGGACCTTTCCATAGGTCTCATGGTTTAATTGTGGAGAATTTTAATACTGCTCATATACCCCCCTTCCTCACCACGAGGGTGGTGAAGTACTGGCACAAGTTGCCCAGAGAGGAGGTGGAGGCTCCATCCCTAGACACATTCAAGGCCAGGCTTGATGAGGCTCTGAGCAACATTATCTAGTTAAGGATGTCCCTGTTCATTGCAGGACTTTGGACTAGATGACCTTGGAAGGTTCCTTTCAACTCTATGATTCTTCTTGGTGTTTTACCTTGCATTTGAGTGAGCTGCATTGCCTGTGAACAGAAAGCTGCCTCGTGCTGTTTGGGATATGCAGTCCCTGACAACAATAACTTCTTGTCAATGGCCTCCCTTTGAAAATACTATTAGACCTAACTAATACTCCATGTCTTTAATTAAATTCCTCTGGTGTAAAGAGTCTTACCCTCCATGTTTGGAATTTTGCTATGATTACTCCCCTGCTGGAAAAGTCTCTTTTTTTGGCAGTAGTTTTTGAGTGGTTTTGCTGGTTCAGTTGTTTCTAATTTTTTTTTTTTTTTTTAAACCCAGGAATTAAGCAGTTTCTCATGGCGTTGTCCAGTTGCAAATTGGCCTGAGACTGACTTGTGCCATGGGCTCTGACCTCTGAAACTGCCCACTCATTTTTTTTTCTGAACTAATCAGCTAGACAAACTATTTACAGTTGGCTTTTGGGTCTTCTCACTGCTTTTGCGGCTGCCCCTGTCTGAGTAATTAATGACAGAGTGACTTGTTTATGGTCATGACTTACTAATGCTGTTGGCTGCAAATGTATTTTTACCTCTGGGACATGCCAGTTTCCTGGTTCTAGTCCCACTTCACCAGCCCAGGTCAATTTTTTGTGTGTAAACAGATTTATCCTGTAATAGTTGGAGAAAGACTAGGATCATTCATCAGTCCCGTGGAGAACATGCCTGGCCAGATTCTTCCCTTCCTTTTGTGCAACTCAGCAGAAGTCATAAAGATTTCTGCAGGACAGATAAAAGTGAAAAAAAAATAAAAAGAAAATTAAAAAAGATGGAATTCTCAATTAGAAAAAAAGGTACTGTATAGTCACCTCATCCCAGCCATATGCCCAGCCCTGATCCTTCTTGTATCAATGCTTAAAGGAGTCATTAATGAAGGAACTGCATTGGTAGGATAATACCAACTATGTTTTATAGCTTAAGTAAAGGGTAAAGAGATGTTGCATAGCAACAGATGATGCAGGTAGTCATAGAAATATCATCTTAAGGCTTTTCAAAGGGTTTTTTGGGTCATATTCTGGGCCTGTTCTTGGCAATCGTTGGCCAAGGGTGCCAATTCGTAAGAGTCTGGTGTCCTATTACATTGGAAAATCTCTTACAGGCTATTAATGCACAGATAGTCACAAACATTCTGCTAATTTACAATCTTAGTTTATTCATAGTTATAGTACTTCCAGTCTTCTTGAGGATAATGTTGTCTTTTGACATAAATGATTAAATTTTTTCCCACTGTATAGTTATCTTTCCTTCCTTTTGGTTTTTAACGTGTATAAGGCCACTTCCTTAGTGATTTCTGACTCAAGCACAGCTGTTCCTACCATCTTCTGTGTCACTTATCACAGAAACTGGAAGAAGACAGACCAAATATGTATCTGCTTTTGTTGCCCAGTTTTGTTACCAGTGTCTACTCAGTTGGGTTAGCCACAGGTGATCTCTGCAGTGACATGAATTGGAGAGGAGTTGCATTTCATACCTCTGGATCATTAGTTAATTTTTATTAGATAGCACTCTCTGTTCTGAGACTTCCTGGAGAAGCCTTGGGACCTTTTGCATTCATTATTAGCCTTGACTAGCTTCAGTGTGGCCATTTGTTGGTTTCCTAGCACAGCCAACTTCTACTCAGTTCTGTGTGTAATTCTGAATCAATATATTTGTCCACCAAATTAAGGGTTGCACTGTGCTATTTGTAGAAAGAATATTTTTTCTTGCTGCTTATACTTATTTTTTTGCACAATGTAAGATATTTTCTTTCCTTGTTGGGACAGCTCTGTTCCATCTTTCCTATGAAGCTGTATATATGCCTTTGTTCTCTCTCCTAGCAAAATCCTTATATTGTTGAAAAGACAATTGCAAAAGTCCTTGTTTGATTTTGGCTTATATATAAAACATGACATTTCTCACCCTGAATTATGAAGTCCATGTGGGAAACTGTTCTTATAATAGCAGGGTGAAAGAGTATCCTATCACACTTGTTTAAGGGATCTTGTTATCTGGAGGAAGGTGTATCCATACCGGGTGAAATTCTATGACTTTGCAGTTGTGATGAGCATTTTTCAGTTAATTTGGAGAAGAGTTGGAGGTCCTAACAAGGAGAAGAGGCAGAGAGTAATGCAAAGAGACAGGTTCAGCTACTTTGGGCACTGGGCAGCATTTTTCATGCTGACTTCACTGACTGTGCAAGTAACATGTATTTGCATGCCTTTCAAGTATGTGTAGGAAGGAGGAGCCAGCACCAATTTGTCTGTTTTAATTATGGATATTCTACCCACCTTCCTAATTGCTCTTTCATTAAGAAGTAGCTGGTTGTTTCTTTCTTGCCCTAGGAGCTAAAAATAATCAACTTTTGTTTGTTTCTGTAAATTTTTTTGCCCTTGAGGAGACAATTATTTCTATTGTTGCATGAAGATGGTGGCCAATACAGGAGGAATAATTAGAGCAGATGGCTGAAAATACTTCCCTTATAAAAGACATCTAGTGTAATAAAATACCCACCCCCACCCTTCCTCTTTTGTCTCATCCAAATATACGTTTTTCTTTCCTCCAGGTGAATGGGGATTGGGTGAGGGGTGTAAATCTTTTCCTGATGTATTAAACTGAGGGAGCTGTCAGGAGTTCACAGCCCAGAAAGTGAGCTCCCTGTATCCATCACTGAAATTAAAGTGGTTTCAAATGTGGCGTGGAGTCCTGGGGTCTCTGCATGGGGAAATATACGCTGTACTCCATCACTTCAAATGTTAACCTTGTCTCTCCATGGTGACTGAGGACAGGAACGCTTGCTCTCCGCACTTGCTGGTTAAATGGCAATCTGTCAGCACCAAAGGAAAGGCTGCCTTGTGGGTTCCAGTCTCTGCTGTTCCTGCAGTGTGCAAAACCTTTGCTTGTTCATGTGCATGCACAAAAGGAGAGGTGGAGTTTTGCCCTGTTTTTTTTCCTGATCATCGGAGACAACTTGGAGAGTTTCTTCCATATGCAGACAGAATCACTTTGGTTAGAATCACTTTGGTCAGATCATTAAGTCCAACCATTCACTCAGCATGGCCAAGTTACCATCAAACCATGTCCCTCAGCAATATATAAACAAATATCTATAGGGGTGACAACTCAACCACTTCCCTGGATAGTCTGTTCCAATGTTTGACAACCCTTTCAGTCTAGAAATTTTTCCTAATATTGACTGTAACCCTTCTTTGGTGCAATTTGAGGCCATCTACTCTCATTCTATGGACAGTTTCTCGTGAGAATAGCTCAACCCATGGTGGCTACTCTCTCCTTTCAGGTACTTGTAGAGAGCAAGAAGGATGCTGTTGTGTGGGAACAGTGTGGTATTCTTAGTGAATGTGTCTGACTGTCAGGGGTGGAGTTGGTGTGAAAATCCTTCTAATGTCAGATATCTTTTGTTAGAATCATAGGATGCATTGAGTTGGAAAGGACCTTCAAAGGTCATCTAGTCCAACCCCCCTGCAGGGATGTCTTACATTAGATTTTCTTTTACACTGGGACTTTCATTGCCATGTTGCAGATAACCCTTGCCCGAAACACACAGCCCAGAGTAAGAGTGAGTGTAGAGCATCCGAGTATGCCAAATCTATGTTTAACTCCACTGCTGGTTCTTGGTTTGGTTTTAAAATGCCTGTTTATTTCTGGTGAGAGGATGAGCGCTCTTGTCTTTCTGCCCGTAATGGCTTCTTTTTTGAGAATGTGCTCTAAAAATAACCCCATCTGACCAAACAGGCTGGAAAAGTCACTGCAAAGTAGGTTGACATAATCTTTGTGGTGCCTAAACAGGAGTTTCTCAATCCCTTTGAACTCAGACTTTGCTTCATGTAGAAGTGGGAGTTAGAAATAACCAAAATAGTGTCACTTAAATGTGTGTTGTGTTGGCAGAATGATTGTATTTACATACATTTAGAGCAAATGTTGAAGTGGTGGTCACTTACAATCCCTTCCCTTTGTGACTTGCTTGCCAGCCTGTGTGGGGGAACACAAATATGTCATTGTTATTTAATCATTTGTTGCAGTTGTTGCTGCTGTTTCTGAGCCCTGGGAGTTGGAGGCACAAGCTGTGGAACTGGTACTGAGGGATCGTGCCCCCAAGGCTGATGTAAAGGCAGCCCCAGGCTGGTTGACAACAACAGCAGCTAAAAACATAAAATTGAAAGAAATCTGCCTGAAAATGGGGAAAAAATGGAGGTGCAGGAGGAGGAGGAAGATAATGTGCTTTTGTGTCTTTTATTGTATGTTGTTAGGGGGTTATTTAGGGTTAGAGGGGTAGATTTAGACTCAACATAAGAATGAAATTGTTTACAGTGAGGGTAGTGAAACACTGGAACAGGTTACCCAGAGAGATTGTGGATGCCCCCTCTCTGGAGGTGTTCAAGACCAGGCTGAACATGGCACTGAGCAGCCTGATCTAGTGGGAGGTGTCCCTGCCTATGGCAGGGGAGTTGGAACTCGATGATCTTTAAGGTCCCTTCGAACCTAAACTATTCTATGATTCTATGATTTTATCTTTACATAGTTCATTCATGGGTTTTGGAGTATTAATGACAATAGAATTGATACACCATAAGGTATGGTTTTCAAATGAATTGTACATGGAATCATGGAACTGTTTGGCTTGGAAGAGACCTTAAAGATCATCTAGTTCCAACCACCCTGCCATGGACAGGGATACATAAAATTGGTGATAGAGTTGAGAAGGTATTGCAGGACTCTGCTTATTGAATTTTTTTATGAGATCTTGGTCCTCAGGAAACCCAGGAAAAACAACTGTCTCCTTAGGGATTCTTGGTGAATGTGATTTCCCACCCGTCTGGGATTTTTGCCCATATTTTGCAGGTTTTGTTTCCTACTAAATTAGTGCTATCTGTTTTACTGGCTTTAAAAAGGGGAAGCTTCACCAGGATAGGTTTTGAGGGTGCATCCGTCAAAAGTTTGGGTAACCATTTCTAAGCATTTAGTTCATGTTACACTTGTGTCCTTAGGGAACACACCAGAAGAGCCTCTTGCCTCAATCTAGCTGCTGATTTTCAGGAACCTTGCAGGAATAGAGCATCTTTGTAGTCTCATTCCTTCAGCTAAATCTAGTTGAAGCTGGCCACATTCAAGTGATTTATGCCAGCTCCTCTTTCCCTCACCCAGTCTTGCAGCTCCTTCCCATATTTTATGCCCTGTGCTGAAGCTGGAAAAAGCACAGGAGGAAAACCCACACACGCACCCCCCTCCTCCACTCCCTCAGCCGCTGACACGTGGCTTTCCCTGACTCTGTGGGTTCCTCCTGGTCCATTCAACGGGATGGGCACTCAGCCATGACCCTGGCGCTTGCAGCTGCTGCTCCACTTCAGTCTCGCTGAGAAGTGTTTAAATTAAACACCGTAGGTCAAATGCTGGGTGCCAAGAAGGTTGGGGGCGGAAGAGAAAGGAAGAGTTTGGCTTCTATGAAAAAACAGTGATGGAGATATTGTTTTGCTCAGTTGCAGGCAGAAGGAAAGGAGGTGGATGCATGGCTCTGCATGACAAAGATGTTTAGGACATGGACACACAGTCCTTTGAGAGACAGTTCTCACTGTTTCTACTTTAGGGTCCTCAAGTGGTCTCAAGTGAGAGAGTTCATCCCAGCAGCTGTGAGAACTACAAGGCAGCAAGCAAGTCCTCCATACCACCCTTAGTATTAGATGTGATGGTATTTGGTATCTGTGGGGTCAATGTGGGCTACATTTGTCCCCTGTTGATAACATGACAGCTAGATGAGACAGGCGTGAGAAGCACAGAGGTTGCCCAAGGCCACATGGAGGATTAGATGAATGCATGGATTTCTAGAGCTTTGAGTCTGTCACCCTCCCTGCTTGAGGAAGAATGTACAGTTAGATCGTGTGTGTATTAGATTGTGTTATTTTATTGTGGGATGCTTAAGAGGAACTACACATGACCACCATTAATCTGCAGAGAACTTAATGAGTCCATAACAGCCCGAGACTGTGCTTTGCTTTTCTCACAGAAAACAGTGGGAGAATAATTATATGTGATTTACAAGGTCCATGGAAACTGCAACATTTTTTTTTTCTTATAGAGATGCACTTTCATCTTAGGGAAGGGTGTGGGACTGCAAAAGAAGAGTAACCACATAAAATCTTGTGCTGTCTCATTTCCTTCCATCAGTTTAATGTCTTTCCTCAATTACTACAGTGCTGGTTTCCATTGAGCACCCACGTTCTTACATGCTGTGGTAAATCACAGAACTTTTCTTGAGCACTGGAAACCTTTAGTTACAGATTGGATGAAACATCTTAGCCAGATTACTTTCTGTCTCTGTGTAGTAAATCTTGGGTGGTAGATAATCCTTAGAGGAATAAAATCTTTTTGTTTAGGTTGATGGTGTAGGGAGTGACTCTTGCTGTGGACACCTGTGTCATCTGAATAACAGAGCACTTGGTTTCAACTTTAAATGTAGTTCTTAATAGTCCTTAGTTTCCCAGGGAACCTGTAGAGTGTCTGCAGCCTGATCTTCAACAAACCCTTTGTTACCCACAGTAGAACAAGACAAGAAGTGACCCTTACATGGCCACAGGCGTCTCTGGAGGCTGAGAACCTTCACAGCCCCTGCATCCCTCCATGCCTTTACTCTCAGCAGGCTCCCACTGAAAAAATAGCCGGTGTAGCGTTGGCATGTTCCCTGCCATGCTTTCTTCAAGCTGGCTTCCTGAAGGGTGGGAAGGGGTGACTTTTGAACTTCTCTGGTTTTTCTTTCCAGCTTGCCCTCCAGTTCTGTGGGCGGTGGGACGAGGATTCCAGCTGGCCTGCTGGCCACCAGCCGCGAGATGGCGACAACGTAACGATAGAAAGCGGCCGGACCCTGCTGCTGGCAACAACCACCACCACCCTCAACCTGCTGCATCTCAAAGGTCTGTAGAAGGAGGGGAAGGGTTCAGTGTTCTTATCCCACCAGGACTGGAGTTTTTCATGGCCCAGCTCTTGTGTCGAAGGAGATGCCTGGCCAGGCAGGTTGAGCGTGGTCTAGGGATCTACAACAGGAGGGTGATGGAGGATGTGTTTAATTATTATGTATGCAGAAAGCATACATAATTGCCCAGCAGGTGATTGGGTCCTCACATACACTTCATAGAATCATAGAATAGTTCGGGTTGGAAGGGACCTTAAAGATCATCAAATTTCACCCCCCCTGCCCTAGGCAGGGACACCTCCCACTAGATTAGGCTGCTCAGTGCCTTGTCCAGCCTGGCCTTAAACACCTCCAGAGAGGGGGCATCCACAACCTCTCTGGGCAACCTCTTCCAGTGTTTCACCACCCTCACAGTAAAGAATTTCTTTCTCATATCTAGCCTGAATCTCCCCCCTTCCAATTTACATCCATTATTTCTAGTCCTTCCATCACATATCTTATTAAAAAGTCCTACCCCTGCCTTTTTGTAGGCAGTACCTTTCAGGTATTGATGAGCCACTCTGAGTAGGAAGTTGGGTGTTTTACCCCTTTTTCTTCCCCCCAGCTACTGGAAGTACTGCTGTGCTGAGTGGTACTCAGCAATAGTGCCGGCGCTGATAACAATAATCAGCTCTGTTTTGTTTGGCATCTTTGCAGTGAACATGTTGCAAAAGCCTTTACAAAATTAATGATGCTGCAGAATTACAGGCCACGGATACCAAAGTTAATAAATAATCCAAGATCCTAGAGAATGGCTGATGGAGAGTAAATAACCGAACAGTATTGTGGTGGGAGGAACACTGGGTTTGGAGGGTTAACATACCCTGGGCCAGACTCTGCAATAGCATGAGTATGTCGGTGGGTGTCAAAATTAAAATTACTTGGCACTCAATGCCAGAAATATTCCTCCTTAGAAATCAGGTCCTGGTTGTGAAAATTGTTGTGTCTTGGTGCTCAGTTAATGAGTTGATTTAGTGAAATTAGTAGCTCACAGTTAAGCTGCTAATGGGGAGGGACTGTTTGTCAGGGCATGGAGCAATAGGACGAGGGGCAATAGTTTTAAACTAGAAGAGGGCAGAGTTGGATTACATATTAGGAAGGAGTTCTTCACTGTGAGGGTGGTGAGACACTGGAAGAGGTTGCCCTGATAGGTGGTAGAGGCCCCATCCCTGTAGACATTCAAGGATAGGCTTGATGAGGCTCTGAACAAAATTGATCTGATGCAGAATGACCCTACACACTGCACGGGAGTAGACTAGATGACCTTCCAGCTCTACAGTTCTGTGATTCTACTGGAATAAGTCTCAAAAAATGGACAGAAGTGTTTTTTTATGTTTGAGGACATGAACATTTGCTGGTAAAAGTGATTTTATATTAGGAGGATATTAAAGGAACTATTTTTTCCTTGCAGTGAGGATGATAAACATGCATTTGACAGTGTATTTTAATGTAACCTTGAATGATCATTCTATGAAGAATAAAAACAACTCTGCAAGTTTATCCCTAGTGTGAGAACAGTTCCAGAAAATTTTGTACTTGCTCAGTCTGAGTTCAGAGTTTTTCAAGAATTTCTACGCCAGACATCATAATTTAAATAGAAATTAAGAATCTAAGATTTTAAAAATGTTTATGTATTATATTTATGTTTTAGTACAATTTTCTTCCCTCTCTTCTTCAGCAAAAATCTGAAATGTGAGTGATGCAAGATTATTCTTAACCTCACTGTGACGTAAAGTACAGGAAATAGCTCAGAGCCTCATCTTTCTGTGTCTTTTTCACTGCAAATATGGAGGAAGATTTGGGGGCTTTATGAAGAATTTAGGGCAGCTGAAACCCTTTGACCCTTGGGCCTACTCAAAGGCTCATTTGATCTGTGAGTCAGCATTCATGAAGCTCTGACTGAATTTACTGAAGTCTGGAGCGGTATCTTTATGGCTTTGGCTCATCTGACATTCAAATAATTTCTCCTCTTTATCACATTTTCCAAGAAGCTTGGCTTATCATGTAGATTTATTTGTAAAAGCAGTATTAAAATATTCTAGACACTATTATTTTCTGTGTTGCTACATGCATGGGAGCCAAACATTCTAGAAGCAGAAGCCTACAAGGTGATTGTTTGGCTGAGCTTCATCTTTGCTGAAGTTTCCTTGTAGAATCCACCAGTGCTTACCTGGGTTCTGTGACCTTTTTAACCTTGGTTAGATTGGGAGTCAAGATATGTTGAGCTCTACTCTGACACAAGACTGAGATCACAGAATCATAGAATAGTTTGGGTTGGAAGAGACCTTAAAGATCATCTAGTTCCAACCCCTCTGCCATGGACAGAGATACCTCCCACTAGACCAGGTTGCTCAGTGCCTCATCCAGACTATCCTTACATGCTTCCAGAGAAGGAGGAATCCACAACCTCTCTGGGCAACTAACCTTACCTTCTTGTTGTCCAGCTCACAGCAGTGCTTCAGGTTTCTTTATTGACAGAGAGAAACATACACTATCAAAACCTTTTCATTTTAGGCATTGTAGATACTCATCTTAAGATGAGTCACAATTCAGTGATCCCCTTAGAGTAGCAAGTACTGAGTGTGTCTCATAATTGCTAACTTTTCCCAGGTGTAAGCTGGGCATGACAATAGGCATCTAACCTGCAGGTGGTTATAGATATGGGCTTTGATTGAAGTATTCCATTCTGTTACTATCTGGAGAGTTTTTCTTATTTGGAGCCGGAGAATGGGATTAAATTGCATTACTGCTCCCTTTGGCTTTCATGACTCAGCATCAGGCTGTCTGTCCATTCAGAAGATGAAAATATAAGAAGTGTTGTGGATGAAAAAACCTGTAATGCTACTGGGTTCACTCCTCTGCAAAGACTTTCTGTTGCCCATTTTCTGGTGCCTTACCCAGAAAACTCAACATGGGCCCATTTTGTGAAATTCTCTTTTTTGGGACAGCACGATGATTTTGAATACTGCTTCTGTGGTGTCTCCTTATGATAATTTTGATAATTACAGAAATTGTTTAAGTAATATTATAACAAGGAGTCCTTTACTATGAGGGTTGTGAGACACAGGGCTAGGTTGCTTAGAGAAGCTGTGGTTGCCCCATTCCTGGAGGTAGTCAAGGCAAGGCTGGATGAGGCTTTGAACAACTTGTTCTAGTAGAAGGTGCCCATGCACAGGGCAGGGAGCTGCAAGCAGGTGATCTTTGGGGTCCCTTCCAATCCAAACCAAACCATTCTATGTGCAGCCTTAAAGTGATGCTGTCTTGGCTGTATTAAGAGGTAGCCAAATACATGTAGTGGTTCTAGAAGTGACCAGACTGTCTGTAAAGAATGTCTGGAGGTCAAAGCAATGCGGGAGTAGGATTAGGCATCTGAGTCTTGCTCACTACCATTAGGGCTCAGCAGTTTCTACTTCCCCTCAATTGAGCAGAGCGTGAACACATGGTTATCAGCAGTGGAAAGTTTGACAGCCAGACTGTGAAACTGCTCAGACAATACTGGCTGGGGAAGAGATACAAGATAGATTGTAGATAACTGTAAATTCAGCAGATTGCAGTTACTTTTGTAATCCAAACATCACAAGTATGGAAATATTTATGATAACCCAAGACAGAGGGAAATTTCCTTTGCACAGAGCTTGCACTGGAGTAACTTCTTTTGTGTTTTCTGGCTTGATACCCCACACACGTGCTCTTGCCTTTGTCTGAATTTATATTGCTGTGTACAATAGTGTGTAGGGAGACCTGCTGACCAAAATCCTTCCTCATCTTTGAAGAGTATCTTGGGGATGGATTTTAGAATGATGTCACCAGCATGCTCTGGTGGGGTTGAACTTGCTAGATGTTCAGCCGACCGTTTGACTTTGCAATGGCAACCCTGAGATGGCCAGTCTTGCAGGCATGAGGGAGAAGGTTACTTTTTGTCCTACTCTACAGAAGTAGAGTCTCACTTGTCACAGCTCTTCCTCTCACTCATAGACATTACTGCATCTTAGCTCTCCTGCTGAACCCGGTATGCCAGTACCCAATTCCATGGTCAGACTCCAGGATGAGGTTTGGAAAAGATCTGACACACTTCATCTTCCTCTAAAAGCTGTGTTCCCAGTTTCCAAAATACTGCAGTTAATACTGGTTGTTTTTTTTTTTCAAACTTTGAGATCTAATTTAAAAAAGGGAAATAAAAGAGAATTGACAAACCATAAGGGTATTCACGATGTCATAGAATCATAGAATTTCAAGGGACCTTCAAAGGCCATCTAGTAAACAGGAACATCTTTTATTAGAAAAGACTCATCAAGACTGGCCTTGAATTCCTCCAAGGATGGGGCCTCCACCACCTCTCCAGACAACATGTTCCAGTGCTTTGCCACCCTCATGGGGGAGAACTTCCTCCTAATGTCCAGTCTAAACTTGCCTTGCTCTAGTTTCAAACCATTGCCCCTCATCCTGTTGCCCCAGGTCCTGACAACTAGCCCCTTCCCAGCTGTCTTACAGGCCCCTTCAGGTACTGGTAGGTTAGTATGAACTCTCCCCAAGCCCTTATTTTCTCCAGGCTGAACAACCCCAGCTCTCTCAGCCTGTCCTTGTACCTAAGGGGCTCCAGTCCCCTGATCATCTTTATGGCCTTCTTTGTATGCTCTTGAGTAGGTCCAAGTTCTGGTTGTCAGTTGTTATCTGATTTTGAATCCAAGTCTAAAAAGCATTACCTGTCCATCAGTGTTTTGGATCTCTTGTAATCCACACTCAGATCTGGCTGTGGTTTAGAGTAGAGCCTTCATGTAGATCTAGGGAGGGGAGAAATTAAAATATTGATTTTGCTTGACTTTTTTTCCAGGCTTTGATGCTATTAGCAAAGAGCATCAAATATTAACTGATATAACTGCATAAGAAGTTGTCAAATAACTAGTACTTCAGTCACTGCTTATAAAGACTGGATTTGAATTTCTTTCAGAAGGAAAAAGCTTTTCCCTCTATTTTCCTGTCTATGGCATCAACCATTCCTTAAAAGGTGGCTTAAAAGGTTTAAAGGTGCTTGTTTTGTGGTGTTTTCAGTGCCATTTTGTTCAACTCATTTAGGATGTGGTTTGTGATACTTTTTTTTTTTTTTTGCAGGCAGTTTCTAGTTCATATTTTCTTTTTTTAATCAGGCAGAGACATTACAATTAAAATACCGTAAAAGCGATTCTAGCAGTATTGCAATAAGCATGTTTTTTAATTAAAGAAAGAACATGGGATGTACAAATAGTACCAGCTAATGGGAAATTTCGTCCAATGTATTTTTTAATTGAGATTTAAAAGGAAGAAAAGTCAGTCCTGCTTCTCCCCATCACTGTGTGATATTTTCCTATGTTTCTTAAGTGAGATGCACTGAGTTTGAAATAATTGTGCTCTCAAGAGCCTTAAAGACTCAGTTATTTTTGTGGGAAAAGCATCAGTTATTTAATTTGTTAGTATGCTTTTTTTACAGGAATTTTTTGTTATTTGGTAGACTACACCTCCCAGAGATGGACATTCCTGGAGGAAGGGTTTCAAGACACTGAACCTGTAGAAATTTGATGGGCTTTTTTACTTCTTCCCCCACCTGTAAAAGCTGGTTCATGATGGGTATGGGCTGCAGGTTTCTCTTTCTCATCCTATAGAGAATAGGCTTACAACATGTGCATTAGACTCTGAGGGCTGTTGCTTGCCAATTAAATCAATTTTCTTCAACTGTGGCAGCTCTTGAGGCTTCTCTGGGGTGTCTCGTGATGAGCATATCAGTATAAGATATGGAAGATAAACCTGTCTGAAGAACCACACACAGCTCCAGGCTGAAATGCAAGGCAGCACCAGCCCCTTTCTGGCATGGAAGGTGGAGGATGTACCTCTTTCAGGGAAGCAGATCCTACCTCTAACTGTAGGATGGGAAGATCTGCTTAGTCTGTCTCCACCTGTCCTGACCACTAGTCAGGCCCTCACTATGGCAGCAGCTTTGCACTGTTAGTGTATCTGTCCTCACACACTTTCATGTGGTACAAAAATACAGCCATTGTGATATGTTTTGGATGGGAACTGAGCTTCAGATCTTTTATTTTTTAAAAGCAAACAAATACTCAGAGGTATGAGTCTGTATAGTGAGCTTCAAGCTGCAGAGGAAGTGTATTGTGTGACCAGATTGCACATAGGTTGCTTACATTGTGAAGGCTTCCCCTCTTTCCCTGATGGCTTGACAGAGCAGGCATTACAGTAGGTTTGTGGTTGGAACAAGCTGTCACTAAGACCAAGGTCCAACTCACTGTGCTAGACAATAGGAAAAGAACCTTATCTTTGAATTCAAGGGCAGAAATCAACTTGACTTGAGAAAACTGTGGGTGGAGCAGTACAGCAAATAGAACCAATCTATGGTGTAGTGGCCACCCAGGCAAGCTCCAGGTGAGGAGAAACATAGTCCTGCTCCACAGTGCTTCTAAGATTTCCCCAGTGACCTCCTTCCTTCCTGGGGATGAAGCATCTAATGTGTGCATCACTTGTAGACTTGAAATAATAGCTAAAAAATCTACATTTTTATCACACATCTCTATGTTGAACCCTGTTGCCTTCACAAGGTTCATGGAAGCTTCCTTCATTACATCCTAGATGCTGAGCTGTGATGTGTGCTGTCAAAGCCACCTTAGGAGTGGAGTGTCCGCACTTCTTCCACACCCGATTAGCTCTCCTCTTGCAGATGCACCTGAGGTTTTGCTAAATGTCTTGGAGGCTACCTAAGTATTAGAGTAAGGACCTTTCAGTTCATCTAATACAACCATCAACCTAAATGAGAAGAACATCCCTAAACCATATGACTGAGCACCATGTCTACCTGTCTCTAAAATGCCTCAAGAGCTGGTACCTCAACCCTGGGCAGCCTGTTCCAATATTTAATAACCTTTTATGTGCAATTTTTTTTCTTAATCTCCAGTCTAAACCTCCCCTGGTGCAACTTCCAGCCATTTCATCTTGTCTAGTGTCTATTACTTGATGCAGACATGGGTCTGTCTTGTTCAAAAAGAGTAAAAGGTCTTCTTTAAATCATAGAACACAGAATCATAGAATGTGTTGCGTTGGAAGGGACCTTCAATGCTCATCTTGTCCATCTCCCCTGCAATGAGCAGAAACCTCTTGCATTAGATCAGGTTGCTCAGAACTTCATCAAGCCTGGCCCTCCCGGGATGGGGCCTCCACCACCTCTCTGGACAACCTGTTCCAGTGCCTCACCATCATCATGGAGATGAACTTCTTCCTAATGTCCAATTTAAATGTGCCCTGCTCTAGTTTAAAGCCATTGCCCCTCATTGTATCGCTACAAGCTCTGGCAAACAGCCCTTCCCCAGCTTTCCTGTAGGCCCCTTTAGGTGCTGGAATGTGATGTACCTATGGCAGTGTTCCCATAGTTGTTGATTTGAATTGCCTTTTCCTCACTCCTGTACTTCAATGGAGGAGCCTGACCAACTTACAAGGGGGCACATGCCATCTGAGCGTGAGTGCAGCTTGCCATAAAACATGGAGTTGTCAGACTTCAGAGGAAGTTTCTGTCTGGCAATATTCAAGCAGTTGCTGGTTCCTCACACAGGGACAGATTAATGCCTCCATCCAAAAAAATGCTGTATAACAAGCTTAGCTTCTTAGTATATTATTGATGTCCTAGTGGAAATGCACAGACATTTGAATTCCCTGGTACTTTGGGATCTGTATGTATATATTATGCTGGGAGGTTGAGAACGAGTTTTGGACTCTTCATTCTGTCAGCCTTTGGGATGGAGCCAATAGAACAAAATTCTCTTTTGCATCTCTCTCAGCCATGGTCCAGCCTGCTGTTAACTTACAGCTCATTGAAAGGCCATGTGAGTATGCCAACAGGGTGCAGGAGAGAGACCCATGAAATAATCCATTGTTCTTATTAAAGGCTGTTCCTCTTCCTGGACACAGGAGGATCTTTGTTTTTGGTATGTCTTTTTTCTTTTGTTTCTCCTGCTTGGAGGCTCCACCGGGCACATCCTTGGAGCCAGAGAGTGAGCAATGAGTGGGCTGGCAGCACACTGCAGCCTTGTTGTGCAGGATGAGTTGTTTCAGAAAAGATATTCCAGCTCTGGCAATTACCTCCTGCTGTTTGTACTGAGGGGTTCTTGCTAGGAATCTGACTTCTGAGCTTAAACCTGTCCTGTGGGGGATTCTAGGCCTGCATCATGTGAAATACCAAGTGAGAAGAGATGGTAAGAGCAAGCTGAAGGCTGTGGGAATATTTGTTATACGTGGCTGTGGCATGCCCATGGCAGAACCAGAGCAGCTTTTCCTTCCATGGTGGTGGGAAGGAGTAATTCAGCTGGGGGATGACCTTTCAGTTTGCAAATCCCCCACAGGAGTGACATGTAAGAGAATTCTTCTGTTGATAGTCTCCTATTATTGATTGAAAAATATAGATATCTTGAGACTCCAGCCATCTTTCTCATGGTTGCTTGCTATAATGCTTCATTCAGCATTTGATGAAGTAGTATTAAATCTGGCAACAGGCACTTTTATCCTAGCTGGCCTTTAGGTAAAAAATACACGATTTCTCAGGATGGTTTTATATAGACAGTGAATGCTAAAGTGTGACCCCAGAAGATGATAAAAAAGCCCTGCATGTAAAATATGTATTTTGGAGTAGGGATTTTGTTTCCACCTCAGTTCAGGAAATCTCTATAATGCTCAAAGTCACAGCCTAAATGAGAGGTATCAACACTTCTTTTATGCATTATGAGAATATCTATGTTAGAAGGATTTTTTAAAATAAAAGTAAGCTTTTGAGAAGGGATATATGCTAATAGTTTTAGTACAGTGTCTTTCCAATTCCTGTCCTTTTCTGTGCACCCCCATCTTTTTCCTATGAACGTCAGAAGATAAATCTCTTCTCATCAGACTAATTCTGCCAACAGTATGATGATGCTGTGTTACCCACACAGCAGATTGCCATCCCCCCATCCTTATTATCAGGTTTGTTTTCCTTAATATTACACCTCTTTCTTTTTTTTTTTTTTTCTTGTTTATTTGGTCTGGTTATTACTCCCTCCCCGTGGGACAGAGGGAGTTGCCCCTAGTTTAGTTTTTCTCTCCTTTTTTTTTGATTTGGTTATGACAGAGAAAGAAAGATTTCTTTTCTGAGCAGAGAGGTGGAGGCTAATTACTGGGTTAATTGAGAAGAATGGTGCTTCTGATGTTCTCACAAAGGATCAAATAGCTCCAACATATTTTCTCCTCCCCCCTCTCTCACTCCACCCAAAGAGACCCATTGAATGGGCACATTACTGTACAGAAGTGATTATGGCTTTAATTGTATTTATTTTGCTTGGTGGGGAGGCCATCATAACAGTAGTTGATTGATTTTTATAAAATCACCCTCAAGGTCACATGTAGGACTTTGCTTTCCTGTGCAGCCATAACAAACAATTTGAGGGTCACAGCCAAAGGCTCCTTGGAGCAATATTCTCACTTTCTGCTTTCAGAGGAGAGGTCAAGTGCAATAAAGAAGGAAACATAACTTTTATTTTCTTTTTTAAAAGAAGGAGAAGACAATCTTGTAAAGCAGCAGCTGTATATTTATTCTTACCCAATGAAAAACACAGAGATGCAGAGAGCTGATAGTTAAAGGGATAATATGCAGGTTTTTGACATAAGTATTTGTAAGTTTGGTTAGAGTTGTTTGGCTTTTTTATACTTAGGCTTGATTAAATGAGTCCCTGCTAATGCTTTCTATTATTTTTTTAATCTTCAGCAGTTAACTATTATTTTTAAACTTTCTTTTCTTCCAATGACTGAATGCCTTTGGGCTTTGTCTTGGGAGGATTTCAGAAGCTTTGCAGATAGCCAAGGGATAACAGCATTGTGGTGCGACCCTGAGTGTGGCTGATATATCTGTTTCCTATGATTCCATGCTGGCTGTGACTGCCAATTCTTAGGGAAAGCCAAAGCCTCACTAAAAGCAAATGACTTTGGGTGGTTTTCATCTTGCAAATTATCAGGTGGGACAAGGCACTGAGCAGCCTGATCTAGTGGGAGGTGTCCTTTCCTATGGCAGGGGAGTTGGACCTTGATGATCTTTAAGGTCCATTCCAACCCAAACTATTCTATGATTCTATGAAATCTTAGTACCATTTTCAAGTGTGCTTGGGTTGCCATTGTATTTTGGAACAGAGAAACCCAAGAGGCAGGGAACAATCCTTTCAGAATCACAGAATGGTCTGGGTTGACATCTGGAGATCTTCCAGTCAAACCCCCCACCAGAGCAGGGTCACCGAGAACAGGTCTCAAAGGATTGCATCCAGGCAGGGTCTGAATGTCTCCAAAGATGGAGAATTCATCACCTCTGGGCAGCCTGTGCCAGGGCTCTGCCACTCTCAAAGGAAAGTTTTTCCTAGTGTTTAGGTGAAGCTTTTTGTGGAAAAAATGTAGCTGAAACTTTGGAAAACTTTTGAGGGGACTGTGGCAGAACTATGATCTTATAATCAAAAGACCTTGGCTACCAGCCATTATTGGTTCATTGGTACAGCATGGCAGCAGTTAGAATACTCATTAAAAACTGTATGAAGCAAGTGGAAACAGAAATTACTATATTTCAGTGTGAACAGAGCGTAGGAAGTCAATAAAGACCTTGGGGGAGATGTATTTTTCTTTTTTTTTTCATGTTAGGAAAAAAAATAAATCGCAGTGATTTATAGTTCCATTTCTAGATTGTGGTGATAAAATTATTAACACTGGTGCTATAAGGCAAATGTATTTAATAAATATTTCTGTTCTCAGTGTGGGAAGGAACAGGATGGTAAATTATATCACAGGAGGAAGATGGACCAGCAGTCCATTTATTACTGAAGAATGTTAATATAGTGAAGATGTGGAATAACATCTTTCAGGAAAACACATTCTTAAATCAACAGATCTAATCTTATTTGAGACCTTTAAAACTGCTTGTAGGGACATTTCCATGGGCAAAAAATATTAATTTTAGCATACATTAGTAATTACAGAGGGCTGTAGAAGTTTTGGTCCTGTTTCAGTATCCAGACAGGTAAAGGAAAAAAATAGTGGCTGCTTAATCTGATAAACAACACAGGTCAAAAGAAAAAACTGTATGAAGTTAAATGTTTTAGCTGATTGCCTTTACAGGCAGCATCAAAAATGATAAAGGAGTGGAAGAATTAGGAGGTCTGACTTCTCAGATCTAGAAGGAGCTGTGGGTTGTGGGAGTGCTTGCACTGCTTCACAAATTTGAGACAATCCCTTGCAAGGAGACTGTTGAAAACCCTATGAACCTGTTGGGCAGGGTCCAGAGGAGAGCCACAAGGATGACTGAAGGGCTTGGAGCACCTCTCCTACAGGGACAGGTTGAGAGAGTTTGGGCTGTTTAGCCTGGAGAAGAGAAGGCTCTGGGGACAATTTCTAACTGCCCACCAGGACCTGAGAGGGATGTGCAGGAAAGATGAGGAAGGACTGTTCGGCAGAGCATGGAGTGACAGGACAAGGGGTAACGGTTTTAAAGTAGAGAAGAGCAGGTTTAGATTAGTCATTGGGAAGAAGTTCTTCCCCATGACTAATGGGGAGTGGTGAGGCACTGGAACAGGTTGCCCAAAGAGGTGTCAGAGACCCCATTGCTGGAGACATTCAAGGCCAGGTTTGATGAAGCTCTGAGCAACCTGATCTAGTGTAATATGTCCCTGCTTACTGCAGGGGGGTTGGACTAGATGCCCTTTGAAGGTCCCTTCCAACTGTGTAATTCTATGACCCAGCCTAAATGAAGGCTGAGATGTGATTTTACCTGTAAATACTTCCATAGAAAAAGCTGCTTCCTACACCTCTCTGCAATGCAACACAGGAGGGTACAAGGAGAACTGCTGTCTGAAAGCTCACCCTTAACAAGTTATGATTGGAAATAAAGCAGAAGTTTTGAACAGTGAGAGATATCAGCTATTGGAAAAGATGATTGTACAAAACGGCAGAGTGATGTCCCCAAGTCACTTAATTGATTGTTTGCCTTTCCTGGAGGGTATGCAGCAAATACAGAGGACTCAATTTCCTCCAGTTTTTTGATAGCATGATGTGCACAGACCATCAGGTGATATTATCTAATGGTCCCTTCATTCTGCAAATGAATGCTATTTCAAGTATTGCTCCAATTTCACTATAATACTTTTTGTATTAAGAACATTTTATTTTTCTATCATTCTCAGACATATCTCAGAATAATGGTTAGATTTCTTATGTTGCTTTTCACAAAGCAAGATGAAATTCATTTTAGTTTTTTACAGTGTATCCAGTATAATTTTAAAAAACACTATACAGCAAGCTTAACAGAAATACATTTGTGTATAGAAAAGCATGTCTAGAGAAAGAGATAAATTTACACATAGGGGACTTGGTATTTGTGGGAATAATCTCATGGTTCCTGGTAGTTGTAAGTAAAAAATTGTGAGACTTATCTCTTTCATTTATTAGGCATATTCTACAAAAACTTACCTGGACTCTACTGGAATCTGGAAAAAAGTTATTTATGGTAGTCCTTGTTCACATATTATCTTTGTTATAAGACTAAGAAATCAGGGTACAAGGATTTATTACAAGGCTAAGAAATCAGTGAAACAATGAATGCCCATCAATGAATAAAGAGATTAGAAGCAGAAAGTGTTCAGCTGGAGTGGGTGCACCTGGGTGGGAAAGGCACACAAGTGCTGTTTATCTCCCTTAAAACTGGGACCACCAGGTCCTGATCAAAGGCATGCAATGTTTGACGTAGTTTTTTATATTTATTTTATAAATATGTCAGATATAATTGAATCTTACTTTTTAATTAAAATTTATTGCCTCCTTTTTCATCTCACTACTGAAATTGAAGCAGAGATCTAATCTCCCTGGTCTTTGCTGATAGGACATGTAGTGTCTTTTGGGGAAGGAGAGATAGATTTTTTTGTAGGTGTAAAGATCAGCATCAAGAATTGCTGACGTGTGCAAAAGGCTTGCCATGGGATGAGTTGGCACAGTCCTTTGCTACTTCACACGAAGGGAAACATTGGCAATGTGATTGACCCTTTCTAAGGAGTTCTGAGGTTGCTGGGCTTCAAGGTGTTTCCTGCTAACTCCTGGAAAGCATGGCTTGACCTAGGGAGACATATGTCACCTACAGAATGATTAGAATTCCAAGAGTCCACTCTGCCCAAATACAGGATAAAGACAGCAGTGATTTCCTTCATAGAAATGATAATATAGAAGGAGATAAAAGAGTAAACTATCTAGAAATGACAGACTAGGATTGCCACCTGCACTAGGCAAGAACAAAAAATCAAAACCAAGGGGTGGAAATGCCTTTTCATGAACTATGCTTTTAGACCACAGGATTCATAGCTTCAAGAAGTCATTGAGACTAAATGATAGAAAGATTGGAAGGATCAGATCTATATTACTGATGAAACATATCCAGTTATTCTAATAGATGGTAAAATGAAAATGTTTACAGGGAGATGAAACTTTATGCTTTGAGGCAAAGCTAACCTCTAATTAGGGATTAAAATGAGACTCTTATGGAATGGGGAGATCATCTCACATCCAGCTAACAGGGAGAAGTTTCTTGTATTGAATTCGGAAGCATCTGGTTTTGAACAGCAGCTGGAAGAGTACATAGGAATAAATCAACCACAGATCTAAACAGGTTGCCAGTTTTTATGTTCCAGAGAAGTTTTCTCCTCTCTGTGTCACAAGAAGTATGTAATCTGAGAAGTAACATACAAATTAAGTGGTAATATCCAATTTTTAACATTCAGAAAGTAAGTATGTTAAAACTGGGATTTTCCTAAAAGCTGCCTTGGAGAAATTTAGATGTCTGCCGAGGCAGAGAATGGCATTGCTCAAGTCTGAAAAGGCAGCCTGTGGTAGAATTTAAAACCAGATTGTATTAATAAGCTCTGCAAAGAACTGGAACTTTTAAAGGAAGGAAATTTGTTTTACCCTTAATTGCATCAATTTATTGCAAAACCATTTTTGGACCCACATCTTACAGCTCCTTTGACAGTGACATAAGAACTATTAGTTTTATGGTTGCATCTTACTCTTCTGTTGTCTTCAGGTGGCAAACTCCTGTTCACTGGTCCAGGACCTGTAGAACTGCATGCTCATTACATTCTCATATCTGATGGAGGATTGCTTCAGGTGGGATCCCCCCAGGCACCTTTCCAACACACTGCTCACATATATCTCTATGGAAGCTTTCATTCCCCACCATTATTTCCGTATGGGGTCAAGTTCCTGGCAGTGAGGAATGGGACCCTCTCCATCCATGGTGAGTATGTTTTTTTCTTCTATTCAAAAGCAAAGCACAGGGGAATAATAGAACAGAAAGCAAAGCAAAAAAGATATTGGAGGAAAAAGTCAAAACCCAACTTTGATCATCAACTTGGATTTATAATTACAGTCAAATATTTGTTAAAATCAGGTTTTGGAGTCATAACTTCATGTCTTTATTTTCCCCATCAGAGTCCTATTTCTACAGTACATTATAAACTAAAGATTGGTCCTTTATCTCCATAAAAGCTCCTTTAGCAGTAGCTAAGTCACTTTGGAAATCTGTACCCTAAAAGGCAGACAAATGGTATCAAGCAGTTATGAAACCTTTATGATCTTGTGCTTGTCTGTCCACAACTGAAAATCCTCTTGCATGGAAATAGAACCTCAGATCCCTGTTGGGTATCACATTGGTTTGCTCTGCTCCTAGGAAGGTGTATTCTTCTCTCACATCTCTTTGTCTTTAACTGTGGGCTATGCTGTTTTGGGGTTTCTGAAGATATGGGAATCTTCCAGGTGTGTACTATGCCAATGTCAATGCCAAGCGTGCTGCAACTAGCAGCCTCTGTAAACTGTAGTGGGGAGGAGACTTTTCTTAAAGGCAAAAGCAAAGTGCTCTTGGCAGTGGGGCTTCCCCTTCTCTCCATTCTGTGCTGGAATCCCAGCACCAGTGGTCTTTAGAATTAGAAGCATAGGTGGCATATTTTGATTTTCTTGGTGGTCCACATACCATACCTGCTCACCATGGGTTGTCAAAAATGAGTAGCCCAGGGCTATGCAGAAAATCTGTGACAATGACGGTAGTTTCACTCCTAGATGCCTGGTCCTCTCTAACCACTGGACTTCTGTCCCAAAGGAAACCCTGCAGGGCCAGAGCTCCAATTATCCACCAAGTGTAAGAGACAAGGGACTTGAATATCAGAACTTGGCTACAAATTTGCAGATATTGTGGGGTTGAACATTTTAGATAGGGAGTTTGAAATGCGTGTGTAAAATGGCCATTTCTTGGTGCAGTGTATTAAATGTGGAATTCAGGCCTAGACCGGGAGTGAATTGCAATATTAGTACAACTCATGCATAAATTGAGGGGTAATGCTTTTAAACTGGAAGAGGGGGTTGGATTTATTAGGAAAACAACCTTTACTGTGAGGATAGTAAGGCACTGACACAGGCTGCCCAGAGAAGCTGTACCTTCCCCATCCTTGGAGTTGTTCAGGGTTGGACTGGGCTTTGAGCAACCTGGTGTAATGGGAAGTGCCCCTACCCATGTCTTGGAAGTGGAACTTTAAGGTCTTTTGAATCTTTAAGGTCCTTTCCAGCCCAAACAATTCTATGATACTATGTTAAGCTCTTAACTGATGTGTTGTTTTTAAAGGCAATGTGTGTTGTGTTATAGAAGAGGAAAAAGAGAAGCCAATGCATTTGAATGACTCATCCCTTCCTAATGTAGGCATTCATATCCTCCAGCAGGGCTTGAACTTCCACCCTTCTGGTCTGCAGGCAGAAATGTCACTCTCTGAGCATCACTGACACGTATGGCTCTCAGTCAAAAATTATGTCAGATGCTGAGGGGTACAATCTGAGCACAGATAGGGAGCAAGGCTCCATACTGTGTTGACTCCATACTCACTGTGCAGCAGTCCTGTCAGTTCACAGGAGCCAAGCAAGGTCAGGCAAGGTCCATTGTTGGAGGGGAGTTGGTGAACAGATGCTTTTCAGGATCAGGAGAGATCAATGTAAGCTGGGGAAGGTGCTCCTCCTGCCAGTGGCAAGGGCTGCACTACTCCTGAAAGCCATGTCAGGTGCTCTTGACAACTACATCGAGAAGCAGCCAGGCTAAATTATTTAGTGCTTGCAAATGGCTTTAATAATTCCAGTAAACCAGTTTTGCAGAAGGGCAGAGCATTTCTATCCCATTTCCTAGAGGAAGAACTGCTATTTAGATTATCTGGGCTGCGTTGACTGTCCGTTACTGACCATTGAGTTTCACACTCTTATCCCAGCCTTGAGTTCAGTTGCTCACATTAGATTAAAGCATGCCTTCCAGAAAGGCTTGGTCTTTGAGGACATCAAGGGAAATGGAAGCCAGCATTTTCTGTAGAAACTTGTTCCAGGGGATTAATTTGGTTAATCATCCATGTTTTTTGGGTTTTTTTTTTGTTATTTTTCTAAGAAAAGTATTAAAATGTCTGATTTGAATTTGCCTGATAACAGCTTTTGCTGTTTCTCCTTCTGTGTCTTCTGCTACTTTGAAGTGTCCTTCCGTTCTCAGTTTGAGCCTTGTGAGTTAGAATTTTGTGCTTAAATTCTCCAAGCTTTGCAACAAGAGCCTTATCTTCTTTGTGCTGCTATGTTTTCTAGCAATGCTTATGAGCATGTATCACCAACCGCCTTGTTGACTCCATACTCACAGACAACCCATGAAATCACAGACAACTAGGGTAGAAGTACTACTTATAATGTTGCCTTGGCATATGATGAAGGGAAATAAACCCAGGTGTCCATGTCAGTATCCTCAAGGAGTTTCTCTCTGATATTTCATACATTTGACTTAATGCCATAATTCCCAATGATTTTTCACCTCTGAGGAAACCACCATCCTTGGAGGTATTTAAAAGATGAGTAGGTACAGCGCTTAAGGATACAGTTCTTGTTGGGTTGATGGTTGGACTCAATGATCCAAAAGATACCTTCCAACCTGTGTATTCTATGATTCTACTACTTCATGTCTTAGGTACCCCCCAAGACACTTAGCAAAACCTTTGATGCATCTGTGGTGATGCTATCTATGATTCTAAGAATGTGAGGTCTGATACTCAGGCGTTACCTGGATGGAGCCAAAGTTGTCTTGGCCCATCAGTGAAAACATCTCTTGGTTTCAATTTCCTGCCAATTCTTATTCAGGAATTCTTATCAGTTTCTTATTCAAGAAATGCTGACTAGCTATGAAGCCACTTTTAAGTCCTGCACTACATGTGGGGCCAGAGCATGGCTGTAATTAAGGTTCATTCAAACCATGTAATCTGCAATTTAGCACTGAAACAGTAGATGCCCACAAAAAAACAAGACCAATAAGAAGTGTATTCTTTTACTGGGTTTTTATTGCTCACATGAAAGAGAAATAAGCTGTTCTGTCTCCAATTTAGAACCAGTCTGGCCTGTGGTATAGTACAAATTGTTGAGCATGACAGCTTCTTTCATACATACATGAAAGAGGCTGACACTCTCAGCAATAATCATTTGAGAGCTACATATATATACACATGCATATACATATGTTATCTCACATCAAAATCATTAAATAAGCAGGCTTCCAAGTTCTCAGCTGTCTTCAGTGAAGACAGGACCGAGTGCACTTTAATTTGCTTTCTCCTTCAGACTGAGAAGTTTGGGGGGGATGCTCTGCAGCCACGCTTGAGTTCAGCTTGTTTAGGAAGTGCTGTCAGCTCCCGGCTTTGATATGTTAATATGACTAAGGCTTTTTCCCACAATTCCCCCATGAGCAGCAGTCCTTTGCTCCAGTGGATGTAGCAGGCTGGGAAATTTCACTGTTGCCTTTGGCTTTAGCCAACTCCCCTGCCAGTCAGAGCATGCCACCTATAAACTGCCCGTCAATCACCCGTCAGTTCTGAAGGGGGTTTCGTTCAGCAGGGGCAACTCGACTTTTTGACAATGTAATTATGGCCCTCACACCCGCGGTAGGGGCCTGAGCTGGGGCCGAGAGAATTTTATTGATTGTTCAGAAGGGAAATTTATCACTGTCTTCAGCTCCGTTCGCTTTCTATTCCCTGAGAAACTCTCCTGACAAGCTTTGTGAGAGAAGTTGAGCCTGGTGGCCTTGGCTGTTCTTGTGCCTTTGGCCTTTACAGGGAAACCAGGTTGGAGACACCAGCAGATGCTAAGCAGAGGGCAGGGATCTGGTGCAGAGGTGGTGCATCAATAGCCAAGGACATGTACAGCATAATTCACAGTCCCAAAACTCTAATTTTCAGGGAAGGAAAAATTGAAAAGGTTTTTCCCATTCTTTTTCATTCTTTATCACTCTTGTGTAGATAAGGTTGGCAAATGTGTACCCTCAAAGCAGACTGTGCCTTTTCCTAAACAAAGTCCAGCAGTTTTTGTGTGTACCTAGCTGAAATTTGGTTGGTAACAACACCGTGATGATGCAGGGCATGAACGTATGGGGCCACAGAGACAATCAGGAGGCTGGAACAACTCTGCTACAAGGAGAGGCTGGAACAGTTGTGGTTGTTTGGCTTGGAGAAGTGAAGGCTCTGGAGACACCTCTTAGGGGCCTGCCAGTACCTGAAGTGGCCCAATTATTGCCCTTTCTCCTGCTGGAGAAAGTCAGAGAGGGACTCTTTGCAGGGGCATGGAGCAATAAAATGAGGGGCAGTGGTTTTAAACTAGAGCAGGGCTGTTTTAAATGAGACATTAGGAAGAAGTTCTTCACCATGAGGGTGGTGAGACACTGGAACAGGCTGCCCAGAGAGGTCGCAGAGACCCCATTGCTGGAGATATTCAAGGTCAGGCTTGATGAGGTTCTGAGCAAACTGATCTAGTGCAGGATGTCCCTGCTTACTGCAGGGATGACCTTTGAATGCTCCTTTCAGCTCTAGGATTCTATGATTCTGTAACAGAAATGTTATTGATCATTTCAGCTCTCTAGAGCAGTTGCAATGGATGCTGAGAGTGGAAGATGACTTTCTAGAGGCAATTTGCACATCTATCCCAGACTTCCCTGTATACAAACTAATATTATACATTTTCAGCATTAGCTCAGGGAAACAAGTATTTTTTAAATCAGTTGAACCAATTACTAATTTTTATCACTTTTAATCAATAATAAAACACAAAATGTATGTGAGCTGTGCACTGTGCTCTGTGGAGCCTGTGCTTTCCTCAAGAGATCAAACATTTAATCAAATGCTTTTTTGCTTTCCCTCCATTAAGCAGTGTTCTATATCTGTGCTGAGTTTGAGATTAAGAGATTGTAGTCAACATGAGAGAATTTGTTCTGCTCTACTCACTTATTAAAAAGCTTCCCAGGGGAAAATTAAAAAAAAAAAAAGAAGAAAAAAAGTCTGTATCAAGGGGGTTCAAGATAGGGTGCAAAGATCTGCTAGAGATAAGATGTTTTACTGAAGTGTTCATCTGCCATGTAGATGTTACTTCTCACTAGCTGAAACCATAGATCTGGACTCCTTTGTTACACCCTTGTTCTAATCTTTTTTCCCTTTTTGGGATCACTTCCACAGGCTGGGTTTCCTTCCATGCTAGTTATTCTGTGTGGTGGCTGCAGGAGGCTTTTTTGCGTTCTTTGACAGCATTTTTCCTTCCGAGACCTTGACTTTAACATGATGCATTAAAGCAGATGGCTCTCGAACAGAAGGCTGAGCTGCCTTGAACCCCCTTGTGTTCACTGAGGGTAAGAAACTGCACTCAGGCGCTTCCCATGGAGTAA
Source organism: Turnix velox (assembly GCA_013400935.1). Lineage (NCBI taxonomy): Eukaryota > Metazoa > Chordata > Aves > Charadriiformes > Turnicidae > Turnix > Turnix velox. The sequence continues at coordinate 528,036 of VZTY01008149.1, read as the reverse complement.
CTAATGTACAAGAACTTGTTCCTTCGCTTTCTTGTTCACAAGTATGAGATGACCATTAGATTTTAAAGACCTAGCAGATGGAGTGAAAAAAAAAAAAAGAATAGAGAGCTGGTTTCAGGGAAAGCTGCTGTGTCTTTGAGAGCTTGCCCTTCTCTCTAATAGAAATGGATTGATCATCTTTGATTAAGCTGTTCTGTGTTTTTATGTTGCCCTCCATAAGGAAAAAATGTGATATAAAGAGGACTGAGAAATGAATGCTAATATATATAAAAATATATATAAACTATAGATGCTGTATTAGTTCATATTTCTTGACAGAGGTAGGTCTGTGGGTTACTACAAATGTGGAGGCTTTATGTATAATATGCTACCTCTTAAACTTTTAATATAAAGTTGAAATATGCTTTCCATCTCTGGCCCCAACTACAACCAGGATATTGACTGGAGAAGGAAACAGAAACATAGAATCACCTTGGTTGGAAGGGACCTTCTAGATCACTGTATCCAGCCATCTAACTCTGGCAAGAATCATCACTGAACCATATCTCTAAGCATTGTGTCTACTCATCTCTTAAATATCTCCAGGGATGATGCCTTGGCTCCCTCCCTGGGCAGCCTGTTCCAATGCTTGATAACCCTTTCAGTGTAAATTTTTTTTTTTCTAATATCTAATCTAAACCTCCTCTGGTGCAGCTTGAGGCTGTTTCCTCTTGTCAAAATCGTGGTGAATTTCCATCTTCAATGGTAGAGAGTCTGAAAAATTCATCAAACTGAGAAGCTTGGACCAAGACCTGGGTTTTCACAGGGCTGTAGGCTGAGCCAGGCAGGGAACTTCCTTTTGAGCTCATCTTCACTTTTCCCACATGTCTAATTGTCATTCATCATGTGCCGGGGACACAGTGAACTGATCATGCTGCCCCGTGATCCTTGCCCCATTTGGGGGATTAGCTGTGAATATTGCAAAATGTTAACACTTCTGTGAAGCTCACAACAGGATCTGTGGTGGTTTGCCATGAATGTTTGAAGCCTTTTCTTCTTGATGTCAGTTTAAAGAGCTTTTTTTCTGGTTGAACCTTTGGCTGTGAGCTATTTCTAAGCTTGTAGAGTGGTTTTTCTGTCAGTCTTGCTGATGTATGCATTGAAAGAGCTGGGAAAATTTTGCCCCTTCTTTTCTGGAGGATGTATCTTGACAAGATGATTGGGTTATCTCCGATTAAAGGAGATATTTGGAAATGTTTGCATTTATGGGGCAGTACATAGGGATGGTGCTTTTTCTGCAGTGTAATGTAGAAGAAAGAGTAACAATGAGTTTCTATAGACCTGTTTGGTCACAGCAGCCCTTCCCATCTTCAGTCATATACTCCTTGCTCTCTTGACGATGCTTCAGAAATATTTATGTGGAGATGCTTTAAGGTGAAAACTAGTTTCATGAAACATTCAGCGAGTCACTTTCAAGGGTATTTCATACTGGAGAAAATTAAAATTATTCATTTTGTCCTCATGTTTGGATGACGACAAATTTGTATTTGCTGCTGGGTGAGGAAAAGGTGCTTAATTCTAGCATTTTGCTTTCATCTGGACTTTCATAGTATTACTTTTAATATACCTGTTGCATATCAACAATTCTACACTAGTGAAATGTATTATAAAAATAATCCCTATGCTGCTAAAGTAATCTGCACTGGGTGAACCTACTATGGCAGGGGGGTTGGACTAGATGATCATGAATATCTCCAAAGGTCCCTTCCAACCTCTGATATTCTGTGTTTCTGCTATCAGAGTTGCTCCATGTAGTTCATTTACCCAGAGACAAGAATATGGTAATTCCATAAAGATGGTGTATGATTGCTTTTCTGCATAGGTACCTACCAAGGTTCATGTAATGAGACCAAGAAGGTCCAAATTCCTTGTCTCAGTCTGTCTGTTGCTTGCATAAAGCTGGTGCCTGGTGCTGAGTTTGATCCCACAAAATGAACTTTGAGTAGAGCCCATGGTTAAATTCAGTTTGAAATACCCAGGTGATCCCGAGTGCCCAGCATGGAGGATTTTGTGGGTTGCCTCTATAGCAGCCAAAAAAGCTGGTGAACTCCTGGGTGTCCCAAGGGTTAATGAGTTATAAATAAAAAAGGACCCCTTATTTCACCTCGGGGCATGACTGGAAAGCCCTCTGCACTGGCTGTGTTGGAAAGTAGAAGGAAAGCTGTCTGCATCTCCCCAGGAACTGCCCACACACACACTAGTTTATCCTGAAGGACTGTGTGGGGATGGAAAGGCATCTCAGAGCAGAGACATCCTTGTTTTTCTGGGATGCATAGAGAGAAAAAAAGCACATTTTCCTCTAATTGCAAAACAAGCGAGAAACGTTGTGTAAGTACTTTGGGAATATACCAAGGATTGGTATTATCCTGTATTCCCAGGACTGAAATTCATAAGGAACAAAATTAAACTATAAACCTTCAAGTTTAGAGGACTGAGGGCTCACGGTTCAGGTGGGTGCTTTTAACTAAACATGAAAAGGTAGAGGAGGAGCCCTCATCCTTCCTTTTCTGATTCCCTGCACATTTAAGACCACCCACTGCAAGAGTTTAGGCAGTTGGAAATTTTTCAAAAAACATCTTTACCTATCCATGTTCACAAACAGTTTCTTCAGGTCCTTAGTTAAGGATCTGGGGCTTTAAGGTCCATATGGAGGTGTAGCAGCACAGCCATGTGCTATCCTGACCAAGGTGGCTTTCTGGAAAAGTTTTTCTATTTTTCACTGAAGAAATTTTATACATCCTGATATTTTTTGGTTGCTGCTGAAGCAGCAGCAGCAGCAAAATGTCTCAGTCTTGGATCTAAAAATAATAAAAAAAAAAAATCTTGTTTCTGAAGCACCCTTTTCTAGATGATATATTGCCATTTAATCACTCTGGCATTTGGAAATTTTAGGAATGGCCAAGCTAAGTCTGAGAAGGCAATGCAATTTGGGTAGGGAAAAAGGAATAATAAAGGGTTACGATAGTGGAGAGGAAGCTGGATTCCTTAGGCAGTCTGACACCTGAAATGGTGTAGTAAATTGTTTTGTGTTTTATGACTAGAACCTTTTACACTGGTGGAGTGAGAATGTTTCTTTGTTTTTTTATTTTTATTTTTAAATCATAGCTGTAATCCATTGCAACTCTGTCTCTTGCAAAATTCTTTTTTTTTTTGTTTGTCATGTAAACTGTGCCTTTCTTTTCACTTTGTTCATGGGAATTGAAAGATCTTATTGTCATTTACACCAAAGATTTACGATGTAGCTGTTGCAGATTGACATATTATCTGCAGTATAACTTGTATAGTCACGATAAATAGATTGCGTGTCTGAGCCTGCAGTTCTTGTAAATTCCTTTTGTGATATAAAGGGATCTCATTACCTCAACTTTAAAGCGCCAGTAAACTGTCAAAAGGTGTAAAAGAGCTTTATGGTTTGTCAACACTACAAATAAACTGTGTGTTCAGAACCTTAGTTAATTAATTTGTGGTAAATAGGAGAGAAGATGAGATGCAGCAGGATCCTGGTCCTGTGTGGTTGGAAGGAAAGGGTTCAAAGTCTGTTGTCTCATGCCAGAGGGAGAAGATTGTTTAAAAGATTTAAAGAACTCTGAAGGAAGACCAACAATCCCGTGGCAGATGTAGGGCTGGAACCTCCTAAAATCCATATGAAGAATTTAGTTTCTACCAACCCAGACTCTCTAGCTCTGCCTAATTCTGGATGTGCCTCACACATCTTGCTGTCATGCTTGGTTAGGAGGTTCCCTGGGCATCTAAAGTTAGGTGACAGTGTGCTCCAAACAGGCTTGTTTCCAGGTCAGGGGCTTCTGTTTTCCACATAAGCCACATATTTTGTAGCCATCAAACTTCTTAGATATGAAGTGCCCAGAGTATCTCTGCTCTCATGAAACCCCTATACTGTATCTGTTGGAAGCCCTCAGCACAATGGACATGGACTTGTTTGAGAGTGTGTAGAGGATGACCCAGAGGATGATCTGAGGTCTGGAGCAACTCAGTTATGAGGACAGGCTGAGAGAGTTGGGTCTGCTTAGCCTGGAGAAGAGAAGACTCTTGGGAGACCTCATCATGGCCTCCCTGAACTTTCCTGTAGGCCCCTTCAAGAAAAGAGAGTGGCATTGCCTTGCTCTGAACAATTTTTCCATGTTTGTACAAGACTGCATCTTCCCATCATGCTTCCAACAGGAAGCATAAACCAATGTCTTGGTGCCAAGATGTTCCTTATGGTACAATTTGTGGTTTATTCACTTTGGAACTTACTTTCAAATTCCTTGCACCTTTGAGTTGGCATGTGACAACACGGTTCTGCTGTGCTCAGTATTTAAAGGTTGATCATGTTAAGTCATTTAGTAAATTGTTCAATTCTTACTTTTCCTTCAGCAGCATTTGGAGGCTAAAGGCTCTGTCCTGTCCCTTTAACATGAAGTCACTTCTGCTTTAGATCTCAAGATGTGTTTTTTCCCAATATAGCTTAGTTAATTATTAAAAATTAGTTCAGTAATTGAGGAGTTATACAGTTTCATCTATTTTTCAGTACTTTTGAGTGTTTCTGCTTGCAGTAATTTTGGAGGAAGAAAATAATTTACTGCAGCTGTTGTTCTTTTATACCTTCTACTCTCAAAGAACTCATTCATTTACCTCTTACAAAGTCCAGTCCTAGTCACTGAAGATTATTTTATGAATCCTGCATGGTTCAGCCAAAGTAGATTTTGGTTTAATGGAAAAATAACTAAGTGCTCTTAGCCTCAAAAGGGTGGTCCTGCAGACAGACTTCAGAAACAGAGGCCTGGAGGTTCCAGGGAACCTCCTTTAGCTAGTCATGTTCTTTTTAGAGAGTTTATTCATTCTTTGAAGAAGAGAAGCAGGAGAAGACCTCTGGGAAATGAAGATCACCTCACAGTTCTAGACGATTTTCTCCCAAGATGTCTACCAGCCCATTTCTCCTCCCCATTTAAAAGCTGTGTGTATGAGTGTCTCTAGGAAGTGGTGGATCCTTTCCACCACTGGAGGGCTGGAGGAGGACCTTCAAGAAGGTCAAATTGCTTAGAAAAGTCGTGGGTGCCCCATCCCTGGAGGTGTTCAAAGCCAGGTTCAATGGGCTTTGAGTAAACTGGGCTGGTGAGAGGTTATCTCTGCCCAGGGCAGGGGGCTGGAACTGGATGAGCTCTAAGGTCCCTTCCAACTCAAACTATTCTACAATTATAAGTTTCTATAATGAACTTTATTCTCATCCTAAATACAAAACACAGCAGCTACTTGGAAGAAGATTAACTATATGCAAACTGAAAACAAGACACCTGTGGTGTTGTATGTGTGAATATAGATAGGAAGCACAAAAAGAGAAATCTGCTAGATGTTTTTTTCCCCACAAATTAAAACATACTGAAAGTACTGGAAACACACACAAAGAAATATCCCACCTTTTCTGAAACACCAGGAAAAAGGTAAAGCACAGTGTGTTGTGTAAGGAAGAGAAGAAGGCTGGAAGAGGATAGTAAGAATTCAAAAAAGAAATAGGAGGAATAAAAAGAGGGATGTTTGGATACCTTAAATTTTCTTTAAGAAAGCAAAAAAAGAAGATAAAATTGTTTTTAAAATTTTTTTTATTTGGAGCCTGGGAGATTATTTTCCATTAGAGTATATTTTGAAAGCAGCATGGTGGATTGCACCTCTTAATGCTAAAAGTTGTTGCCCAGCAGTGTTTTTATAATGGTTGCTGTAGTATGTGTGTGACAGATGTTCACAGTGGGAGTCAGTTGTGTGTCTGGCCGCAGATGCACGCAAACACACATTAACACACGCACACAAATCAGAACTATAAACAAAATGTCCAGAGCTGCAGACAAAATTCTGTGCTGCTCAACATGCAGATGGCTGCTGTCAGTCGTTTGTTTTTATGCCAGTCCTAAAAATTCACGAGGATCACTCAATGAAAGAAGGTAAATGAATAAAGATGATGAGACTGCTGCTAGTAAAAGAGTGAGAGGAGGCTGGTATCAAGAGGAGCTTTTTAAAGCTGCTGTGTTGAGGATAATGTTTCACAAGGATAATCTTTATGTCTTTGCTCATGAATGGTGCAGGATGGGGTTTTGGCTACATAAGGTCTGTACAGACCTGCATCTGTTAAGTGAATGATGTAGATGCTGAGACTTAAGAATCCACACTGTATGTGTTTTGGGGGCTACTACAGAGTGATTCTAGTGTAATTCCATCAGCTTCTGAAGAATAAGTCTTATGAGGAGAGGCCAAGGGGTCTGGAATTGTTCAGCTTGGAGAAAAGGAGACAGAAAATAGACCTCTCCCTCCACAACTAGCTGAAAGGAGAAGGTAGAGAGTTGTGGTTCTCTCTTCTCCCCAGTAACAGGAGGTAGGACAGGAGGAAACAGCCTGAAGTTATGCCAGGGGAAGTTTATACTGGATACAATAAAAAACTTACACTAAAAGGGTTATCAAGTACTTCAAGTACTGAGAGTCTGCGATGAGGTCTTTCCAGAACCTTCTCTTCTCCAGGCTGGACTGTCTCCGCCTGTAGCAGAGGTGCTCCAGCCCTTGGATCATCCTTGTGTTCTCCACTAGAAACAGGTTTATGTCCTTCCTGTGCTGAGGCCTCCAGAGCTGCAATCAGTAACTGCATGTGGGGTTTGAAATTAAGATGACATTTTGAAAGCTCTGCCTTTCTGATCTAATCAGATACAAATAACCTCTGTTTTGTAACATTAATCCTGTCTCTGCTATACAATATCAAAAAGCAATGAAGGGAACCATTTCTATGATTTTATGATTCAAGCAAGGCAATGTTCTCTAAGCATGCTAGTGCTGTTTTTTATGTTGATTGAATTGCTTTTTAAAAATTTTTATTTACATTTTTTTCAGGCTGGATGCCCAAAGTAGCTTTCACACTCTTGAATTCATCAGCTCACGCTAATGACAGACGATTGGTGCTCCAGGAACCTGTTGACTGGCAACCTGGTGATGAAATCATGGTGGGAAGGACAGGTCTTGGAGATGCCCAGCAGCAAGAAGAAATGGCTGTTATTGAGTCTGTAAAAAGCACAGAGCTGTACCTTAGGTCACCTCTCAGGTATCCTTTCAAGGGCCGAGGGGTTTCTATAGCACAGAGCTAAAGCAGGGGAAAATTTGGTCAAAATGAGAGATTACAGTTTCCTGTGGGACATAACAACTATATAAATCCCTTTAAAAAGGTGGTCAGAGATATTTCAGTTTCTTGCTCCCCCTAAAGCTAGTGGTCCTTCAATCCTCAATGTTTCAGCCTATGTCTAAATTCTGTATCACAGGCATGAATTCAGGAAACCTTTGAAGCAGAAAATACTGATGGTCAGTACAGTCCACTGGCCTCAAAGTAGGGCTGACAAAGAATATTCCTGCATAGTTAATTTCTTGAGAGAATGTCTTTTTCCCCAAAATGTCTGACTTCTCTAAAACAAACCCAAACAAACCAAAAAGCCTCTCCATTTTTGTGTGATTTTCTGAATTAAGCTGAGTAACATCACAGTGCATATTATTTCTGTTCAGAAATACTGCTTCTATGTTTCCAATGGGATGTAGTTCCACTGATTTGCTTTCTCTTTGTCTTCTCTGCATAGAAATCTCGGTCAAACTGTACCTCTTGCCATAACCTGAAACCCCAGCAGTGAAAAATGTTATCTGTTTGGGAGGCAACCCTATGGCAATACCTAAAAACATTAATGATATAATTTTCAAGGGTACCTGGGGTACGAGGAAGGAAGTAACAATGGTTTTCACTAAAATATGGTTTAGGAAGATAGAGAATATTTTGGTGTAAACTTAAATAACCTAAGGAAAATTTGTAAATTTGAGAGATGAAGTTATTAAAATAAGCATCATCTGAGGAAAAATGGACCTAGACCACATAGAATAGGAAGGGACCTTCAAAGGTAATCTTGTAAAACTCCCCTGCAGTGAGCAGGGACATCTTGTGCTAGATCAGGTTGAACAGAGCCTCATCACCCCCACCACCTCTCTGCACCAGAGTCTGACCACCCTCATGGGGAAGAACTTCTTTGTAATCTAACCCTGCCCTGCTCGAGTTTAAAACCATTGCTCCTCATCCTGTCACTACATGTTCTGCCAAACAGTCCCTCTTGAGTTTTCTTGTAGGCTCCTTCAGGTACTGGTAGGCTGCTATGAGATGTTCCTGGAGTCTTCTCTTCTACAGGCTTAATGCTCCCTTCTCTCTCAGCTGTTCTTATAACAGAGGTGGTCAAGCCCTTGAATCATCCTTGTGGCCCTGCTCTGGATCTGCACCAACAGGTTCATGTCTGTCTTAATGCTGAGGACACCAGAGCTGGACACAGTACTTAAGAGAGTGGAGTAGAGAGGCAGAGTCACCTCTCTCAATCTGCTGACTACAGCTTTTCTGATGAAGATGATTCCGATGAATGTAGGCAGATGCATTGGATGTGCCACTCTCTGTGGTGAGACAGGACTGAAACCAGGTCTGAGTTTGGGCAGTTGGCATCATAATGTCAGGATAAGCAACATTCTTGCCATCTGGATGGTACTTTTGTACCACTTTTTGCCTTTCCCTAGGTACTCTCACAGTGTTGGAGAGGCATGGGTAACGGGCCAAAGCCAGCCTTTGAGTGCTGTGGTGGCACTGATGAGCAGAAGAGTTGTCATTCAAGGAAATGTCACAATGGAGAGGATGTCCCACCTCCAACAATGCGCAAAAGCAAGTGTTTCAAGAGGTGAGCAGCTCTCTTCTCATGGATTTGTGCTGTTGAAGAAAATTGTTCCATTAAAATCGCATTTGTGGTATGATTGTGTGTCAGGAATCTTTCTTAATTGACTAACTTTGAGATACACCAGCACCAGGGAAAGGAGTTTATCTTTCCCAGCATTGTTCGACATTGAAGTGTGAAGTCTCTGGAGTCAAGCTGCATTTCATTGTAGTATCTCAGATGTGTTATTTTCACATTGTTGTTTCAAGCCATCCTGGGAAAGAACCTTTAGTTCTGCTTGAGCCTAAGGGTGTAGAAAAGAGAGTCTTTCTGAAAACATGTTTCAATGTATACAATATATTAAATTTTTAATATTGTTTACTATTTAGTCACTTTAAGAAGAAGGGGAGAAAACCACCATAGTGCTGTTTGTACTCCTTAATGTAAAATATTGCAATGTTGTATACTTTTTATGGATATCAAGAAAATACCCCACAGGTGATACTTTCTCATAGCATAAAGTAGCACTGGTGAAACTTACCTCAGTTCTTTAGTTTTACCTATGTGAAGCACCACAAAGTTTGACAGGTGGCTTCCTGATTTACACCAGCTGGTGAGGTGGCAGAATCAGACATGGTGATTATAATTTGAGGAGAGTTAGGTTATCTGGCAACCCAGGTGTAAGTTTTCCTTTAAGAATAAAATGCCTTGGGCTTTTAGACTGTGACACAAGACTTCATTTGATATCCTGCAGCCAACCGCTTATATTACTCATGGATTTATGGTTCATTTTCTGTGGAACTCATAAATATAGCCTCTGAAATGTGCAAACTGTTTGAGGTTTTTATTTGAGTTAAAGGATAGGAGGCTTTCTCAGAGGAGTCACCAGGAGATGAGTGGTCAGTGTTGCTTGTGGTTAATTTACCTTCTTTTAAAGGAAATTGAGCATTACTGAGCATATGCAAGCAGTCCTGAAATTTGAAATCCCCTGTTTATTTCCATTGGAAAAGCCCAAGATGCACATTCATATACTATGTCCCCTTGTACCAAAATGTCCCAAGTACAGACCCACAGAAAGGTGTTTTCCAGGAAAATATCTGCCTTCCCCAGCCATGTGATTTCCTTTCCCTGTCTCCAGACTGTGGGTAGGAAGAGCTCCTCACTCGTCTGCAGGGACAGTGGGGAGAGCGAGAGTTAAATGAATTTCAAAATGTTCTCATTTCAGTTTAGCCGTGACCAATCCCCTTTTCACGAACCTCACCCAAGGTAAATCAATGTCAAATTCCCCATGCATGGGGCTATTTAAAATTGGACACAAGGAACTTTCCAAGGCATAAAACTGCCATGGCTTCCTGCTGGTTTTAATATACGTTCCTCTAAAAATGTCCAGACTCTTAGGGAAGTAACCATGAGAGTATTTAGATGGAATATCAAATCTGCTTGCCTGTGGCTGTTTGTCTTTGGGCCCACATTTAAGGTCACTGCTGGAGGTGGAGCCAATGTGATGGGGCTCATGATGTTGCTTGAGGCACTCTGCACGTCCCATGATCAGTGTGGAGAAGTAACAATGACATCTCCCACCCAATTGTATTCTAGGTGGATCCAGGTGTCTGTACAAGCGAAGCGAGAAGCAGCTAGGTTCTCAGGACCTGGGAGCCATTGTGGTTGTGGAGGCTTTCCAAGGAAAGGTGACTCAGCTCCAACTAGAGGGGGTCCAATTTCGCCATGTGGGCCAAGCATTTCAGCAGCACTACAGCGCCCTGACTATTGCTGGCAACACACGGATGGCAGGTGAGATGGCTGCATTAGAGATGGGCTGATGGAATGATCTGTGATGCCCAGCTTTTCCCATCCAAAGCTGGGGCAGATGTCCTTAAAACCTGCTCAGCTCTTGAGTCAGTTGGCAGATTGGATTTGTGGAAATGAGAAAACCCTCACGTGTAGTCTAAGCCCAGGTGAAACTTGATGGAGTGCCTTAAGCGGCTTTAGTTCCTTTGCATCTCTGGACAGCTTCTTCCTAAAATAATATTTCATTTTTATGCCACACCTCAGAGATGACATGCTGCTTCTAGCACTGGAAATGAAAGCCCTAATATACTGTGAGGGAGCCCACAGGAGGCTCAAGGCTGTGCAGAAGCATAGGGCAGAATTTAATTTTAATAATAAATAATGAACCTGGAGGTTAAGGAACGTATTAAGTTCTTTAGACTTTGTCAGTGATAAATGCAAAATTCACATCCCTGGAAGTGGCAATGAGGGCTGTGAAGACTGGTGGTGATAGGATCAAGTCAGGTGGGCTCAACTGGATGCGACTTTCCTCACCTGCTGACTCACACTTGTGATTTTCCTGTGTCATCTTTGACAGTGAGTGAGGATCTAGGCTTTCTGGTGGCAGAGCGCAGCAATGATCATGATCTCAGAGTACAGTGGATAGGTTGCCATACCTAGCTAGAGTAGGTCTGCAGGTCCTGCTATGTCCTCACTGCTGTTTTAAAACATTCCTCCTTCCCTTCAATCCCCTTCAATCAGTCATCCAGCTTCCTGAATTCATCACTCTTGGGATGGATCTTAGCCTAACTTTTCACTGGATCTCCTTGTTGTTTCTCACACCTCCTTTTCTGTACTCAGAGTACTTCCCTCCTGTGCCCATCCAAGTTATAAAGATTTCTTGGCAAAGATCTTCCAGGTGAGTTATGGTGGGGAGCTGCAAGTGAGCAGTCTCATAGAAGCCAAATAACTGCACAGCATCAAAGGATGAGTAGCCTGATATGAAACTCTCCCAACCTTTAAAGGGCTGGAGCAGCTGCCCTATGAAGACAGGCTGAAGGAGTTGGGGTTGTTCAGCCTGGAGAAGAGAAGGCTCAGGGGGGACCTTATAGTAACTAAACAGTACCCAAAGGGGTCCTACAGAAAGGCAGGGGAAGGACTTTTTAATAAGATATCTGATGGGAGGACTAGAAACAACGGATGTAAATTGGAAGGGGGTAAATTTAGACTTGACACAAGAAAGAAATTCTTTACAGTGAGGGTGGTGAAGCACTGGAACAGGTTACCCAGAGAGGTTGTGGATGCCCCCTCTCTGGAGGTGTTCAAGACCAGGCTGGACATGGCACTGAGCAGCCTGATCTAGTGGGGGCTGGAACTTGATGATCTTTAAGCTCCCTTCCAACCCAAACTATTCTATGATTCTATGATTCTAGGATTCTATGATTCTATGATTCTATTGTTCTATGATTCTATGATTCTGTGATTCAAGCTGCTGCATGCATTTTGCTCACAGCCCTCATTTCTTTACAGACTCTTACATACATGGCTGTTGTGTTTTGGATTCCTTTAGCCAAGGACTCCGTCTGACTGGGATTTCAAACCTTAGCGTGGACAGTAATGTCTTCTACAACATTTCAGGCCATGGACTTGTACTGGGTAAGTGAAGTAGAAAACAGCTGTCCTAGATCTAACAGCAACATGTGCTGCTTAGCATTTGCATGAAAGGGCCTTTGGAGGAAAGAATGGCAGATCCTTAACTGCACCCTGAGAATTTTAATCATAGCTTCCACACTTTCTGGTATCAGTGGATCTAGAATAAAGCTCTCACCATTCCATGTGCAACTCCTAGCAGCTATTTCCATCTGACCCTGTGTTTTCAGGTCAATTCTCACTTGATCTCGATCCATTTTTTCCCAGTGTGTAAGTGGAAGACCTTTTTTTAAAGGGGATTAAATTATCTGTCATTGGAAGAGCACCACTATGCAGTATTTAAGACTCTAGTTCAGAAAAGAATTTAAGAGCATACTTACCTTTAACTTCAGTCATTTGACATCAGAGATAATGGTGTACAAGCATATGTTAAAAGTTAATCAGAGGATTTAGCACTTAAATAAATTGGAGCTTGGAGCAACCAAAATGTTAAACAACAAAATATTTCTCCTAACTATCAAGAGACAGAGTTGCAGCCTCTTCTGCTGGTTTCTCATGTTGCCTGAATACCTTAAAAACAGAGGAGGATGAAAAAACTTTTAGTCCTGATCCTGCAATTCCACACACAGAGCAAGTCCCTGCACTACATCCTGTAAATAAGTATGATGAGAAAGATAGATGGTTTAAACAAGAAACCTATAAAAGGAGAATGATTTTACACAACTTTTAGACAGAGAGAGCTCACAGACTTGCCAAGGATGATGCCACTGAGTCCTTGTGGCTGTGATGAGACAGAACAAGATGTGCAGCCTCCCAGCATACCTTGGATAACTCCTCCTGGGGCTTGTTGGAGTCAAAGGGCTATGGATTGAGCTGTTATATTCCCATTGAAATCCCAGCTGGAATACACCTTTTCCCTAGGATGTCTTTAATGACTTCACTGTCAGCAGCTCCAGAGAGCCTGATGGATGAATTTATGTAAAATTTTGATACCCATGGAGGAATATTTATTATAGCTGTTTTTTTTCAGCTCCAGAATTGGACTCCCTCAGTGTTTTTCATCTAAACCCCTTATTTTCAAGGAGGGTTTGCAGGACAGTCATAAAAAGTCACTCTGGGCTTATAATTAATTGGCACACCAGGTCTCAGCTTGGATGATAAGTTCTTTTACTCCACCTTGAAAGCCTTTATGTTTGTTGAAAAGCCTGTTTTAGGACCCCATTTCTGCTCTGGTAGGGTCAACATTTCTTTTAAATACATCCTGGAAAAGAAAGGCCATATAGTCCCTGCAGTGAGGAAGGACATCTTGCACTAGACAAGGTTGCCCAGATTTTCATCAAGCTTGGCCTTGAATGTCTCCAGGGATGGGGCTTCCACCACCTCTCTGGGCAAACTGTTCCAGTGCCTCACCATCCTCATGGGGAGGAACTTCTTCCTGATGTCTAATCTAAGCATTCCCTGCTTGAGTTTAAAACTATTCCCTCTCCCTTGTTCTAACACTCCCGTGCCCTTGCGTACAGTCCTTGTGTCTTCCATAACAAAGGATTTCCAGCTATATTTACATTAGTGTCTTTTTTTCTTTAATATTTTTTCTTTCTTTTTTTATTTTTTTATTTTTTAACAAAGGAGAGGGACTGGAAGAGGGAAACAGAGTCAGTAACAACATAGTGATTGGCATTTCTGGAACAGAAGGTTTATCCAGCATTGAGACACTGTCACCAGCAGGGATCTATGTCAAGGCTCCTACCAACCACATCAAGGTGAGCAGTTCAGGTATAAAAGATAACATTTCCTTTCTAATCAAACATACCAGAAAGATACGGAGCTTTATTTATTGGAGAAATCATACTCACAACATTTGGTTCTTGGCTGAGCTGTCAGAAACTGTGCTTGTGATGGGATATTAAAACAAACTCAAACTCAAATTATATTAAAAAATTTATTATTACTGAAAATTTTACTGCACTTGAGTACTGAAATGAGATCCTTCATCCTGCGATATATTAAAAAGTTGTTTGATTTTCTAATACTCATGGATTCATAAAAAATGGAAAAAAATTCTACTTAGATTCTCAAGGATGTTTTATTATTGTAAAAACTGGCAATTTTATCATTATAAAAAAGATTTGCCATTGTGAAAAAAGATACTTCAATTTTAATGGACTGCTGATAGGCACACCTAAATTCAGCAGTATCAAATGCATCTCTGTCTGGATTTAAAATGACAACCTATGTACAGTCCAAGACACACGTTCCATGGTGAGAAGGAGAATGCTTTTTCTGCTCTATGAAAATAGCACTGATCTTAAAAGAAAACAAGCTTCTCTGTTCTAAATAGTGATAAAATGTTGAGCTCTTAAAAAGATAATTAACTAATAACCTCATTTAAAGAGTTATGCTCAGGAAAAGGCTTTATATTCACTTCTCTCTTGCTTTATTTGAGTTCATACATGATTTTTTGTCTTATTCATGATTTTTTTCAGAATGTATAATCACTTTTAAGTGCTTTGTAGGGAAAAAAAGTATTTACTGAGATTTCAAGTAATTTTTTCCTTCACAACTATTTTAAGTCTGAAATTCTATTGTCATTGACCTTTCTTACCACAGTTTCAGTTGTGATAAATGCACATTTTCAGGAAAAAAAAAACCAAATCCTGTTCTATTGCTAAGCCACAGAAACCAAACCAATTATCCAGCAAAGGGCTGGAGCAACTGCTTTATGAAGACAGGCTGAAGGAGTTGGGGTTGTTCAGCCTGGAGAAGAGAAGGCTCAGGGGGGGACCTCATAGTAGCTCATCAATACCTGAAGGGGGCCTACAGAAAGGCAGGGGTAGGAATATGTGATGGAAGGACTAGAAATAATGGATCTAATTTGGAAGAGGGTAGATTCAGGCTAGATGTAAGAAAGAAATTCTTTATGATGAGGGTTGTGAAACACTGGAAGAGGTTGCCTGGAGAAGTTGTGGATGCCCCCTCTCTGGAGGTGTTTAAGGTCAGGTTAGACAAGGCACTGAGCAGCCTGATCTAGTGGGAGGTGTCCCTGTCTATGGCAGGGGGGCTGGGACTTGATGACTTTAAGGTCCCTTCCAACCCGAACTATGATTCTATCAAGTGTATGTGAGGACCTAATCGCCCATTGGGCTTGAAAGAATTGCACCTAAATTTGAAGGTGAAAAAGAGACCAACACGTTTCCTCTATTGATATGGAAACAACAGTACTTAGGAAGAAGGAAAACACTTTTCTTCAGTTCCCTCAAGGGGGTATATATAATTTTTAAGACCATCAAATATGATTGAAACATACAACAGCTCGGCAGAGTCATGTGAATTTCAGCTCCACTAAACACAGAGTTTTCTACTATCATGCACTGACTTACCCTGGAGCTGTCTGCTCCATCGCCAGTGGCTCAGCTTTTGAAAAGGTTTGCTGCAATTGCCTCTGTGGGTATGTGTGAAGTGACTGTGGTGGGTTTGCAGAACATTTGTTTAGGTCTCTCGCTTGACATGGCTTCACTGATATGCCCAAAGCTGTGTCTGCAGCTGTGTACCCCAACATTGGGGTTAAGTCTGCTCTCCAGAGATGTGCTACTCAAGGCAGAATAGCAGATGGCCCTGGAAGGGTTGCTGATAAACTTCATTATCATCTCTTGCTCTGGGCTATTTGAGGCATTGCAGCAGCAAAAGGAAAATTTGAAGAAGTTGCCTAGCTTGAAATTGTTATTAGTTGCACTTACTGTTCTGTAGTATCAAGTATTGCTCAGCAGAAGACATGGAAGAACATTTCATCTCTCCTGTGAGGACAGACTGAGAGAGTTTGGGCAGTTCTGCCTGGAGAAGAGAAGGCTCTAAGGAGACCTCATAGCAGCCTCCCATAGAAAGCCAGGGAGGGACTGTTTGGAAGAGCATGGAGGAACAGGATGAGGGGCAATGGTTTTAAACTAGAACAGGGCATGTTTAGATGAGACATTAAGAAAGTCTTCCCCATGAGGGTGGTGAGGCACTGGCACTTGTTGATCAGAGGGTGGTGGAGGATTTGAGGCCCAGCTTGATGAAGATCTGAGCAACCTGATCTAGTGCAAGATGTCCCTTCTCACAGCAGGGGATTAGACTAGATGGCCTTTGGAGGTCCCTTTCTACTCTATGATTCTATAATTACTTTTTGGGTATTTGCAATATTAATTCAATGAGGAGCTCTGATGAGCTCATCATTCCATTGTCTTGGTTCCAGGACATGATGTGTAGTAGAAATTTATCCTTCTAGGTCGTAATATTAAGGCCTTGAGGGTTTCTTTGTGGTTGTCCTTTTTTTTTTTAATCACCATTGTTCTGTTCCTGGTTTTAAAGTTATGGGCTGCAATCTTTAAGACAATGGCAGACACAGAGTGAGATCTAGGTCCCTGCAGTGCCAGGTCTTCCGTGCATCATGGATTAAGCTTTCTACTGTGAATCCTGCATTTCCATTTTTGTAACCACTCAATTTGCATGGCAGCATAAGTTTGGATCAGTGACTGAAGAACTTTAATGTCCTTGAAAATCGGTGGTCTCCCAAATGTTGTTGAAATTGGGACACAGCCGTCACTGAAACCTGAACCAGCCTACAAAGGCATTTGGAGACCCAACTCCCACAGATTTCCATTTCACTTAAGCTTTTAAATGCTTTTATGGATCAGGATGTTGGATAAAATTCTGTATTCATGCAGTATAAATGCTAAATGATTCTGCAAGTTTAGCAGAAGGGTTTTCTTAATAGAAAAGGCAAGCCTGGTTACCACTTCTTAATTTTGTAAGACAATTTCATTAGCAGGCTGGTTTCTTGCCTTTTAAAGAAGTGAGGAGCTGAAGATGCAACTCTGATACAGACTGTTTTGTCACTTTGTTTGCACAAAAAACCCCCAGAAAGTAGATTTTTATCTTCTTGGGTTCTCTTGAGCCCATTGGGACTTGGATCTTTTGTAGTGACTTTTGTTCATAAATATTCAATGCCCTTAAATTCAAGAGCCAGCACTCAGTGCTCATGCTGAGGTTTAAGAAATTCAGCAAGTATCCTTCCTTTTCATTCTTTCTGTGATATGGAGGGCTGGTAAACATCTTAAAGAAATGAACAGGATGAAGATCAGCCTGTATTTCAATGTCAGAGGGGTGACTGATGATCACATTGTCAATGAATGATTTTGTTTCCCAGTATCGCTCAACCCAACCACCCTCCACAGAACAAAAGATGTGAGGCTGAATCTGTTTGGCATTGATTATTTCCCACCATTTCATGCCTATTGAGATCTTTTCTGAAACCTTCTGCAAGTTGAGACCGCGTTGAAGTGAGCCCACTGGTTCTGCATCTTTCCAGATTCTCAAACTGCGGGAGTGGTGCTGGGCACACTGTGTAAAGCTTTAATTTCATCTTTAAGGTCAACTGTTTGAGCTCCAGCTATCTAAAAGAAAGTCATGAAATATTTACATTAGCTATGTTGTACGGTTAAGAGGCACTTAAAACGTCAGCCACTTATTTTACTGACTTGCACTGCATACCTCCAGGTATTTGGCATGCTCAGGGAGATAATTTCTCTCTGGAATTTTGGTTGCATGGACATTCGTAATATACTGACTTCCACATAGAATTGATTTCCACACAAAATTCCCTGCTTGCCTAAACCCCCTGCCCTCCAGCCACTGGCTGGCTGAATAAATATGCAGCTTTTTTTTCCCTTATGAATCATCTGTAGAATGGCACGATTGGAGTCACAAGTAAAAGGTCCTGGAAATAATGTGGCTGGACTGCAGAAGTATTCTGTTAAAGGAAAAGGATCTGTGGCTGCACTTTCAGAAAAAGCAGCAGTTCTAGTGGGGATGGAGAAAGCAGTGCTTTGGGTATGGATACTTCGTCATTGCTTGACAGGTGTCAGAGATACCTGCAGGGAATGCACTTGGATGGGTCAGAAGAAAGTAACTGGCATCTGGAGGTTTTCATCTCTACATTATCAGGCTTGGCTTTGATTTCAATTATTGGGGACCAAAATGTCATTAGTGTTTCAACTCTGTCCAGTGACCTATGTATGGTGGTGGGTGTCACTCCCAGTCTTAGAGAAAAAGCTCTTGTCGCTCATCATAGACCGCCCTTAGAGAACTAGACACCTCCAGAGGGTAATTAATCTTGTTTAAGGATAGACCAATAGAACTGCCACCTACACATGCCCATGCCTATTTTTTTCCTGTAAAGGGAGCCTAAATCAATTTTCATTTAAGGTAAGTGTAATCATGCCCAAGTTTGCATGTGAAAACATCTAGTACAGGATGCTTACTGCAGGAGGGGTTGTATTAGATGACATTTGAAGGTCCCTTCCAACTCTATGATTCTATGATACTCCACAGTGATTTTGGTATGGCTGCTGTCCAAATGAAGCCTACAAGAGCAGGTTTTTTTCCCTAGATTAGTAAAGATCTAAACCCTTTGTATATAACCCACATAACTCACTTGCTACAGACTTTCTTAATACCAAACTCCTAATTTTAAGACCAAGAAGATATTATGTTCACTTTTCTTTCCTACCTCTTGCAATCTTAACAGATGGACTAGATAATCATATGTTCCCTAGAGAGATTCTGGAGGCCCCATTCCCGGGGACATTCTGAGAAATGTGACTGAGTTAAAAGATATCCCTGCTTACTGCAGCAGGGATTGAATTAGATGACCTTTAAAGGTCCCTTCCAAATCAACATATTCTATGATTCATTCTGT
The DNA here is from genome assembly GCA_013400935.1 of Turnix velox. Taxonomy (NCBI): domain Eukaryota; kingdom Metazoa; phylum Chordata; class Aves; order Charadriiformes; family Turnicidae; genus Turnix; species Turnix velox. Next base: position 509,151 of record VZTY01008149.1, on the reverse strand, counting down.
GATCTCTTCCAATAAGCACTATTCTATGATTCTGTAACTGATTAAGATATGCCAGATGACAACTTACAGTGCATCTTCCTATGGTTGTCCGCTCACCCTGTTAGAAAGTATCCAAACCAAATAATTTACTGCATGTCTAAGTTGAGTCATTGAGCCACTGACATATCCTGAAGACATACTTCTCTGCTTTCTCATGATTTTTAGAGGTCTCACATTGCAGTGCCAGTGCTATTTCCTTTTACTGTATTTGCTCCGGGAGATGTAAGAAAGATACAGATTGAGAAGTAAATCAATAAGCTGAGTAGTTTCTGATTTACCTTTCTTTCATGACATGGCCTTCCTACTTGGAAAGGATTTTATGAGGTTAAGAAGTTTTCCACACTTACTACTTCTCGAAGAATTATGGCAATACTTTTTTTCATTTGTTTCTATCACTTGCCCAATCCTTCCCTGGCTTGAGACCAGGTTTTTTCTTGAGAGTGGTCCAAGGACAGAGTGAAAAGAGGATGAAGTTGAGAACACAGAAACAAGGAACCAACTTATGCCAGCCATACATGCCCAAATTTGACTAGGCCTCAGTTGAGAATTTTATTTTAACTTATTTTAATTTCCAGAAATTTGAGTGAACCCTTTATTTTTTTTTCACATTCACATATGCTTTCTCTCCAGGGTAATACAGTGTGTGCTGCTGGTTATGGCTATTTCTTTCATCTTTCCCCGAAGGGACCATCCAAAATGCCTCTCCTGTCCTTCAGTGAGAATATAGCTCATTCCTGCACAAGGTACTCAGGATTATTTTGGTTAAAGAGATTTTTCTTTAGTGCATGGTATTGCTAAGTATAATTTCAGTCATGAGCAGATAAGGGTTTACCCTTCCTTTCAGGGATATTTTTTTTTTCAAAATATGTACTCTTAGGACTTCTCTTGATGCTGAGTACTCCCCAATAGAGCAGAACTGGTATTTGACAGCAGAGTGGTTTGGATTGTTTTTATGGGCCTGATCATGACTGGTTTCCTTATCAGTTTCAATACAGTCTTTATATCCTCACACACATGACCTATTTGTGAACTTTCACCATTTCCCAGTGCTATGAACTTGTTACTCCAATTTGCTACCTTGTTTAAATGATCCTGATGTAGTTTAAGGGGCTACTATTAACACATTTCCTCACCTACCATTTAACAGCAAAGCACCAAAGCATGGGCTCATGTGTGTTAAATTTAAAGTTCATTTTTAAAGCATACTAGACATTTCAAGCAGAAGAGGGTGGCATGCAGGAGAACAAATAGACGATTTCTTGCTTATCCTTTTCCTTTAACATCTCCTGCATGCCACCATCAGAGGCATGGTAGTGACCTAGATAATCCAGAGTGGCATTTCTGATCTCTGCATGCTTCACATCATAGCAGCATGAGCACTCAACTGGTAGAGTCTGGTCTCTGATTAAGTAGATTGAAATAGAGACTAAGCACTTTGTAGTCCAATGGGGCAGTCAGTAAAAGATCAGGCTGCTCAGGGAAGAGGCTGAGGCACTATCCATTCCAAGCTACACAGTTCTGTGACTCTATAAAAGGGGATGTTCATGTGTCAGACATTACATGTAACAATTGGTCATGTTGTACCCAAGAATGACTCTTCATTGATTTTTTTGCATATACATCCCTAAAGCAGAAGGGACAGTAAAATATGGCATTGTGCTAAAAGTGGATAAAGTCATTGTAATTTTGAGGAAATTGGGATATTAGTTTGGATGTAAAATCTCTGAGAAAATCAAGCTATTGGCTGCTCATGCATCATGTTGTGCTCATCTGAAGCTGATATGGGTTGAGCATGGTGGGGGGGTTTCAGTGGGCACCTGGAAGTAGTACAGTAGCTGTAAGTAGTGTTGGTAGCCCTGGTGAGGCTAATTCTGAATGCACTTGGAACAAGAAATTTTAATTGTGCTCTCTGTCATGAATAGAAGCCTAAAAAGACTATTGCTACAAGCAGATTTTGACTTTGGATTAAATGACAATGACTTGTGCAGAGGTCTCTTACAGACTGAAGATTTTAGATATCAAAATGATGAACAGGAGAATCTGCTTGTGAAACATTCTCCTTTGCTTTCTCATCTAAACAGATATGGGTTGCTGGTGTACCCAGAGTATTTGCCAGACAGCCTGAGTAGACCTGCACAATTCAACAACTTTACAGCTTGGAGCAGCCAAGGTGGAGCACTGGTATGTTTACTGTGACTATACTCTACTCTGTGTCATTGTCATGGTTTAACCCAGTCCAGCTACTGGGACTGTGCAACCCTTAACTCGCTTTCCACCCATCCTTCTTCCTCCAGTCAAGTAGGGAGAAGAGGAAGAAAAAGGAGGAGGAAAAACCTGTGAGCTGAGATAAAGACAGTTTGAAACAAAAGTAATGGAAGAGAAAATTATTAGAAATTATAAAAGAATATACAAAACAAAGTGAATGTAGAATCTCAAAATGGGATCATAGAATGGTATGAGCCAGAAGACATCTTTAAAATCCATCTAAGTCCAACCTCCCCTGCAATGCGCAGGGACATCTTGCACTACACTAGGTTGCTCAGAGCCTTTTCAACCTGATCTGAAATGTTTCCAGGGATAAAGTATCTACCTCACAACTTGGGGTGAGGGTTTTCACCACCCTTAGCCTGAAAAATGTCTTCCTTATATCTGTTCTAAATCTCAGGGTTAGGGTTAGTTTAAACTCTTTATTTTAAAGCCATTACTCCTTGTTCTGTCATAACAGGCTCTGCTAAGAAGTTTGCTCCCATCTTTTGTTTAAGCTCCCTTTAGGTCCTGGAAGGGTTTCTAAGGTCTCCCTGGAGCCTTCTTCAGATCTATTGAGACTAGAGGTGGTAGATGATCTGTTATCTTCATAGAGATAATGATTTATGTGGAAATTTTTTCATCCTTGTTAAAAACCTCCACTTTCTTTCTTTCAGCTTGAATTTGTCTAGCTTTACTTTCTAGCATTTGTAGCTCCCTATTACTTAATCTGATTGAACCCCCACTCACCACCCTTTATTATCTGAGACTTTTTTGCTCATAACATTGCTCAGAGATGAGCAGACAGTGCTTAGGGATAAGGTTTAGTGATGGCTTCTCTCAGAGCTGGGTTGATGACTGGACTCAATGATGTGAAAGGTCCTATTCTACTCAGTGATTTTGTGATTCTGTGAAAAGGATGTTTGGCAGTTTTGTTTTAGTGGTTTTCTCTGCCTAACTTGTAATTTCCATGTATGTTACTGACCTGACATACATTAATAACTAAGTTTATTCTGCTTCTATATATTGGTTCCCTTTATGGTCAATTTTCTTGCATTTAGGTGACTGTAAGCAATATCTCTGATAATTTTCAATGTAGTATCTGTCTGCTATAAGCATTCATTTCTTTATCCTACCCAAAATAATTCAGAGCTCTCTTATCCTATCACTGGCTCTCAGTTCTGATTTTCTTTCATCCTGTTCTTTTTCCTTTTAACATAAAAATAAGTTAACAAGACATATAGATTTTTGTCTTATTTGAAAACAGAAACTGGATATTAAGGGAAGATTCACAAATACTAAATATGCATTCAACAATTGTGTTTTTGCAATTCTCCTTTCTATTGTAAGGAAAACAGAGTTACAATTTAATAATTAATATTACTCCTGTACTACACTTTCATATAGATTTTTAGAAGCAGAAATCTTGAATTACAAAGTTTCTGGATTTATGCTTGCAAAGACTTTGGCATTGACATCATAGAAAGCCTGGGAAACACTTCTGTAGCTGACAGCATTTTAATTGGACACCCTGAGCAAAAGGTAAGTGCTGCAGGAATTATTTCAATGTCTTTTGTGTTACAGAGTTACCCTTCAAATAGAAATTTGGAGAACTAAGAAAGTAACCTGAAGGACAACCCCTGATCCATGGCAGCTTGGGTAGAACTTGGGGTTTGAAATACATGTGTAAAGATAAATACAGTTTTATGATGAAGTCTGGGCATTGGTCTGTCTGCTTAGTCCTCTAGGTATGATCCATTCCTTGGATAGGTGATGCCTTCAATAGCAGCTCCTATGAGGGATGTTGATTTGGTGATAAACCAGAGAAATCTGGAGCACCAATGGCCAGCAGTGGTTTAAACTGGAGCAGGGCAAGTTTAGGTTGGCCATTAGGAAGAAGCTCTTCACCATAAAGGTGGTGAAGCACTGGCACAAGTTGCCCAGTGTGGTGGTGGAGCCCCATGGAGACATTCAAGGTCAGGCTTGATGACTCTCTAAACAAAAGTGGTCTAATGCAGGATGTCCCTCATCCCTGCAGTGGGGTTGGACTAGGTGACCTTTGAAGGTCCCTTCCTACTGTATGATTCTGTGATCAGTACAGCTCTCATAGGCTGTGGGAATCAAAGATTTTGTTACTTCTGCTGGCAGCAGAAGCAGAGAAATAGCATTTGGTCAGCTGGATCCTGCATAATTTTTCAGATGGTCCATTCATAATAGCTGATGGTAGGGTTGAGTAATCATCATCGGTGGAGAAAGCGGAGATCCCATTCTGCATGAAAACTCAGCATTTTGTTAAAACATCTTTTTATTTCAGTTCTGCAAGTTTTTAAGTGTATTTTTTAACAACTTTAAAACATAAGTTCTGATTTTTCTGTTTGAATTTGAAAATATCAGATTTCATATTATAATGCATGTTCGTGTACATTCTTTATAGAACAACATTCAAAAATAAAAACAAAATCAAACTTATGAGCTGAAAGATTTTAACGGTGTTCATTTTTTCCCTACTTGTGTTTTCTTTTTTTTTTCCAAGATTGACATAGCATCAGAAAATTCACAGCACTTGAATTTTTGAGCACTGGAATTTCACAGCACTTGAATTTTTGAGCGAAATCATAATTTTTGTTTAAACCATCTTTTCTAACAGAAATACCTATATGCCTTCTGCTAAAATAAACCGATACCACTTAACTGTACACAACTGGGTGTGGTTGAGGGATCTGAAAATAATGAGAGAGAACAACAGATTTTATTTTTGTTCTTAATGCTTGTATTTCTTTTGCTGTTTCACTGTATTATTGGTACTTTCTTGACAGAGTTCTGCTTTTTAACTTGAGAATGAAAAATTCTGTCAAAATACAACATTATTTTTAGGCAGTAAATATGATCTTCTTCCTTCATTTCTTCAGGCAGATGCATAGAATCCTTTGGGTGCTACCAGCTTGTTAACAGATTAATAACACAGATAACATTGAAATTTTAGTTACAACTGGCTACAACTCCTTGTTCATGATTTTGATGGCTTTTGTTTTTGCTTTGCTCAGTTTTCTGCTGTTGTCCATGAGATTAATTTCCTCTCTTTCTGCAGAAAAGTAGCTTTAAATGAGTTTTCTTGGGAAGCTCAAATAAAGAAATCTTTCTAGTGGGTCTATAGAAAGTATTTAGTTCAATTATAAGCCCAGCCTCACTAGTCCAACCTTGCAGCATTCCAATGACATTATGAATTTCTCTTGGACACCAGAGGGTGGATGTCTTTGTTTTTGCTTTGCAGGATCCAAGGAAGGACTCTAATGTCATACTTGTTAAGAGATTTAGAGGCGCTCAGCTGTGCCTTGTGTCTTGCAGTACCCCAGGGGGGTGATTATCTTTGATTATCTCATGATAAGAGCCTCCTTGTCATAATTTACATCTTAATTTATGTAATTCTCCCTTTAATAATGATGTCTCTGTAATATCAATTAAAACTTTATGACATTAATTTAATGGGAACCTTGGATATTCCTCTCTGCTGGCCATACAGTTTTCAAAAGAAGTGCTTTAAAACAAGATTGTTTTCTGAAACTATTGGGGCATTTAAAAACTGGGGCTTTGATCAATTAAAACATTAGTGGCAGGGCTAAATCAAGGGTGCTTAAAAGCCAAAGGAAATACTTCTATTAGCTTCCTAGGCATTCATCAGGTCTCTTCTATGCTTTCAACCAATTGCCTCTGTGTAGTCCTTTGAGGAAAAACATTTCTCCCTGAAAAAGCAGAATGTCTGATATACATTAGGAAGGAATTTTTATCTGGTATCCCATTTCTGTTTGTATCTACTTAAGTAATATTTTTCTCCTTGCTTGGAGAAGCTGTGGCTGCCCCATCCTTGGAGGAGCTCAAGGCTAGGATGGATGGGGCTTTGAGCAGCTTAGTCTGGTGAAAGGTGTCCTTACCCATGGCAAAGGGTTGGAACAAGCAGATCTGTAAAATCCTTCCAGACCAAAGCATTCTTTGATTCTATGAAAAAAAATTAACTAAACCCCTAAAATTGTAGAAATGGGGGTGGGATGGAAGAACAGGCAAGTGTGAGCAAAAAACTGGTAAGAGTCTTTCTAACCAATTTGTTACCAGAAGCCAGGGACTTCTGCTTTGCAGTGACTTGAAAGAAGATTGTCCAAGAACTAGGACCATCAGCATGTTCTGGCCTTATAGTAGGAAAGGTGATGGATCTACTGTCTCTTAATGAGACTGAAGATGTCACCATTCTCTTTGAATTGATAAACTGTTTATAAAAGTCCATTTCATTCTACATTTTCATTTAATGAGGATGTTTCCACAGAGGGTAGGTTTGTTGATAGATTTTCTACTCTCACTTTTGAGAGTTGTTCCATAAAAGTGTTCATTCACCTCAGAAACAGCATCAGCATTCTTGCCAGCCATTTCCCCTCTAGGCTACCCAATAGCTCTGAGCACATCCTTCTTCCCAATGTGTCTGCAAGATAAATTAGCAGAGGGATGTATTCCTTCCCTTGCATCATGGCCTGCAGTCACCACAAAGTCTAGTTTGTCCTTTGTGTTTCCCATCACTTGAGGCTTTTGCTTTTCCTTTTTACATCTCGTGTTTCTCCTGGCTTTCACAGATACACTTACCTCTTGTTGCTCTGGTGGATCCTGATGTCAAACTAATCACTCAAAATCTTAAATGCTTCCTTCCACTCATAGTCACACATAAGGGCTTAGAATCTCAGCTTTTAAGTTTATCTTAGCACTTAAATCAGGATGATTAGCTTTGTAGAGCAGCAAACAGTGACATTTCCTCCCTTCTGGCCCAGGTAAGGCAGAAGGAAACTGTAAATAAATCTGCTCACTGCATCTTCTAGGTGGATTCTTTCTTCCCAAGGAATGTGCAGTTTCCTTTTCCTTCAAAAGGCCAACCTTTACTAATACTCAAAACCCCAGACCAAGCAAACAAGCCAATCGCTGCTCTGAATGTTATATTATTACATACTGCAAAAGGTGAATTAAACAGGTGCTACCTGTCTTAACTTGCAAAGCAATAGCTTAGATCAGTCCTTCAAACAGTCTACCTTGCCCTCCAACCACAGCCTTGAGAGCAATCACATCTCTATGTCCCGGTGTCTGCATCCTGGACTCATCAGACTTGAAGATTCACATGGTGACATGTTTCCCAGCGCTCTTCCTTTCTTCATTGCAGAATAGGACATGTATGTCAGCAGGACTGAAAACTCCCAAAAGATACCAGCTGTTCATCTCCAACACAACTTTCAGGAACTTCGAAGTGAACACTTGTACAGCAATCAAGACTTGTTCTGGCTGTTACCAAGGGCAGGGTAAGTCTGATTTATGCTTTTTTAGCAGGGTTTATGCAGTCCCTGGCTTCCTCCCATTTCAAATTTAGCTGTTTAGAAATCTGTATTTTCCACTAATAAATGTTGACAGATACTTTACCTGAATCCCACAAAAAGCACTGTGTGAGGATGAAGAGTACTTGCCTCAGCTTTACTTCTAGAATCATAGAATGGTGAAGAGTACTGGCCTCAGTTTTACTTCTTGAATCATAGAATGGTTCCAGTTAGAAGAGACCTTAATGATCATCCTGTTCCAACCCCCCTGCCATGGGTGGCGACATCATCAACTAGGCCAGTTTGCTCAAAGCCCTCTCCAACCTGGTCTTGAGTACCTTCAGCGATGGGGCATCCACAGCTTCTCTGGGCAATCTTGTCACAGTGTTTGCTGTAGATGAATTATCAAGAGTTACATTTTTAGGTATTTTCATATCTGCTCTCCTTAGGTTTCACTGCACAAAATTGTTTTCAGAATTGTCATTCTCTATGTTTCACTTCTTCACCCGGAACAGAAGGATAATAGCTCTTCCCCATTCACAGGGAGGTGCATCATGAGATGACAATATGTAGATGCCAGATACATGGAACAGGGCAGGTTTAGATTAGACATTACGAAGAAGTTCTTCATGATGAGACAGTAGCACAGGTTGCTAAGGGAAGTGATGGAGGACCCATCCCTGGAGCCATTCAAGGTCAGGCTTGATAAGGCTCTGGGCAACCTGATTTAGTGCAAGATGTTCCTGCTCACTGCAGGGGGGTTGGATTAGATGACCTATGAAAGTCCTTTCCAACTCTTAGATTCTATGAAACAAAACATGTCACGTACAGCTCAGATGAACTGAGAAAAATCCCTGAACTGGGATTATAGAGGTCTCCATAACAACCAGTCCTCAACAGTACTCACCGCATTTAGTGTGTGCCTTTTGCTGACACTTCTGACAAGCTGAACCAGAGCCTGTAGCTGCTCTGCTCTGCATGGGCTGAGGTTGGAAATAGCTTCATCACTTAGCAGAAGCCACATAACGCACAGTTTTTTAAGACAAAGGTAGCCTTATCTTTGCACTGTTTTAATTTTCTCATTGAAAGGGGCTTTTTCTGCACAGACTTGTTACTGCTGTTTCATTTAAGGAAGTAAAATTTCAAGAACCATGATTTATTTAAAAACTATGACACGACCTCACAAAATTTCACAAAGTTCCTACCTCAGGCTAGCCTAAACCTTAGGTGAATTTGCCTAAGATAATGTGTAAACTAAGCATCCTTTTGAGCTTTGAAGAGGTACCCAAAGGCTCTGTGAAGAACACTTCAATTACCTCTTAAGATATATTTATATATAAATGAATACTGCCCAACAATAACACAGCAGAAAAAAACACTTCAGGAGCTAAGATCAAAAGAGAGGGAATAGTGAAATCTGACTCAGAGAGGCCACAACTGACAATATGATTGTCAGGTAGTAACTGAATGTGATCCATGCATGCTCATACCAAAGCTACCTTGCTGTGGTCCATGGGGCAGTTATTTTCTGACGCTTCTGGGAATATTAATGTGTCTAAAAATTTTTGTACTTTAGCCCATGTGAATATTGCTCCTCTGTATAGCTATCTACGTCACAGAAACAAGAAGATACTTTAGCTGCACTTTTCAGCTAATATATTATTGTGTCAAGTACTGTACATATGCATGCAAGGTTATTGACACATACAAGAACAGTCCTTATCTCTAAGGATTTTATCTTATAAACAAGGAAGAGGGATGTAAAAAACCCCACTGATTTGGAGACTGTAACTGTCCTGGGTTAGGCTTAAAAGGCCTCTCCAAATGACAGATGGCTCCCCCTCCTCTCTCAAAAAAGAGGAGAGGATGGAATGAAGAGATTTATGAGTTTAGAAAAAATCTAAACTACTTTAATAGATAGTAAAATAATAGATAAAAGAAAAATATAAAAAGGTATACACTGTATACAAAACCTCATCAAACTCCCAGAATGATGATCACATCCCCAGCAGACACAGGTACAGTCCCAGACTGGGGTCAGTTTGTTCAGGAGCTGGATGCTGGATCCGGAATCAGAAGAGCTTGGATTGGGGTCAAAGGCAGATAGACAGACAGAGTCCTTCCTAGATGTCAGTCATCAAAGAAAGAGTGAAGAAGAGTGCTGACCCTCTGATCCCTCAGCTTTTATATTGAGCATGGGGCAGATAGGATGGAATACTCTTGTTGGTCAGTTTTGGGTCACCTGCCCTGTCCACTCCTTCCTGCAGGTGGGACTCCTCTATGTCTTTCTGATTTCAGCCCCCCGGTGGCGTAAATGACACATTTTCTGACCTTGATCACCATAATGAGTAAGGAAAAGAAGAGCCTCTTGCATACCATTCCTTGGCATGATCAGGTCTTTTCAGTCTGGGAGCGAAAAGTTTCTGAACAGTGTACAGTTAATTTCAGAGTTTAGTCAGAGGAGGACTAGCTGAAAAGTGAATTTACATACTACAGAATTTACTCTATTTTGCTCAAACAGGGACAGTAACTTTTGCCAATGTGACTTGTGAAGAAGCACTGGGAGTCACAGAGGAGGTGCTGGTGTGGCCAGGAGTAGCACCTGAATCAAAAAGAGTCTGTAACCTCAAGTTCTGTCACATCTGGTGTTTGGCAGATAGGATCTGGACATAGCACAGCAATGGCAATTCCTACTGCCTATTTCTTTATGTTTCTGAATCTTCCTTTCTTTTTGAACCATCAGATATTTTTCCAGACCGAAAGTGAACAGAAGCTACTATCTTTTTCTCCAGAGATTATGCCAGACCTTTGGTTTTAAACCAGAGCAGAGCAGGTTTAGATTAGAATTTGGGAAGAATTTCTTCACCATGAGGGTGGTGAAGCACTGGCACAGGGTGCCCAAAGAGGTGGTGGAGGCCTCATGCCTGGCAGCATTTAAGGCCAGGCTTGGTATGGCAACCTGATATAGTGTAAGCTGTCCCTGCTCACTGCAGGGTAGTTGGATTAGATGTCCTTTGAAGATCCCTTGCAGCTCAATGTATTCTATGATTCTATTACTTGAAGAGGTAAGTCTCTGTTTCTGAAATGCTGTTTGTATTCCCCAGGTGGGTTCACAGTGAGAGCTGAACGGCTGACCTTCATCAATTCACCCTTCCAAGTATCCTTCCCCTTTCCTCATTCTGCCATCCTGGAGGACCTCGATGGCTCTATCACTGGGCAGAAAGGAAGTCATGTCCTCCCTTCCACAGATATCCTGGCTATATCTTGTGCAGCCAGTGCCAACTTCAGTCAGGCTTCTGGTGGCAGTGTTTGTGACGTTCTTGTCCATTGTATGTCTCTTCATTTGTAAGTAACCATTCACCTTCTGAAAAATTGTCACAAATTTTGCTTGCTGTGTTTTATATTAAGAGAGTTCTTGGGTCTGAATGCAGTCCCAGGACTGCTGTTGTTCATGTAGTCTCTGGCACTGCTTTTGTTCTGGCTACTTGTCCTTCTTCAGATAGTTCTCAGGCATGGTCTGAGAAGGATCATTCCCAACTGGGAATTTGGATGTAGACACCATGGCTTTGGGAGGGAACTTGGATATGGACAGCTGTGAGCATTACATATGCTAGTTGGCCTCCAGGCCAGAGGATAGACTTTGGTTTATTTTATTTACTAATTTAGATATGGCATGCCTGTGTTTTTTTGTTGTTTTTTTTTTCTTCTGATGTTCTCAGCAAACTACTCATCTTTCTTATCTTGATACCTTATCTATAGTCTTGATTTCTGTCCAGAGGAAATTTTGGCAGTGTTAAATAGGCATTTAATTAGAAGCTGTGGTGTATTGCTATTTTTTCACTTTTTAAATTATCAGTGGGATATTACCTGGCTTTTGTAGAAATAAGAATTTGCTCAAAGTGAGTAATGATGATTAAAGTGAGAGCAGTGACCAACCACGGACGGTCAGAGATTTAGTGAGCAAACTAAAATTGCAAACTTTGCCAAGATTTTCTGAGTGCTGATCTATAAAAGGTCATGACATAAACACCTCAGCCAATGATATGATTCAGTCTAAAAAAAAAAAAAAGTTAAAACTCAATTACATTATAAATCAAGTTCCAAGAGTGCTTCGTTTTATCTCCATTGGAGGAAGAAGAAAGGAAGCTGAATTTTGTCTAGATGTATTTGAAGAGTGTTTGCCATAAAAAAGAGAATAGTTTACATCTAAGGCAACAAAACATGTCTAGGAACAATTGACAGAGGCTGAGTAGGGAGAATAAAGATAGGCAGGTGACAAGAAAAATTTCCTCACAGTGAAGTCTCTTGGATTCATCTAATTTAATTAAAAAGATGAAATAACTGTTGCTTGTCTTTCTTCAGTTTCTCAGGAGCCAAGGAATAAAGATCACTCTGAAGGAAACTTGCTAGTTGAGTGGGTCCAGAGGAGGGCCACTAAGATGATCAAAGAACTAGAGCAACTCCCTTATGAGGACAGGCTGAAGGAGTTGGGTTTATTCAGCTTGGAGAAGCTCGACCCAGGGGGGACCTCACAGTAGCTTATCAATACCTGAAGGGGGCTACAGAAAGGCAGGGGTGGGACTTTTTAATAGGATATGTGATGGAAGACCTAGGAATAATGGATGCAAATTAGAAGAGGGTAGATTCAGGCTGGATATAAGGAATAAGATCTTTACTGTGAGGGTGGTGAGACACTGGAACAGGTTGCTCAGAGCAGTTGTGGATGTCCCCTTCCTGGAGCTGTTTAAGGCCAGGCTGGTTGAGGCACTGAGCAACCTGATCTAGTGGGAGGTGTCCCTGCCACTCTGGGGATCCAGTGCCTCATCTCCCTCATGGTGAGGAACCTTTTCCTAATAACCAATCTAAAACTTCCCTGCTCCAGTTTAAAACCATTGCCCCTCATCCCACTGCTATGTACCCTGATAAACTGTCCCTCCACAGCTTTCTTGTAGGTACCTTCAAGTACTAGTAGGCTTCCTCTTTTCCAGGCTGAGCAGCCACAACTCTTTCAGCCCAACTCTTGATAGCTCAAGAGCATCTTCATTTTTGGCATGAAATCACAAGGAAGAAGTTTCAGACAATAGCAGCAAAATAGTCTTATCTCTTGTGCTCAGAAGCTTTCTCTCCAGTTAGAGTGGTGTCTTCTATGGGTTCTTGCATGAAAAGCTTGAGATTGTTGGCTTTTTGCTGCCCTTGAGTTTCAGGGGTGGACTTCAGATCTAAAAATCTTAAAAGATGAAACAAGTAAATGGTTTTGAAAGTATGACAACATCTCTCCCACCAGTTTCAGTCTTATTACCTGAACCTGAGGGCAGTTAGCAGGGTTTGGCCATGGTCATGTGATTGTACTTAACCTCCAATATATCAGAGAAGTTCCATCACCATTATCGTTTAGGACGTCTTTCTGGATGCTACGTGGGACAGGGGTATCTTAAAGCATGTCTGGCACCATTTGAATTATTTAAATTATGATGTGGGTGATGAATGCAAGTATTTACCAGAATGCATGTAGCATGTTGACACTTTCTCATGCTCTAAGGATATGTTTGGGAAAAAAAAGTTTTCATTAGAGAAAAACTCCCAAAAAGTTTTTTTTAAAGAAAATAAAAAAAGAAAAAAGAAAACAAGTATATTGAGCATTTCTTGACTTTCTGTCTTGAACTGCTTCACCCAGCAGCTTCCAGGGCAATGAAGATCCGTTTCTTGCATTGCTGTAACAAAAGCCTTCTTCATGAAGTCCAGTTGAAAGTTAAACTAATGTGTCACTTAAGCACCCTTTAAAGAGGGGTTTTATGTCTTTTAAAAATGTAATTGAAGCTTATAAAAGTCTTTATAAATTTATATGTGAGAAAGTTATTGAGTAGTCTGAAGAACAGCTTATACCATGGCACAGCACAGCATGGCTGCAGGCTAGATACGGTTGCTCCAAATGCCACCTCTACCCATATTATCATGAAAATATGAGTCTCTATTAATATTAAAACAAATTTTCATTAAAAAATTGTCATAACATGATTAAGTGGCTTTAAAAGTTTCCTCACATTATGCATAATTTTTACAAGAGGAGAGCATTAGAATAATCAGCAGCCAGGCAGCACCTTGCGGCAAAGGGGACTCCAAACACTTCATGGCTTCTCACACCAGAAGGAAGTTTTCCTCTTGTTCCCTTTCATTTGCCTTTCCCTCTCATTTGCTTTTCCCTCCTTGCTGAGGAGAAGCCAGGACTTGCTCAGCACCATTCTTGTATTTTAAGCCTTTTATTGCTTCCCTCCCCTTAGCCTGCTGCAGAGGAAAAGATTAACTTCCTTCTTTATAGCCTTAATTCTTAAATCTGGTCTAATATCCTCTCCTGTAGTGCATGCATTCAGTTGCTGCAAACCCAGGCACTGCTGATGGGTTAGCGTGAAAAGAACAGCCTACCCCCTGCCTCTGTCTTTGAGTCTTGAGGAGAGTTCAAATGGTTACTCCAGTTTTGCTTTTCCTTTGGTATTTACTCACCAGGGTGCCTTTGGATGAGCACCCACCTGCTGGGAAACACCCTTACAATCATGCTGCTTCTCTCAAATTGTGCATGCTCAGCTGCTCTCTGGTGGTGTCTCTTCCCTGTTTACATGACTGTGTTCAAAGTTGGGGCAGTTTCCATGCTCACTTGGCCTCATAACCCAGCCTGCTCAGGGCTCCTGTGGCATAATGTGGAAGACAAGTACTGAATGGTTGACTGTTAGCTGCTCAGTTAACCAACACATCAGCTGAACTTCAGAGGTTTGACTCTTAACGTGCTATATTCTTGGTATCTTGGCCATCCCACCAGAGAACTTTGGTTCCCAGTGTAGGTCCCTTTCCCACTTACACTATGGCTTGGGATGTTGGCAGCAATGCCTCACAGGCGTATGTAAGAAAATCATAGAATCGTAGAATTGGAAGGGACCTTCAAAGGTCATCTAGTCCAAAGATGTTTCCCCAGGTCTACCCACTCTGTCTGACCATTGTCTGAGGTGTTTCTGGGTGGCAGGAGATATATTTAGCATTGAGGAAGCGTTTGCTGGCCCTATGGTTGCTTTACTTGCAAGGAAAAGGCTAGCAATTCTGTTGAGTGCTTCTTATGAGCAGGATAGATCCAAACCAGGTATGCCAGCTGGAACTCACTGTCATAACCAAGGGATTATTAGCCCTAACATAGTAGAGGTAGTAGTAATGGTAGAGAATTGCAAGTTAGCTATGGAAGTGTAGTAAAAATATGCCCAAAGTACCAATGTCCAGATTTTAAGTTTCACTTTGAAATCTTCAGAGCTCTTCCTGACAAGAGATAAGTGGAGGGACAAAATAGTCTTCCAGAGATATTTGCTATTGGAGGGATGTTTGAACTACTTGCTTACCAATCACTTTGAAACTCAGAATTTGTATCTGATATTAGTTTTCCTTAAGATAACAGCCTGCAAACTATTGGGGAACTGATTTTAACAACTGAGTTAGGAAGGCAGGGGTAGAAAACTAAAAAACTACCTTAAATGAAGCCATCTTAGCTTGTCAGTCACAGTCGTTTCTGCTGCAAAGAGAACATCTCAATTCTTTTACTTCAGCTTCAGAAAATGTATCCCATACAGCCTGCGCAGGATGGGGGCAAAGATATGCATAGAAAAACTGTCTGATGATAAAAGGGTTAGTCATAAAAGACAGAATTGAATCATGTCCTTGGTCTCTCAAAAAAGATACACACATTTATTAAAAACAGTTAATTGTTGGCGATTCAAGTAAAATGAACTGGGTTTGGGCCCAGCATAAAACCTGTAAAGTGTTTTCTCTGGCCATAATTTGGAATTAGCCTTCATTTGGCCAACAAGAAATTGGACTATTGATACAAAAATTGTGTCCCATTTGAAGTTCAGTGCTATATTGTTTCCTGTGTTGGAGAGGGATAATCAGAATGGATTATTACCCAAATGTATCAGGCAGAAAGCATTCGGAGATAAAGTCTGCATCTGCTTTCATACACATAGATATGGACCATTAGGGTAAGTAAATTAATGGTAAGCATAAACAGGAGAGTTAATATTTGTTCTCCTTGACATTGTTGATTGGTTTAACAAATCCTTTGTGGCCCATATTTGTTGAGTAGATCTGTACAATGTACTTGAGCTAAATTCCATAATAGTTTACACAATCACAATAGGTAAATTGTGGCTCAGACCGTAAAGTCCTACCCAGTCATCCTGCCATATTTCTAAAGCAAATTGCTCCTTAACTGAAACCTGCTTCAGTATAAAAATACAGCCTTTTCAATGAGTCATCCTTTTTTTTTCCCCCTTTACAGTTTGTAAAGGCTTCCAGCAGTTTAAAGTGGGGTTTAATTTTGCATTAAGACCATTGCCTCCTAGTTTCTTTCAAATAAAGCCAGGACAAGTTGAAGGGAAGGCTCTTTCCTCTGATAATGAAGCTCTCCTTGTTAATGATGCGTGCAGGCTCCCTCGGATCCTCTGAATTAGAAATACTCATGTGTGTGAGCACTACTCTGCTTCATTAACATTAAGGAGAGGTAGATTGGTGGCTATTTAGGGCACAGTGAAATCAGTGGCTATTTAGGGCACATGGAAACGGTGGTAATTGTGGCTAGTAATTCTATTAGTAGAGTACTCCCATTCTGGTGTGAGTTTGGCATGTAGGTGAAAAAAACCACAAACACACTGACATCTTTTCAAGGAGACTGTCATCTCAGGCTTGTTATTGCCTTGTACAAGTTATTTTCTTCTTTGAGCTGCAGTTTCCCAGGTTCCCTAGTTTTTCTTTTTGGGGTGCTGCCACTCTATCAAGAGTAGAGTAGATGCTTGTGGATGACACCACCTCAAGCAAGGTGTGTAAAAAACAAGGACACAAGATCAAAGAAATCCCAAAGATTTCATGCTGTAGGAGGTCTCCTGCTACCTTTTCTTCCTGGGTCATGAATAAACTTCAAGCTGAATGTCCTCTAGAAAATTTTGCTGGCATAGAAAAAATGGAATTTTCAAACCAAGAACTCTCCAGTGAAGGCTCTATGCCTCCCTATCCTAAAGACTGAGAGTAATTAATGGAAAAGGAAAGTATTGTCTGAAGCAGTTGAAACTCTATGCATCTTTGAAGTCTTGGGGAAGAGAATCAATCTCTTATTAGTAGGCATTCTCAGAAATAAGTATTTCACTTAAATTACCAATCTAGAAGTTTGTTGTCTAAGATATTTATCTGAGACGCCTTTACAAACTCTCATCAAGACTGGTTTCCAACACAGTTGGATTCACAATTCATTAGTTCACGAATCTACATGGCAAGTGCAGAATCAACAGACAACTTTCTGACAGACCAGTCAAGTCATGTGCATCCCTTCCTATATCCCAGTAGGATTCACCCCTCCAGGTCTTCTTTTGTGTCTTTAAAGCTTCCTGGAAATCGCTGAGAAAAGTGATTCAAGTTCACTTCACTGAAAGGTGATTCAGTTTGAAAGAGGTGATTCTGCTCCTCTACTCTACTCTTGTGAGAGCCCACCTGGAGTACTGCATCCAGCTGTAGTGTTCTCAGGACAAGGAGGACCAATTGGAGCAGATTAAGATGATGATCAGGGGGCTGGAACACCTCTCCTGTGAGGACAGACTGAGAGAGTGGGGCTGTTCAGCCTGGAGAAGACAAGGTTCTGGGGAGACCTCATAACAGCCTACCAGTACCTGAAGGGGGCCTACAGAAAAGCTGTGGCAGGAATGTTTGTCAGAGAATGTAGCAACAGAACAAGGGGCAATGGTTTTAAACTAGAGCAAGGCAAAGTTCTTCACCATGAGTGTGGTGAGGCACTGGTACAGGTTTCTCAGAGAGGTGGTGCAGGTCCTGGAGCCATTCAAGCCCAGACTTGATGAGGCTCTGTTCTAGCGCAAGATGTCCTTGTTTACTGCAGGAGGGTTGAAGTAGATGGCCTTTGAAGGTCACTTCCAATTCTATGATTGTATGAAGTTGTCTCATCAGACTTGTCCAGCGGTGAAGGGTAAAATGAATAAAGAGCAAAAGATCATGGATTTATGTCTCAATCTCTGTTGCTTGCTTTGGCATTGTGTACTTTTTTAACTCAATGAGGTAATTTCTGATATTCAGAGGAGCTCATTGTTCCACCACACTGTATGTGGCCTGCTTCTGCTGCTAGAAATGTTCTCCTGAATACCTGTGCAGGTGCTGATAACTGTGGGGATAA
The DNA here is from genome assembly GCA_013400935.1 of Turnix velox. Classification (NCBI taxonomy): domain Eukaryota; kingdom Metazoa; phylum Chordata; class Aves; order Charadriiformes; family Turnicidae; genus Turnix; species Turnix velox. Next base: position 491,325 of record VZTY01008149.1, on the reverse strand, counting down.
TGTCCTTGCTGTCATTTGCTTGCTTAATTAGCAGCCTAATATCCTGGTCCACTTAATGGCTACAAGAGGAGGTTTATTAGTAGTTCAAAAGCTATTTAAGCCTTATAAACTCCTTCCAGTCAGTTTCATTGGTCTGCCAATATCTCCTGGTTGAGTGATTCTTTGCTGATTCACACTTCTCCTGTTTCCCCTTGGTGTTTCTCAGCTGAATGTTTCTGGGTAACCATAAAGTCTTTTGACAAAATGACAGCCACCAGAGTAAAAAAAAGCCTCAGAACTTTAAAAGAAAAAAAAATAAATATCTGCAGGCAACCATTCTTCAGTGTGGCTCCTACTGTAATTATGTATTGTCTCCAAAGCAACAAGGGGAAAAACAAACAAAAAGTACAAAAACTAACAGGCAAATTGCAGGATAACATTAGTTTTAGCACTATCTATTTTGGATAAGTAAGCCATATCCAGTCTGGAGGAAAGGGTAATATGCTGAGTTGTCTATTTGTGGGATAATACCATTTTAGATATGCTTAAAAGAGAGTTTGGGGTTTTTTTTAAGCTTAGCATCAGCTCAAATGGCAAAACTGACTAAGTGAACTGAAGGAGAAACTGCCAACTTACATTGTTCCTGCAGTACCACTTGATTAATTATAGAATCACAGAGTTGGAAATCAGCTTCAGAAGCCATCTAGTCCAGCCCCCCTTCAGCAAGCAGGGATATTCTGTATTAGACCAGGTTGCTCAGAATCTCATCAAGCCTGGCCTTGAATGTCTTCAGGGATGGGTTTCCACCACCTTTCTGGGCAACCTGGGCCAGTGCCTCATGGTAAAGAATGTCTTCCTAGTATCTAAGCCTGCCCTTCTCTAATTTAAAACCATTGCCCTTCATACTATTGCCCCATGCCCTGGCAAACAGTCCCTCTCTGGTTTTCTTGTAGGCCCCTTCAGGTACTGGAAGGCCACCTTATAAATCTGATTTCTTTATTTTTGTGGCAGAGTCATGTCCCCAGGGTGCCAAAGAGAAGCCTGGGAATGAGATCTGCAGTACATGTGCCCCTAGCAATTACATAATGTGAAGAACACCAGAAACAGGAAAAAAACTTGTTTGATGCATTTGTGTAGTTGCAATCCCAATTCTTTCCTGGGTGGGGAATAATCTATCTCTATCAGTTGATTTTGAGAGGAGTGCCACAAGGAGATGCATCAAATTTTCAGACAAACTTAAGCAGTCCATGCATGTGTGTACAATAAGGGGAAGGGGGTAGATTCTTAGGCTATGATTTTTTTCTTCCTGAGATTTGATATCAAAATACAATCGCTTTTGTGAAAGTCTTGGCACCCAAATTCATTCAGGTCATGAAGAAACATCAGCTCTGGGGAATATCTTAGCCCACCTCACATCTGACTTCTTCTGGAGGAATTTGATGCTTTTTATTACTTCTAGGAGAAGAGACCTTGTTTGAAATGAAATATACCAGAGCATAGTTTCAAATATGATTTCCACATTCAAGATTTGCACCTTCAGCCTTGACTGGTCAAATGTGAGTGAGAATACTCAGAAAATGCTATCAAACCATTTGACAAAGAGGAAGATCCTAAAAGTTGATCCTAAGGCTCACGAGTCTGGTGGATGGGAAAATACTCTGACAGTGGAGGAGTTGACACCCTCACTCTTGCCATTGCTCTGCTTTGTCATAAATTTTCCTCCTTTTATTTGTCTATCCTACTTTCTTTCTCCTTGTATGATACTTCAGGCAGAGGTTGTTTCTTATCATATTTGTGTAGAACTACACAAATGAAGTCACATTCTGAGGGAGAGCTAGTGTATAGTACTGTAATTCAAATACAAACTAAACAGTAAAGGTTGTAAAATGAGAGTTAGTGAAAAAATGTGGGGTTTTTTTTTCTCCAGAAAAGATGCTCCAAGTATTCCCTATAATTTAACCGTGACTGACAGCAGGAATAAAACAACCACAGTCAATTATGTTCCTGATACCTTATCAAACCTGTATGGCTGGGTGGTTCTCCTCTTGGATAAAGAGACTTACACATTGACATTTGACAACCCTCTGGTCAGCAAACAACTCCAGGTAATGTGGGAATTTTTTATAATTTCAAAATTATATCTGGAACAGATAATCATACTTTTATCATTCCAGGTGAGTGGGAAGAGGAAAAACAGTGTTAAGTGCACTGAAAAAATCTCTGTGTTTCTATAGGCAGGGTTTAGATTAGTCCTTGAAACTCTCAGTAACCTAGAGGTGGAAGATGATCTTGTATGTTTCCGATGAAAGTTCATTGTGGTGCTCAGAAGTTAATGAAACTTTTATTGTCATAAGATGTGATGAAACGTGGTTTTCAGAGGACATTGTTCCTCTTGACAATTTAAAGGTGATGAGGTGAGTTGATTTTGTCCACATTCACCATTGCCTTATACTTAATTTTATATCTTCCATCTTTCCAATGCAAATTATGTTATTTCCATTATACTATATATACTATTATTTATTCCAATTACATTATATTATTCCAATACGATATCCTACTTACTGTGGGGGGGTTGGACTACATGACCTTTGAAGGTCCCTTCCAACTCTATGATTCTAGGGTTCTGCAAAACAATATGCTGCCACTGGGGAGCACCATCCTCTTCATCTCATTCTGTGCTCTGTGGAGCTCTAATGACAGTCAGAAACATACTTATTTTGGTTCCCTTCTCTCTAGTATTCGGTGACATTTAGTAACTTCATGACTGGTAATTACTTGCTGTTGGAACACAAGGATCTTCCTGCGCATCCCGAGGTTGTGGTGTCCTGTGGAACAAGGACTGGACAGCCACTCCAATTGCTTCCTTCATATGAACATCATAGGAGTTGCGACTGGTACCTTGACAGCACATTGAGGAAGCTAACCTACTTGGGTAAGTGCAGTGTGAAGAATACAATATGCCTCTTTGTTCAAGAATGCCTTTTTAATTTGAATCTCCAAACTGTATGAGGCCTTACATACATGGCTGTCTTCCAGTGGCCTTTTAGTAAGTGAGAGGTAAATGAATGACCATCAGGTCCCTGTCTGTGAGATCTGTCTGATACCTTATCCATCAACAAAAGGAATGTATCAGAAATAGTGTGTGATGTGATATCAGTTGGATTTGGTGTTTTGAAGAGAAAAAGGCATTAAATCGCACTAATGATTTCTATTGTTGGCTGGTCCCATATCACATGTATCACTAATAAATCACATGCCATCTATTCGGGGTAAGCCCTCTGAAGGCAATGGGATTATTGCATGAGAAATTTTCCTGTGACTGTAAACTTTCAGAGATGTCATAATACTTTACACTTGATTATGTTGGCTTTGTGAGATAAATCATGAAGTGTGGTGGTAATTTTTTTTAAGAAATTCAGATATTTACTGTTATTCAATCTTTTATTTATTCTTTTTAGTTTAGGACTTTTTCACAACAGTCTCAAACAAATGTTTTTATAAGGGTCAAAGATCTATATGTAAAAGCCAAAGTAATGAATGTTGCTGTTATTAACAGTAGTAGAACCATGAATCACAAAAAAATGTCAGTGCCTTTGAGAAGCATAGCTTATCCTTTATGACTGTCATACAGGGAAGCTAAAGTATAAAGATGATGATTTTCACCATAACAGAAAATCCATCTGGTCTAATGCATCAGTTTTAATGGATTTATCTTAATTTGCACTGATGAGATGACATGCAAATGACTTTATTTTATAAGAACTGTTTAGGAATGAGTAACTAGAACAATCTGTGGGACAGTAGAGAGGACAACACAGGTGGAATGAGAGCACGTAATCCACTCAGTCTGACAGCAATGAAAATCATCCACATATACTAAAACAGGGAAAGCCATACCTTAACCTCAGTCTGAGGGTCATACTTGCTGCATCCATCTCTGGTCCTGCAGCTGACTGGCATTTCACAGCTTGTGTCCACACAGCTTAACATTTTATCTCTAATAACAGGCTGTATGCAGAAGATCCTTCAAATTACAGAAGATCCTTGTACTGTATTAACTCCCAATCCAAAATGGTCACCATGTGGGAGAATGCATTGGTGTGGGCCAAAGCTGTGCCAGGAACTCAACCAGCTATATAGCCACATAGATTACTGCAGTCCAGCTCCTAGAATCATAGAATTGCCTGGGTTGCAAGTGATCTTTCAGATCACCTAGCCCAACCATCACCCCAACTCTGAACTTTATTTCTAAACACTATTTCTGCCCATCTTTTGAATCTCTCCAGAAATGGTGCCTCAACAGCTGCCCTGAACAGGCTAGTTCCACATCTGGGCTCAGTATAGAGGTCTGCTGGCTTTGTCTGAGCCATGCCCAAAATGATGCCAGGTATCTACTGAAAGAATAAATACATTTTTTATTTTTCAGTTTACTAACGGTGCAAATTTGTTAATTCAAATACAGAAGTTAACTGTTTATTCAGTCTGGATATCCTGAAATGCACTCTCATAATAGGGCAGCAAGGGAAATCTCAGAAGATGATGCCCACAGCCAGTAGAAGTGCTATGGAAAACAGGGAATTGGGAAGGCTGGGACAAAGTGACCTGACTTGCATCATAGATACTTTCTAGTCCTTCTCTTGCTTTGCTTTCATATTCATTTTTATTATATGAAGAGCTCACTGATGTTTCTCATTTTAATACAGAGAGAAACAATCACCCAGAGTATACGAGGGGAAATTTATGAAAATGCCTAACATGTATAATTCATGCTGTGAACATTTTCAGCAAGGACTTTTATAGCAGTGAGATCAATAATTCAGTGTTGGGCACCTAATATCTAATGCCATTGGTAGGGTAGAAGTCTGAAACAAAGCGAGAGGATTCCTGGCCCTGGTGTGCCATTTAATTCCTCTCCTAAGCTCTGCTGTGCAGGCTGAGAGGGTGAAGGTAATTACCATCAGAGCAGACTCATGGCATGTGGTGGACTTTCCATCACTCAGGGTCCTTAAATGATGCTTGGCTCTTTTTAGAGGAATATGCTCCAGCCCTTCAAGAAGCTATTAGAAACCTCATGAGGCAAGATTCACTCTCTGTAGGAGGTCAGAGAACATTGTCACAATAGTCCCTTCTGGCCCTAAAAATCCACCAGTCCATGGACTGATCTGGAGAGGACAATGCTTGAAGGTCTGTCCTTCAGGACATGTTCCTGCCTCACTCTGCAAGCTGAGTGGTTTTTTTTTTTTAATTTTTTTTTTATTTACATTAAACTATATGAAATAATTAGCCAGCTAATTAATCACATTTACAAGCTTTGTAGGATTCTTCAGCTGTCAGTTATGCCCAAGCCCGGGGCCGGTGTTGAGTCTCAGCTCCCTCCCTCATCTAACTTGGTCTCCATGGCTACAGGCTGCATCTGCTGACACCCCACTCTCTATTTTACTGCTTAATTAAGAATTTCACACTCAGCCCCTTATCTGCTGCTAAGAACAAGAACATACTGTTAAGAAACTCCAAATTTAGGCTGCTGCACAAGGAAAGCCTTTCTTGTTGTCCTGACTGCGTGGAGCCTCTTTAACTACCCTCTTGGCAACTGCCGATGCCACCCTTCAATCAAAAATCATTAAATGGGGCAGAGATAATGAGCATGTAGCATATCAAAAGGAGGATGTTTGCTCGAGCTAAGGAGGAAAAGCTGTAAGGGCCCATAAGCAGCCGCCACTTCAAAGGCAGAAGGGCCTGATAAAGAGTCATTTGTTCCTGTTTGACTTATGTAAAAGGTCTGGTATGTCCGAGTCCCGTCTCGCAGACGCGGGTCCCCCCTTCCTCAGCGCTCCGCGTGTCAGCGGTCGGGCAGCTGGGCGCAAACAGCATCAGCCCAAGCATATAATCACTTGACTCCATGAGCACAATGGGCACTTGTAGGGGGTGGTGGAGGGAGGGCTGGAGTTGGGGAGGGGGACAATGGGAAGACAATTATTGCAGCTGCTCAGGAGGGCCATAATTCTTCCAGCAGAAAGTGGCCGGCTCTCGCGGGGCGGAGGGGAGAGCTGGAGCGTATTAGTCATCCTCTGACTTTTTGGAAGAGCTTGGCCGCCCCGGTGGGGTTTCAACAGCTGCTGGTGTAACCGCCTCTTCCCAATAATTGTACATTCTGGCAGGGGTCAGCTTACTTTTGACCCTCTGCTTTTGTGCCCCTCAGAAAGCCTTTATAAGGGCAAACGGTGGGGAAGTGGCAGGGGTGCATTACATCCAAAATTAACCTCGGTAAATACGTATCAGATGCCGGCTCGTTCACAAGCAGGCTACTGAATTCACACAGACCTGCATGGGAGGGGAAGGGAGGAGAAGGGGGAGGGAAAACCCACCACTGAGAAGATAATGAAATTATATTGTTATTCAAACGAAGCGGGCAGCTGAATGAAGCCACCTTGGCCAGCAGTTTGCATGGGGCTCTATGCTTTCTCCATGCCCCTTTACCATCCAGAATTGCCTGTCATACTGCAAGTGTTTGTTTATCTTTGGGGGAGAAAAAAAATAAAAGCCTGTCTAACACCAAAGGCAAGAAAATATACCATATGGAGGGGATTAAAGGAGTTAAGTTGCTGTGATGCTTTGCACGCTTGTAGTTTTGTAATTGAGGCTTGAGCATGGGACAATGCTGGGGTAGCTGAATGGAGAGAAATAATTGTAATGGAGAATGTTTCTCTGATGTGGGCTGCCTGCACAATGATCGGCTCACGAAGGTACTCACTGCTATCTACATACATGGAAAGCTGTTAACTAACCCGTAAGTGCCTTTGAAAATAATTTTCTTGAACCTTTTTAAAGCAGTATTGAAAGACAAGTCCATGCTGGGTGTTGGGTGAAGGGGATTTGAGGAAGCTTTGGATAGTCCTTCCTACTTCATCAGCTTTGCTTTGACATTATTTAGTCTTCTTACCATCATCCTGCTTTTCTCTGGGGCACCTCACATCTTGAGAAAAGTGTTCCTCAGAGGTCACTAGTTTTTACTTTGTGGGGCCCTGAAACACTGATGGCTTGGGGTTCAAGCATGTATCCAGAGACTGATCCTAACATGACATCACCACACTGAGTTAGAGAAAACCGTGTCTTAAGAAGGAAAGTGTAAAGACATGTCATTCTGGGACATGTGGAATATTTTTAGGTGGCATGTCCTCCGTAAATTGCAATAATTACATTGTGAGTTTTTAAGGTCTGTTACAAATATGAGCATATGGTGCCCCAGCGTGGCACTGCCCCTTGGGTAGGGTCTCTGGGCAATACTAAAATCGTCTGAAAAACAGAGAGATGTTGGGACTTTTAAAATTCACTTTTAAAGTCTTTAAACAATTTTCTTTTGAAATGATGTGTTGGCTTGCTTCATCTTCAGGCTTCTCTTAACTTTTTTTCTGAAATTAAAATGCTGGACACAAACGTTATTGAAAACATCACTGAAAGGATTATCAAACTTTTTATTTATCCCAAAAACATTTTTCAGTAGACACAACTTTTTTGGAGACAGGTCATCTTGCTGACTTTGCTCAAGCTACTCATGTGTGACTTGTTAAGAGGGCCTGAGGCTTAACCTTGTGTTACTGCTGTGTCAGAAGCAGGTTTACAGTTTCCATAGTCCTTCAAAAAGATAATTTGATTACACTTACTGTCTTTTCTAAATTCCTAAAGGTTGATCTCACTTCCATTATACTCTGTGCATTTCTGTAATTGCTTTGTATAGGAGAAAAACCCATGCTCTGAGGAATGTTTGTTTCTAATTTTAAAATGCAGACAATAAATAAACAAGGCTATTTTCTGCAGCCTTGTTGCTCAGGGGTAAAGGAGAATCCTAGGTGAAAGACCTAAGAATGGAGTTAATTTGTTGCAGAGCACTGATTGTACAGGCATGAGTCTTTTCTTCCAACTAGATAGAATTCATCCTCTATTGGTTGTTTCAGAAGGTCAGTTGACCAGATGAGGGCTGTTCAGTGATCTCCATGAAATGAAATGTCAGTTCTTCCCACCTTGAGTCTGTGTCCAGTTTTGGTTTCTTCACCACAAAAAAAGGTACTGGAACAAGTCCAGGGAAATGGACTGCTGGGAGCAATGGAGCTGCTGAGGTGTCTGAAGCACAAGTCTTTTGAGGAAGAGATGAGGGAGCTGGGAGTGTTCAGCATGGAGAAAATAAGACTGAGAGGAGACCTTGTCTTTCTCTATAACTCCCTGAAAGTAGAGTGTGGAGAGATGCAGGTTTGTCTCTTCTCCCAAGCAAGAGTTGGGAAGATGAGGAAAAGGCCTCAAGTTGCTATATGGGAGATTTAGATGGGATATTAGTAAATATTTCTAGACTGAAAGGGTTGTCAAACATTGGAACAGTCTGCCATGGGAAGTGGTTGAGTCACCATCCCTGGAGATATTTAAGAGGCAGGTAGACATAATGAGATACAGTTTAGGGATGGTTCTTGTCTGAGTCAGGTTGATGTTTGTATTCTGTGATCTTAAAGGTCCCTTCCAACCTGGGTAGTTCTCTGATTCTTAGTAAAGAGGTGCCCTTTCTGGTGGATACAGGGAGCCAAATGAACCTCCTCCTGGTCAATGAGCTCCTTTCTTTCTGGTGTAGCAGCAGAGAATGTAGCACTTACAGAAATAAGATCATTAAATGCCCTTAAAATGGCCCTTAAAATCCCTTTAGTCTTTCGACTGTGTGATCTCTGCAGGAGGATTTTCATGTCTTCACCTCTGCTTCTTCAAATATTATTCTGCTGTAAGCAAGAATCTGTGTCCTGGCTTATTAATTTTTTTTTACAACTTTTCTCACTATGCTGTCTTCATAATACCACATATCTGGGTGCCTCATGTCACAGATCCTGATAAAGGATGACAAAGCACCTTATCCCATGTTCATTGGTTTCTAGAGGTGTGTCTCATTGTGTTGTTGATTGTGCTGCCTAAAAGTTTTGATTTTCCAGTGATCTATGTTAGCCCAATTGATGTTAAGTAGCGTGGAGTTGCTTGTTATTTGTAGGTCAGGCTATTGGAGCCATTTATCCTAGTTTCAACCCTTGCTAATATGCACAGGCAAAATTCCCTGTCACTGCAAAGCTGGTAAAAGACTAAGTTGCTCCTCCCTCACGTTCATTCAAGGAGCCCCGAACCAGAAGAAAGTTACCAAGAGTATCCTCAAGAAGGCCTATATTTATGATTCGCAGCTCAAACATCCAGGAAGGGCTGTAATAAGACAGAAAATTGATGAGCCTTATAAAGGTTTTATACAGCTACACCCTGCAGCCTTATAACTGCATTTGGTGAAGAGTCACCTTAATTCAATGTTTAGTAATGACGTCCTTTGTCTGTATTGCCTATATCTCTTCCTGTCCTGTACAGAAACCATGATAACACACTCAGCAGCAAAGCAAAACAAACAGAAGAACTATGTCACTGTCATCTTGATTATTCCCAAGGCCCGTGTCTTTCATGTCTTGGTCATGTTTTAGGAATATTTGTGTGGAAAATAGCAACAAAATATGATCAATGCACTACTGTTGCACTTTCCACCCCATTAACATAAATAATAGTGGAAGTTGCAGGGCCGTGGAGAATTCAGCCCTTGATCATCATGCTCCTGTGGAGAGTATAAATTACTTATAATCGTTGGAATTGTCCTGCTTTGTGGCTGGATGTCGCTTCAAATCTGAGAAACTTCTCCCCCTGCTCTGAATCAGAACATGACTGTACTGAGTTAGGCATTAGCAGTTCCTTTCTTCACCACATAAGGGGACAGAACCCCTTTATGAGGTCTACACAGCATATTGATTCAGTTTTATGTACCCTCAGGTTTTGATTAGAACAGCTTTTCTCTGAAGAATTCAAATACCCTTAGTGAGATGACTGCAATGTAGTGGCTGCAAAATTAAAGAAAAAACCCTCAAAAAGATTTGACAAAATGCGTTTATTGAAAAAGAGGTCAAGTCAGGGCTTAGTTCTCCAAGACTCGTGCTTTTGACTCCTGATTTGGCCTGTTTTGAGAAGTGAAGGAAGGTTGTCATAACTGTAAAAATACTCATAAAAGAGCATTGTCTAAAGGCCACTCTGTGTCAAAGACTTTAAACTGGCAGCTTAATGCCATTCGTTTTCCTCAAAGTTTCACCTTGTGGCCACCCAAAAGGCATCATACAGTTGGAAGGGACCTTCAAAGATCATTTTGTGCAACCCTCCTGCAGTGAGCAGGGACATCCCATATTAAATCAGGTTGCACAGAGCCTCATCAGGCCTGGCCTTGAATGCCCCCACCACCATTCTGGGCAACCTGTTCCAGTGCCTCACCACCCTCATAGTGAAGAACTTCTTCCTGATGTCTAATCTAAGCTTGCCTTGCTCTATCTTAAAACCATTGCCCCTCATCCTAACTCCACATGCCCTTGCAAACAGTCCTTCCTCAGCTTGCTTGTAGGGGCCCTCAGGTACTGGTAGGCTGCTATAAGGTTTCCCCTAAGCTGAGCTGCGAGCATGTTTGCTCATGTCCAGCATTTCATCCACCATGATGCTGTTATGTTTGAGCTCTATGTGATGATTTGGAGCAGATTGGTTTGACTGATAGGTGGATGAGATCACAGCTACCACCTGGGAGAGAAGGTGTCACTGGTGTATAGGGCTGAGGCACCTGATTACTAATTAATCAGATATGAGAAAAACCTCATGGAATTGGTTCCTATTTAATTATGGAAGCCTCATTTGGCATAGGAGCATATGCTACTAACTCAGTCAAGTGCTTTCAACTGACATCAAATAGTAATTATCAGAAAGAATCAAGTTTTTTGATTATTCATACTAATTTATTGAACACTTAAAATTAATGAACCTTGGCTATTTTAAATTTGCTCAGTTGCAGTGGGAAAAAAAGGGAGGGAGGTACCAAAGGACAGCTCTCACATTTTAAAAGTACAGAGACTTGTTTAAAGATAAAATAAGTAAATTACAATATGGCATGAAATCCCATCAGTGACTTGATACACACATAGGAAAGTTCTTGGTAGTCAAAAGTTCTGACAATAGCTTCCTTTATAAAATTCTGCAACCACTGAAAAAAAAAGTCTTCTGTTGACATTTTAGGGTCAGCATAAGGGATTGTTAGGCAGTGGACAGGAGATTTATGTTTGTCAGAGTGTTTCTATTTTAACCTGTGGTTGTTCCAGTCTGGTGACTGAAAGGAAGTGCCTTTATATGCCACTGGAGATCAAGAGAAGGTAGTTTTTTAGCTGGGTCTGAAGAAGTTTTCTCCTGCATATCTTAGTTTGATTTGCAGTATCCCAGCCCTTCTCCTGCTGACAATCTGCTGGTGCAAAGGTTACAACTGTGATAATTGCTTCTGATCTCTTTTCGCAGTAGAGAACACAGGATGCCTGTCTTCATTCTGTATAGTCTGACTAACTAATGCACCTCTTTGAGATATTAGATTCAGGGGGAAAAAAAAAAAGCCAAACCAAACTACAAAACAAAAAGCTTTAATTTGCTGTTTCAGCCAGTTAATACATTATGCATTCAATGGTGTAATATCACTTGTGTTAGTGGAACTGCTGTGGATTTATAGTGGGATAAATGAGATTCATGCTCTGGCCTAGAATTTCTGATTGTCGAATGTTTTTCTTTTAGCTGTTTCTAATGAGTTGTCTTGAGACCCTCTGCATATGTATATGAAAAATATGTTTGTATAATCCTTTCTCAAAGTACAAAAAAGACAAAAAATCTTAGAAAATATATATGGTTGTCCTTAATTATCTTTTTGTTTTGTTTTGTTGGAAATGTAAAATGCTGTCAGAAAATCACATGTAGCAATTTATGTACTTTGATTTTTATTGTTTTTAATCTATAATGCCTTGCTAAAACTCTGTGTAATTCTGTGTTCAGTTGCAGGATCTGACTTAATTCAGGTCACACTGAGAGAGAAGGAAATAGTTGCTTTACCTTCCCCAGGTGCGTGCCAGTCTTTCTGAAGTCTGTGAGTCAAACCATTTCATTTTTACTACTTTTATCAGAAACAGAGTGCTATTTTTTCACTTCGATATTTTGTACATTTATCAACCCAACAGGGGTTGTGGCATTCATTTAAGCATTTCATTGAGCCGTATCTACCTTTGCTCATGATAAATGTGTAATTCCATGGGATAGAAGACCATAAACCTTTGTTAAGAAATACCACAGCAGATCAGAAAGGTCATGGGGAGCTGAAGATGACAGTGTATTTTAGTGTTTCATAGTGATTTCAGTGTAATAGTGTGATATTACTGCACCATTACATATCGAATCAGACAGAAAAATCCACCAGAGACCTACAAACCTACAAAGTTTGGACTTAGTTGCATATTAACAGCAGTAATAACTTTTGACAATTGGGTTAAAAGGCCTTTTAGCAGGGTGTTTCCCCCTGAACAAACAGGTAAGGGAAAGACCCAGCCTTAGGGAGTTCCCCCTGGGTTTAATTTCTCTGCATTTCCCTTCGTTGGCAACAGAGGGCTTTTCTACTCCACAGTGTTTCAGAGCAGGATCCAGCCCCACACACTTAGGCATCAGCTTGCCCCCGTGTTTTCAGTATCTATTGAAGTCTTTCTAAAGAGAAGAAATGCCACAGTTTCAGTGGTAGGACAGTGGTAGGTGCTTGTAGAGGCCTCCAGAGGGAGACCCTGCCTGCATTAGTTTAGATCTTGCTAAACTTAGTGGACAACATTTCCCCAGATGCTTTTTTTTCTTCTCTTGATGGCAGAGCAAGCTTAGGCAATTAATGAGCTTAGGCTCATTATTTGTCTAAATTAAAAGAGCGAGTTAAGCACCTATGTTTTGTGAACTTAATTTTCCCCAGTATTTTCCTAATGCTAAAGTTTTCAAATTTCTTTTTGAATTGAGCTGAAAAATAACTCTTTGGGGAGTCAGCAGAAGTGGCTGAGTTTCTCAGTCATGCTGGTTCTTCTCCAAGGCAGATCCTAATTGCCTCTTGCAGTAGGAAGATTCCTCCTTTTCTGAGTGCTACCAGGCTTGCAAGAGCTTATCTCTCCTTTTTGAAAATCCTTCCTACTTCTTGAAAGTGTGGAAATTTCTGTATCCTGGGAATTCAGTGTGCTCTGTAGAGCTCTGTGGGAGAAAAAATACTGGAGAAGAGTTTTCTCTTAGGGTTAGTTGCTGTGTTCATCATCTGGTTTTGGCACCAAGCACAGGTATCTGGCTTTTATTTTCATTTGTTCATCTTAATTTTTGAGTTCAAAGTGCTCTGAGCTTTGGATGGTGGAAGTAAAATAATGAAGCAATCGCTTGTGAAGCATATTCACAAGGCAAAAATTAAGCTAAACATGACAGACCTCAAGATTTGCTTTTCTTTTGATGGTTCCCAAAGAATTTGAGTCTATTTCTTCAGTTATCTCCTTGCCCTTTAATTTTATGAACATGGTCCAAGGAGAAATATTTTTTTTCCAGTGGGGCAGTTTCCTTTAAGCGTGGAATATAACAAAGAGCAGTTAGTGCTGCTTCATCAGTGACAAAAGGAGGATATTAATGCCACAGATGCTTGACTATCAAAGAAATGGTAATTCTCCCACCTGCTGAAAATTATAATTCTGCCTTTGTGTGTCCTGTTTTGTAGTTCACTCTGATGCTGTCTTGAAATGGTCGCAGCCGGAGACATGGAATGATGTGGAAAAAGGCTGGGGTGGATCCAATCACAGCATCCCAGGCCCTGGGGAAGATGTCATCATCTTACCTAGTAAGGAAGGAAAGGTGTTTAACTTCATTAGGGGTGCTGGAGTCTGTCTATATTAGGATATGAATTTGTGCTGCAATCTGGGCTTCTTGGCAGTAGTGTCCATTCTAGTATGTACAGGACACCTCTTTTGTTCCTTGACACAGTGAAATCTTCACTACACTACACAAGTGTGTTTTTTTGGATTTTACACACACACACACACACACACATCCACTCCCACTCAAACCTATTCTATTCTATTCTATTCTATTCTATTCTATTCTATTCTATTCTATTCTATTCTATTCTATTCTATTCTTTCATTTGCCATGGATGCCTACTAGATGTTTTAGCCTATGTATTACAACCTCAGACTTGAGATATATTTATATCCCAGCTTAGTTTTAGCATTATTCCACGAACAACTCCCTGAATTCTTGCAAAAGTATTAGTCAATGTGCAATGTAGGAGAAAACTTGTGCTGAATTTTTACCTAGTATCTGATAATAGCTGACCCTACATACTCTGATCTGGAAGCTGGACAATATGAACTCATGAGGTCACTTCCAGACATAATTATTGTGTGACTTTATGAATACTTTGTGGTATGTATCTGACATACTCTAGAAGCTGATGCAGGTTCCTCTTAATTTGTTTGAAACGAGGGAAGTGGTTCTGATGTTTACCAGGCTGTTCCATGTCTCTTACTCTTCCATCTGATTTTGGTTTGTAGAATCATAAAATTGTAGAGTTGGAAGGGACCTTTAAAGGTCATCAAGTCCAACGTCCTTGCAGTAAGCAGGGACAGCAGTAAGCCTTATCAATCCTGGTCTTGAATGCCTTCAGGGGTGGGGCCTCCACCACCTCTCTGGGAAGCCTGTTCCATTGTCTCACCACCCTTGTGGTGAAGAACTTTTTCCTAATGTGTAATCTAAACCTGCCATGCTCTAGTTTTAAACCATTGCCCATCATCCTATGACTTCACGCCCTGGAAAACAGTCCCTCCTCTACTTCACCATAGGCTACTTAAGGTACTGGTAGACTTCTATGAGGTCTCCCTGGAGCCTTTTCTTCTCCTTCTCTTCTTTTCCTATTTTGTGGAGGCCTGATGCTAATATTGCAGTGGTCCTTTGCAGTATTGCAAACTTATCTATGAATAAAACACCTCTGTGCTTACTGGAAACACAGGTACAATCTTCTTGATAAAATTATTTATTTTAGCTGCCACATAAGGTACTGACCATCGCCTTTGTCACATGGCACAGACCCCTTCACAACTAAGCTATGCCCTGAGAATTGAATATTGCTGCCCACAACCCAGCCCAACTGATCTAATTCTGGAACTAGAAGCAGTATTACTGCATGAGCATGCTGGTACACCAGAACTAATTAGCTCTCTGGAGAGACCAAGCTCATTAACTCAGGCCTGGCACTGTGCAATATGACCGCATAGCCTGTGAGGTTAGAGCTAATGTCTCCCAAATTTAGGGCAGTGATGGTTTGGTCAGTTTAACCAGAGAACATCTGCACTGTGCTGAAGGATGTGTTGTATGGGTTCTCTTCAGCATACTGGTGCCTTCTAATTGGGAGGCAGCAGGATAAGGGTTGGGTTATTATACGTGATCTGTGTTTTATCATGGACAGAAATATTTTCGAGGAACTGAAGGGGCAGGACAATCAAGATGCCCAAAATTAGAAGTTAAGCTGTTGAGAAGGATGAGGTCCTGAGAGTTGCCAGTAATGATTCAGCAGGGTGTTCCACAATGTACAATAGAACCATCTCTGGTCTTCACAGGAATTTTACTGAACAGCAAAGCCATAACAAAATGTCTAATATCTGACAAAGAAAGAGGAAAATGTGCTGTGAAAATGCACTGTCTACTTGGATGGGTGTAGAGCTGTACTCTGTAACTGTCTTCTTCCTATGTCTTAGCAGTAAAAAACTCAGTTCCCATCACAAGATCAGATATGTGTGTACTGGTGAAGAGAAGCGAGTGTCTTCTCCAGTGCTTTTTCTGGAATTATTGTTCAGTGTTAGCGCAAGAACATGAACACAAATGTGAATACAAACTGTCATCCAATCTGTTTTGAGAGAGAATGGTCCTACTGCATGCACACCTTCTCTGATTGTGTTCCCTCTACTTTTATTTTACTATCTTTCTTCATTCTTGCCAACTTGGAGGTGTTGAAACACATATTGTCAGTGGGATTCAACAGAGTGGAAGGTCTTAAGCTGGATTCATAGTCACCATTGGTGTGATACTTTGCTCAAATGAAGACACCTAAAATGTAGTTAGGCACAATGAATTTTTGGAGCATTCAGTTTCAAACTAGAGCAGGGTAGGTTTAGATTGGAAATTAGGAAGAAGTTCTTCACAATGAAGGTGGTGAGGCACTGAAACAGGTTTCCCAGAAAGGTGGTGCAGGCCTCATCCCTGGAGACACTCAAGGCCAGCCTTGATGAGACTTGATACAAATCTGATCTAGAACAGGATATCCCTGCATACTGCAGGGGTTTGGACTAAATGACTGTTGAAGGTCCCTTCCAACTCTATGATTCTATGATTTATAGAGTGAAGATGTGTGAAGGAAGACTTTGGTTCAGGCTTGACACTGTGTTGAAGTCTCTGAAGAAATGTGGATTCTCAGAGTTCACCTAAGAGCTAGGACACTGCCTGACCTTAGAAAACAAGTCTTCAATTTGTAATTTAACAAAATAAGCAAAATCCCATCACTAGGGCTGCCTCATGGACTGCACTCAGGAAAGTCTGAGAAGCTAGAAAACACCTCTATTAGTAAAGCATTCATATCAAAAAGCATATTTTCATGTCAATACTTGGTGTCTGTTACACATTTAGGAGGTGCTTTCTGGAGGGCTGTGTGCTAAGCTATTCAGTTTTTTTCCCTGTTTTAAAAGCATCAGGGAGACTTCAGGAGTTCACTGACTTCTTTGTGCAAGCATGAATTTCCCACAAAACAGAGTGGATCCCTCATGCAAAAATGCTCCAAGTCCCTATCAGACATAAGTCTTTTCCAAACTCAGGTGGAAAAATTTAGCTCAGACTACAACAAATTACACTTTTATCTCTGAAAGTTCATCTTCTGGAGCCACAGCCATTCCAGAAGGATTTCTCACATGAGTCAGGCTTCAGCAGTAACAGCTCCTTGAAAAAAACAAGCTGGGTGAGTTTAGTCACAACATTCTGGTGGCCAGCAGTGGCATCAAGCTTCTCAAGCCCCTGGATTTTCAGGGCTTTGGTTTATGGTTTTCAGTGTGACGCACTCCTGACGCAGCCCACTCTGGGTGGAAGGACAATGTGTTACAATTCCAGGCAAAGCAATGCTGTTTTGAAGGGGATTGACATGATATCATGTTGCCTCTGGCAATTTCTCTCTTCTCTTCCTTTTTTCTTCTTTTCTTTTTTTCCAGTGGTGGAATTCACTCTGTTATTCATTTTCTGATTTTGATTTTCTTTGAACTTTTCCCGTTTGAAGAGATGAATGCTGGAGCACTGTATCTCATATAATAGCTCTTCTGTTGTGCCTGATTTCCATTCAGTGGCATGCTATGGTGTTTTATATAGCAATGCAGTTGATCAAAGGCATTTTGTGTCATTGCTGTAGTCATTAGTAACTTCTCAGTATTGTACAGCTGAACATTAAGACTCTAACATACCTGTGAGCTTTTGTCTGAGGAAAGTATATGGATAATGAAATATAGCCCTTTTTCAAGCTCAGACCGTGATTTGCTGTAACTGGTTGCTTTCTGTTGCCTGAATGTCTTAGTGGCAGAAAACCAACTTCAGTTTGTCTTTTTCTGATGATATATCCCTTGAGCTCAGTGACCTAAGGTTTATGATTTTAACCCCTTAGTCATCATTAGTCATCATCTCCCTCTGCTTCAAAAATGAGTGTGTTCTGTAAGGACCGTGTAAGGAATTCTCCTTTGAATCTGTTTGCTTATCTCCTCAAGTGGGGAAGGGCATTTTTTTCCTCAAAGGAGCATTCTTTTGTTTCTACAGAGCAACATTTCACCCTCCAAGGACTTTACACTCCAAGCATCACACCCCAGAGTGTTATTCTTTTAAGCTAAGGAAACTATAGGTTTGCAGAAGTACTTCTGAATGGGAAAATTTCTCACTCCTGTGTTTCAAAGCTCACAGACATGACGCTACAATTATAGAGCAGTCAGCATTTTCCTTGTAAAACCTTTTTCACAAAGATGTGCAACTCAGCAAAAATATCTGTTCTAGGCTGAGACTTGACATATAAATGGCATGCCTAGGAGCACTTCTTCTTTTCCTTGTAAAAATGTTTCACTCTGTGTTTGATGAATATACTTACGGCCTTTGTCATCTGCAGCTTTTTGCTACATTCTTGAGCTGTGGTTTCACAAACTAGATTTCCCCCTCTGAGAGATATCATTTTAACAACATCTTCCCCCTTATTTTCTTCTTTCTGTTTCATATCCTCACATACTGTGCCTCCACTTCTCAGCTCTGCAGGGCATAGGACTATACCTGTCCTGTAAAGAGATTATAGACAGGAGTTTCTTCATGCCTGTAAAAATGTATCAAGTACGAACAGTTTGAGATTTAGGGTGGGAAAATAAAAAAAAAAAAGGACTGCACTTTCTCTGTGGAGGCTTATTGCATCTAAATGCTGTGAAAACTTTGCACGTTTGAAAGATACTTCAGCCCAGGGATGGAAGGAATTTCTTTTGAGAGTGTTCACAGTAACCTTGGGTTGTTGCTTTACTTGGTGTGATCCTGGAGAATGGAAGTTCTGAGCTTTCAGGGTGCCCTGAAAGGAATTGAAAAAAAGAATTAGAAAGAGTTACAGCAATAGAGTGGGGTCCTGCATGCAGAAGAGACAACTAAATCTGCAGGCAGAGCCAGGACCCCTGACCATGCAGAAATTTCTTCATCCTTGAAGCTGTGAAACTTCAGGACTGGATGGTCTACTCATATTTTTTCAGTCCACTCCCAAGTCTGCTTTGTGTAGTTTTTCATTACGTTTCCTGTGAACAGGATTTAGAAGAATTTACTTAGTCATTAGGCACAACGAGTGTTTTTGGAAAAAGACTTTCCCCATGCTACCTATAGCATAGTCATTTGTGTCTTCACCTGAAGTTACTGCCAATGGCGATATGCAGAAGCAAAACTGTGAAGCACGTGATCCACCATACATTCATAAATGAAGCCAGACTCACTTAGAGAGACTAACTTGTTTTTAGCTTACTGACCTTCAGATTCATTCTGAAAGGTTCAAGTGATATTTGACGATAAACCTACAGTATAATTGTAAACACTATTACAGCCATATCACAGAGTCATAGCTGTAGATGAGGCTCTGGTTGTGGATGCTACACAGGCACACAAACCCTGTTCCAGTAGTTCATAGAATCAGAGAATCATGGAGTTGGAAGGTACCTTCAAGGATCACCTAGTCCAACACCTCTGTGCTAGATCAGGTTGCTCAGAGCCTCATCAAGCTTGGCATTGAATGTCTCCAGGAATGGGGCCACCACTACCTCTCTGCGCAGCCTGTTCCAGTGTCTCATCCCCCTCATGGGGAAGAACTTCTTTCTAATGTCAAATCTAAACCTGCCCTGCTCTTGTTTAAAACTGTTGCCCCTCATCCTATTGATACATGCTCTTACAAACAGTCCTTTCCTCGTAGGCTCCCGGTAGACTGCTATGAGGTCTCTCTGGAGCCTTCTCCTGGCTGAACAGCAGCAGACTGTCCTTGTAGCAGAGGTGCTCCAGCTCTCAGATTGTCCTTGTGGCTGTCCTCTGGATCTTAAGGAGACCTAACACTGAGTTCATAGAAAAGAAAAAGAGTTCTAAGCAAACGCTATTTAAATGAAGCAAAACTCAAGCAAAGCTAACATTCTTCATCTCCATAACACACATTTTCATGTGTAGTGTGGGTGGAATGCCATCACTCTAAACACTCTGCCTTTTTTCTCAGATAGGACAATCCTGGTGGATATGCCTCTTCCCCCTCTGAGAGGTCTTTACATCCTGGGGACTCTTGAGTTCCCCAGCAACTCCAGCAACGTCTTGAGTGCAGCCTGTATCATGGTGGTGGGGGGAATGCTGAAAGTGGGTAAGTGAGCAGCCTATCTGGATGCCTGGGTTTTCTTTCTGCCCTTGGTAGGTAGAGGAGGTGGGGGAAAAAAGACTGTATAGCATTACTGGGTACCCAGTTATCTGGGTATCAACAGCCAGAATCCATGTTAAGTCAAATGGTTATTCAGCAGAGCTAACTATTTATTTGTTTAATAGCAATATATTACAAATACTGCTAACCTCATCCCACTCAAGTCAGCAGGAAAACTCTCGATTTTGTCATGGATGAGATTTTATCTGATATGTGAAAAAATCTTCACTGTGTTATTTTAGGAGATGGTAATTCCTCAGGGCAGGATCTGTCTTAGCTTTCAGGCAGTGCCTGGTGTCTGTGGGCATTAGTAAGGCACTTTCTAGGTGTCACACGAGTATTTGAAGCCAGCATAAACAGTGTTATGGAGAACTCTCAGCATGTCTGGAAATCCTGCTGTGGCATGAACTGGCACAGCTGGATTTATTAATCTCATCCCTCTGTACAGATGAGCACCAGAACTTCAGGAAGGTGCCACCCTACCCCTACTTCCAGTGGTTTCAGAGTCCCTGGTGTAACCAGGGCTGTTCCACATTATTTGCAACAGGCAGGATCATTGTTTTTCCACACAGAAGTAATTACTCTCATATTTCCTTTTAAATATCAAGGTTCCTAAAGCCCAGGCCATTGTATTTACTTACAGGAATCCTTAGGATGCTGGGATCACATTGTTGATCATGGCTTGACCTTTCTCAAGATTGGTTTCATGAACTTTAAAAAGAGAATTTGTTTGTGTAATCACCTCCTGAGGAAGTCTGCTCCAATATTTGTTAGTTGTTAATCTCAAGGGACTGTTTAGTTAATACAGTACTGGCCAAAAGAGTTATTTCCCTGCCTTGTGTTTTTCTTTGGAAAAAGGGGCTTTAAATCCTAATCTGGGAGGTTAATGTATATATATACGTACTTATAAGAGTCTGAATCATTTCTTTCTTACACATAACTATGGTTTCATATTGGTTTTATGAAAAAGCATCTGTTCCTTACTAAAAACACTTATTAAAAAATGAGGCACTTCTTTGCTGCGGTAACTTCCCTCCAGCACATCTGTGAGTAGTAATGATATTAAAAGCCAAACAGGTATTTGCAGCTGTTGAATTGAAGTCCAGCATCTTCTGTAAGGTATCTTTGCTCTAGTTTTTGCTGTGATGAATGGGTGGGTAGAGCCTCTTTGAGTTTCCCGCATCTTATACTGGCTTCTGTGCTTGCTTTTCCCCCCCTTCCTCTTTCTTTTCCCATGTGTTTGAGGCCTAAAGGTAACTTCTTGGAGCCCATCTGTCCAATCCTGACTGTTCCAAGCCCGAAGGAAGGTTTTGAAGCCCATCTGTCCAATTCTACCACACCCTAAAGAAATCCTGACACAAAATAGATAATCAGACAGTTTAGTAAACAGATTTAATAGATGTGGACGTCAGCATTCAGCATTGCCTGAGTGGGATCTGAGGTTTGACATCAAGTGAGCCAAATCCCCAGGTCCTCCCTGTTGTGTATCTTCTCCATGCCCTGTTTTCAGCAACCCGATCTTTGATCACATGCCATTGTTTCTAATTCAGTGGCCTGAGCTAAAAGACTTTCTGGTAGAGGATGAGTATTTTGTTCACATAAACTGCTGAGAAGCAATGATAAGTTCTACAAAAAAGATCTTGGATCTTGATGCCCTTTGAAATATTTGCCTTCTTGAAGTATGGTGGTTGAAATGCCCAAAAGTACATGGGAACTGAGTGATGATGAAAAATCAGTGTAAATTTGAAGTTTATGAAACATCAATCCAAACCTAATTGATTTTATTAAACCAGTATTTTGCAGGGAAACCAGGATAACAATATACAGTAAGGGAGATCAGAATTCTTGGAACTCCTTAGTTTCTCAAAGGTTTGTCATCACAACGCAGTCTGAACTGTGTTCAACAAGATCATTGGTAGATACGAGATGATTGAAACTCTGCTGAGGGCTTTGAGACTTCTGTCAGAGCCCTTGAAGAACCCAGAAATAAAATGTGTATCTCCACAGTAATTTTTCTAGGTGCTTCTAGTCCTGCAGAGCTGTTGGACCCAGGAAGACCTTTTGATGTTTTCTCTAGTAGTCCTAGCTCACAGATAAGGAGCTTATCACTTTCATCAGATTTTCAGGTCTCTTCACTGATGGTAATATTTGCAATAGCATTTTTAAAACACCATTTATTTCTATCTCCCCATGTTGCCAAGCTGTAAACAGTTTATAGGAGAGATAAATATCCAGAGAATAAAGTTATTTGCTAAATCTAATTTGTTATATTAAAAAGCAAAATGAGAAGGGAAGTGTTGAGCTCAACATCTCAAGAGGACTTTTTTTTGGTTCTTTACTAGATAGTTCTATTTATTTTAATGTGCAAGTCAGCATTAAAGCACAGATGAGCTGTGCAGAAAGTGCCCTGTTCCACTGCTGAACTGAGCCCTCAGCTCCTGATAAGGCTACAGAAAATGCTTGAGGTTAATTTTGCACAAAATAATCCATTGGACTCATCCTGAACTCCACTGTACTCAGCAGCTCTTTGCTGGGAGGATATTTTTGCTTTTTATAGTAGAACTCACTAACTAATAATTATCCAGATAGGTTTTCTTTTTTTAGTCTCAACTTGTCACGTTCTTCTTTTTTGCATATCTCATGATGACTGCTTGTCAGTCTTGTCATTCATTTGAAGCAAGAAGCCTAAGGTCTTCATTAGCTCATGGCTTGATTGCCTGGAGATGAAATTCCAGACACTGCAGACTTCTTTTATCTTGTTTGTGATAAGAGAGTTCTAATACATTAATTCCCCTCCTTTTCAGCACTAGTAAGAACACCCAGATTCACTTCCCAAAGGGTAAATCACTGTACGTCATGAAATGTCCATGTGTTAATGGTGATTAGTGCCTTGTAAGGATGATTAGAATATAAGTGAGTTTCACCAACTGACTATTCTCCAAAATCTTCTCCTCTGTTGTACCTCTGTTGTGTGGTTTCCCCTTCTTTCACTGGAAGTTGAATCACATTTTTGAGTCACATACATAACGTCCTTACACAGCTATTCAGTTTGGATAAAGAAGGGATACTGTGAATGTATTGAGAACAGTTTTTCATCCCTGGTCACAGAAAAACTAGTTTGAAAAGCTCAATATGCCATCTTCAACCTCTTTAATTCATCTTGCAGGCTCCATCTGTTTGGTCTTTACCCTTTCCAAGCCATGTGGTCTCTTTTAATTGATCATACTGTCTTGGGAATTAATATGGTTCACACACAAATTTTGGTGTAATATATGGACACCAACATGTGAATTGGTTGTTTCAGTAGCGGTCCAGTTAATCATTGGGACTGGTCAATACAGGCATCGAGAGCAAATTACAGTCTATTCTGCATTGTCTGATCTTTGTTACTCCAGACAGACAACATGGAAACATCTGCATTAATCACAGAATCATAGAATTGAAAGGGATCTTCAAAGGTCATCTAGTCCAGCTCCCCCACAGTGAGGAAGGACATCAGGTTACTTAGTACATCAGGTTGCTCAGAGCCTTATCCATCTTGGCCTTGAATATCCAAGAACTTTTGGATTCTGGAAACACAGAATTGGAGGTGATTGCAGTAAATTACTTAGAAATGTCTACTTGCCAATTGAATGGAGGGGATCTTATCTCAGACATTTCCTGGCTCTTCTACACAACAAGTCTTGCAGAGTGTGGTGTTGTAAAGACAGGAAAAACTAGAAAAGGGGAAACACCCACTGTTCTAGGAAAAAACTGAATGAGGTTTGCTATGGAAAAAAGAAAACACAACAAAATAACTGTCAGAAAGAACATCTGGAATAAAACTGAAATATGAAAACAGTGGAAAAGGCTTTTGAACTTAACAGTAAACTAGATCCAGGCTGCAGTCCAGAATAAGTGAAAATCTGAGTAGAAAAAACTTCTCTCTATCTTCCTTCCTTTTTTTGTTTTCTACTTTTTCATAGTAGAGTTTTATCTTCTCCAGAGGTTAGACATGATGATTATGAATCAGCAGAACCATTGAGATAAGAGATCCTTGTGGTAATCCAGACAGCTGGACCTCATACTTCTTTAGGAAAATCACTGGTGGCTTTATTAGCAGCATGGTTTTTTTGTTATAGATAGGATTATCATGCAGGGTTTTTTTTGTATTGTGTAGTGCATAGAACTACACAATATTGTGGTGCCAGAACTCCCAGGAAGTATATTATCTTTACATAAACCTTGTAGAAGATCACACACACTCAGCTGGGCCATTTAATGTGACATCTATCATAAGACAGACAGTGAAGGCACAAACTGACTGTGCGGTGTCTCTGTAGAAAAAACTGGCTCATTGCTCATTGCATGGTTGCTGCTTACACAACAAGAGATAGACTTGTGTCTTCATTGAAGAAGTACCTGAGACATCCTGAGTGGCTAAATCACTGCCTATGAGCACTGCTTAGGCTGGCAGATATATGTTACATCTGTAAATTTGTGCAAACCCTTCAAATTCCAGATAAACTTCACAGTTGGTAGAAAGTGAGTTTGAGGAAGCCATGCCTATTTTCTATGTATGATGTCATAGAATCATAGAGTTAGAAGGGACCTTCAAAGCTCATCTAGTCCAATGCCCCAGGGACATCTTGCTCTAAATCAGGTTGCTCAGGGCCTCATCAAGCCTGACCTTGAATGCCTCCAGGGATGGGGCCTCCACCACCTCTCTGGACAACCTCTTCCAGTGCCTCACCACCCTCACAGTGAGGCATTTCTTCCTAATGTCTAATTTCCCTGTGAATAAGGTGTCATTCCCATATCTTTGTTTTCCTGAGCCATTCCATAGGGCTGTATTTTTGACTGTGGCAAAGTGCAGATCTCAAACTTTACTCATCTTTTCTCTTTGTTCTTCTCCATCCATTTACAAAGTTTCTCTTCCAAATTATTCCTTACTTTTCTTGCCCATCTCTGTTTTTTGGCCATTTCCATCAGCTTGCCTTCTTTTTTTAGTGTCTAGGTGACAAAATACTGTGTACCACAGGGTTTGCAAGACCAGACCTGTTTGAGTTGATGCCCACATTCGATTCAGTGAGCCTGTAAATGAGCACATACCATGTTCGAGTTGTATCAGAGTAGTTTGGTAATCACAAAGTTTTGTGCTACTAGGCCAAGAGCCTTGGAGAAGCTAATTATATCAAAGCTATTATCTTTATAAACTAAGCCTGTAATCTCATTAGAAGGCGATAACAAGGAAGTTTCTTAGGACGTTTTTTTTCCTCTAAAATTAGGCTGATTTGCATTAATTATATCCTCCCTCTTTAATGATTTATTAATTGTGTTCTGAGTTGGACATTCCATTTTTGTTTATTTTTTCCCCTAGAATCCAAGTCAGGTTGACAGGACGGTGATTACCTGGGGCTCTTACTTTTATCTTTCTTTGAAATATTGGCACAATATTAGCTTTCTGCAAGCACTCTAAAACATCAAGAGTGATCCCAAACTTATTGAAAAGGCCACCTCATTAGTCCAATGAGTTTCTTGGCCAATTCTTCTGCAGTATTTGCATTCAAGTTACTGAAATTGATTGATTTATAATCATGGAACTATTAATGAAAATAAACAAATGTTAAAATTATTCTTGTCCTAAATACACTCAAAAAGCCTTTTTTTCTACAGATAACATGACTTGTGTTCTTTTATGTCAAATGCCCTTTACATTTTCTAGCCACTGAAGCATTTGTGAGAATATTATCTTCCCATTTTTTCATTTCTTTTCTGAGGACTTAATATAGTGATGAGCTATTATGAATACTTTTATTATAAGTTCTTTGTTTCTCACTCTGATTACCTTCTTGTTTTGTGTGTTTAACAAAACAAGATTGTTCTTTAACAAAAGTAACAGTCCTTAACCTACTGTCATGCTTGTTAGGTCTAAAAAAATCACAAATTTTATCAAAATGTAATTGCTATTATTTAGAGGAGTGAGGAGGACTAGTGCAAGCCTTCAGAATTCACCTTTCCAAGCATTTGTGGTTGTTAAGCCTTGAAGCCTATAAAAATGTTTTTTAAACTGAGCTGAGGACTGGAAATATCACAGCTATTTTTATCTGAATAACTAGAATATTAAATACCTTGTAACTAGCAGCAAAATAATAGCACAATCAACAATTTGTAATTAATAATAATCCCTATGTAAAGGGTATATCATAATTAGAAATTAGAATTGTAAACCACATTATAAGATCAATATGAAGGTGTACAATGATTATATTTGAGTCTTTCTTGGTCATCAGTGGGGCTGAGAAATTTATCCTAGGGGTAAAGTTGACCAAGAAAAGACCAGGAGGACCCAGAAAGGTATGTTCAGGTTGAGTTTTTTAAACCACAACTGTGATGTAAGGGTGAAGCAGAAAAGCAAATACTCCGTGAGCAAAAATAGACACAGGTGTCTCTATAACTCTTGTACTGCTCTAAGTGGATATTTATTGAACCTACTGAATCGGTGATGAGCAAGTTATTATCACTAATTTTGCTTTCTAAAAATAGGATTTAGTTACAGCCCAGTTCTTGATTTCCTTTCACAGAATGACAAAATCACAGAATAGCAGGGATTGGAAGGGACATCAAGAGATCATCTAGTCCAATCCCCCTGCAGGAACAGGAACACCTAGACCAGCTCACATCGAAACACATCCAGATGGGTTTTGAATGTCTCCAGAGAAGGAGACTCCACAGCCTCTCTGGGCAGCCTGTTCCAGTCACCCCCACTGTGGTTTCATTCTGACCACAGTTATAGAAGTTTAAACAAGGAACTCAGAGATGTTTTGGACAGATGATGGACATTGTAAGGCTGAGTCACCTCCATGTCCCCTGAGGAAATCAGAGATCAGTGGTGTGAGATGTATTAGATGGGAAGCACAGAATTCTGGTACTGTTTGTCTTTTACCCATTTGAAAGTTGTACAGAGAATTTAAATATACACAGATATCAGTCAGACACAGGTGGGGAACAATGAATTCATTAAGTGATTTTGCTTAATTAAAAAATGCTCTTAAAGAGGAATGTTTCTTTAGGATATGAAATCAGCTCTCTTTTCCAAACTAATAATTTTTTAAATATTAAAAGAACATGACAGGCCAGCTAATTTTGTACAGATATGTATATATTTTTTAGTTCTACATCTGCTACAGTTTTCTGTTGCATAATTGATTTAATCTCTAAATTTAAAGGAACGCTGAACTCTTTTACTGGACTCTGCATACATTTCTCCAGGGCAAAAACTGTCCTACTTTTTCCTCCTCAGTATCTATTCAGTGTTGGGTCATTTTCTTCTGAAACTGTAAACTACCCTTGGTGAAATAAATGAAGTCACAGTTGGAATACGGTTTGCTGTACAGACTTATCACCACAAGAATGAACAACACCGCAAACACCAAAACTTCTTGAGCATTTTCCTTTTTCTCTGCTCTTTTTCCTGTTTTTTTTTTTCCATTGATCTGAAAAAGTCTATTTGCTATTCTGGCTACAGAACTCATTATCAAGTGTGAACTGGTGAAATATTAGAATCATAGAATGGTTTGGGTTGGAAGAGACCTTAAAGATCATCTAGTTCCAACCCTCTGTCATGGGCAGGGACACCTCCCACAAGACCAGGTTGCTCAATGCCTCATTCACCCTGGCCTTAAACACCTCCAGACAGGAGGCACACACAACCTCTCTGGGCAACCTGTTCCAGTGTCTCACCACCCTCACTGTAAAGATCTTCTTTCTCATATCCGGCCTAAATCTCCCCTCTTCCAGTTTGCATCCATTACTCCTAGTCATTTCATCCTGAACTCTATTGAAAAGTCCTACCCCAGCTTTTCTGTAGGCCCCCTTCAGGTATTGAGAAGCTACTATGAGGTCCCCCCTGAGCCTTCTCTTCTCCAGGCTGAACAACCCCAACTCATTCAGCCTGTCCTCATAAGGGAGGTGCTCCAGCCCTCTGATCATCTTCCTGGCCCTCCTCTGGACTCATTCCAACAGCTCAATGTCCTTCTTGTGTTGAGGGCTCCAGAACTGGACACAGTACTCCAGTTGGATTCTCACCAGTGCTGAGTAGAGGGGCAAAATCATCTCTCTTGACCTGCTGACCATATTTCTCTTGATGCAGTCCAGGATTCGTTTGGCCTTCTTGGCTGCAAGTTTATGCTGGCAGCTCATGTTGAGTTTGTCTTCTGCTGACACTCCCAAGTCTTTCTCTTCAGAGCTGCACTCAAGTCACTCTCCACCCAGCCTGTATTTGTGCTTGGGGTTGCCCCAACCCAGGTGCAGGACCTTGCACTTGGTCTTATTGAACTTCATGAGGTTGGCAAGGGCGCACCTCTCAAGGCTGTCAAAGTCCCTCTGGATGGCATCCCTTCCCTCTAGCATGTCAACTGCACCACACAAAGGATAAGAAAGGCAAAGGAGGGAAATGCTAATTGAGTCACGGTAGACCTTTAAACTTGTACTCGCACATCCTAATTCCACCCCAGTTTCAGCATTACAAAAGCCATTGATGCCTCTGTGATGGGTTGCTCTCTGTATTACAGGCTCTTTTCAGCATCCCCTAGAAAGAGATTTAAAGCTGCTGGTCCTTCTTCGGACTTCTGAAGGGATTTACTGTGATCGTCTGGAGGAAATAAACGGCCACCCAGGAAGTATTGGTATGACACAGGAGTTTACTTTTTCACGTGAAATCCGTCTTAGGCAACACCTAAATCTACCTCTATTGAGCCTGTTGCTATGTCATACAGAAAAACAACACGGGTATACCTACTATCCAAGCTAAAGCTTTTAACTTTCACCACTTCAGTTTCTGAATTTTCTGTGGCTATTTTATAAAGTATAGAATTAAGTTTTAATAAACAGAGAG
Source organism: Turnix velox (assembly GCA_013400935.1). NCBI lineage: Eukaryota > Metazoa > Chordata > Aves > Charadriiformes > Turnicidae > Turnix > Turnix velox. The sequence goes on along the minus strand of VZTY01008149.1, from coordinate 462,583 downwards.
ATTTCTGTGTATGTGGTCATTGGTTTAGTTCTTCTCAAGTCTCTCTTTCCCCTAACTTGTGATATCATTCTGTTTTTTTCCAGGGGTTTATGGAAAGGTACAAATGTATAGCACTTATCCTAAGATTTCTTGGACACATCTGGCAACTGATGTTGCTCCTGGCAATGAAAGGTGGGATTTTTCCCAAATATACCTCCAAATGTTTGGGCTGCTGTGGCTATGGCTTGTATTAATGCACCTATGACTTTTATTACTCTCACTTTGCGACAGGCTCTGTTCAAAATATGCGTCAGCAGAAGCAGCTTAGCTGTGTTAAATCATGCAAAAAATTACACAAATTACACCAAGTTTAGATTAATTTTATTTCTAAGGGGGAATGAAGTTTTTCTCCTTCTGTCCTTCCTTCTTTGCTTACTTCTCTCCTTCCTTTCTTTCTTCACTTTCTCTGTCTCTCCTTTTTTCTTTTTAGAAGGAAGAGATTTACTCAAAAATTACTGATACCTTGGTGATTAGGATGTTAATTTTGGTTTCAGAGACCTACATTAAGATCTCATCTCTAAATTGGGATATAAAAGCAAAATTGGAATATGAACCGTGTTCTTCAATGTCTTAGATTAATCCTTTTCAAAGTAGTTTCTGGAGTATAGCCTGCATAGTCTGAAGAGTAAGGTTTCTGTGTGAGATGTGAGCCTTTACTTAACCTTGGCATAAATAGCTTTGAAATGCCACCTTCTGTCTCCCTAGTTGCTGCCTATGCATAAGCTTTTACAGGCCCTGCAGTCTATTCATCAGTACTTATCCATGAAGTCAGACTGAAGGTTTAGCCAAAACTGTCCAGTTTAAATGGAGATGACACAGATGTACCTTAATTAAATAGGTTTCTATGGCAAAAGTGCCTTTACCCATAAGGTGTATATTCAAAGAAAGTTTTCAATCATTCAGCCCTAACAAAAACTCTCTAGAAGAGTTCCCATCTGTGTAGAAGTGTCAGCATTTAGGGAAGGAATTATTTGGAAATTCATTGTAGAGAGGGGCAATGGGAACACAAAGACCTCATGAGTAGGATTCATCTGTTGATAGCTCTCAGACAGTTGAGTGTCCAGTGTAGATTGATTGCTGGAGATTGCTGTAGTATCATTGGAGAGAGATACTTTAGATGCTCATTCATACCTTGCAATGGTAGAATCCCCCTCTGGAAATTCTTCTCTTTCCCTGATTAGGATGGTAATTTAGAGTCCTGAGCAAATTATGCCAGTTAAATACTTGGATGAAATGGATCCAGGCTAGTATTGGTCTGCTGCCCAGATGTTTTATATAAGATATCAAAAGGTGTTAAGACACAAGAATTTATAGTTCATTCATCCATGTTAAATGTGGCACAAACTGTTGTTGCCATGTTTAAATGAAAGAAAAAGAGGAAAAAAAGCAATCGTGAAAACTTTACGAATAGCCAGCTAAGAGTAAATGTAGTTAGATAAAGGAAATAGGTGAGTCAGTGTTAGCAAATAATGACCAAAGGAAGTGACTTTTTAATATATTTTATATATATTTTCCAGCATGAATCAGCACATGAATTAGGGAAGGACTTATGCTTTCAAAAAGAAAAGGTGGAAAAAAAGTATTTATTTGCTTGCAATTAAAGCTTTAATTAATGTGTCAATATATAACCATCTAGACCTTTCTAGTGAATTTTCCCAGGTGCCAAAAACTGGAAATTCTCATCTTTAGCCTACTGTTCTTGGAAAAAAACTAGGAGATGTGAAAACTTGGAAACACATAGGGATAGGAAAACATGGCAACACAAATGGCTATTCCCTCTGGGACTTTATTTTCTTTTTGCACTTCTTTTACTCTTGAGTACATGATGAGGCACTCACTGAATTCACCCAGTGGTCTATTTTATCAACATGAGGATAATAGATGATCACCTGGCCAACACCAGTCACCCTGTAATAAACACCCTTTGAGTGCTTGTTAGATATATGTAAACACTGATTATCATCCATTTTGCTTTCACTCAATGTTTTTGTTTTCTTTATGTGAAGCTAAAAGAAACTTTGAACTACAAATACAACTTTGAACGCAAAGTGAGATCTCCAGTTCAAGATTAAACCAGATAAATGTGTGGGAAGTTGGAAAAGCTGCTTAAGCTCTCATTCAAGTCATAGAATCATAGATTCATAGATTCATCTAGGTTGAATTTGACCTTTCAGATCATCTAGTCAGTGGAGTTGTAGATGATAGAGCCTAGAGCTGCCAAAGGGAGAATTCAGATATATAAACATAGGTTCTGGGTGCTTCTGAGGTACCCTTGTGTTCAGCTGAGATGCCTTTGAATACCCTCCATGGCTCCCACCTGTGTTTCCAGGAATGCTCCATAAACAAATCCTAACATTTCTACTGGGTGATCTCTTAGATATTCTGAAACAATTTAAATAGCAAGTTCCACTCCTACATGCTCAATTCAAGGAGAGCTGGATTGCCTCCCACACACTGCAGACAGTACTACTCAGCTGTAGAAGATGCTTAAATAAGTGCACACACATATACACCCACATATGGACAACTACATTTTGATGTCCATTTCCAAAGTTATCTTTCAACTTTGTAGTATATTCCTGGCACCAAAAATGTTCTGACACATCTTTGGTAGGCAAATTATTTGAGCCCTTTAATCCTGTACTGGAACCTCATAGTTTGTTATGCACCTTGTGGTGTAATAGATGTTTCGGAATGAATTTCCTCCCACATATTTTAGACATCTGTTTTTACAGAAAGCCCTGAAGATGTTTTTCCTAGAGCTTAGCCCGTGGATTCTCTCTGATACATCCCTAGGCAAAACTTTTGTTCATTTTTTAGGAAATCTGTCAGCATAACTCTCACAGAGATGACATTAACTTAGTATCTTGGCATTGCAGGATGTTTGTGAAAGATCAAGTGGATTGGAATCATGGTGGAAGTATTGTGATCAGCTCTTCTTCCTACGAAGCCCACCAAGCTGAAGTAGCTACACTTAAAGAAGTCCATGGTCATAGCATAAAAATTCATGAACAGCTTCTGCACAGGCATGTTGGTAAGGAACCTGTATTTCTGCTGGAGAGAGTTTTCTTCTGAATCATTTGCTTTCCATTTCAGATGTCACTAATTTTAGTTCTACTTTATTGAGGTATCTGAAGTTCTTTTTCCATGTGCTTTTTTCTTACCATTTTAATATTGAAAATGTGAATTTCAGAATTGCACAGAATAGAATAGCGGATTCTAACATGAATCTCTAGAAATAGAATTAATTCAATGCTGAATACTTTCAGGAACCTTCCTGGTGTTTCATATTTTAAATAGAATTGGTAAACAGAGAGATAAAGTAACAAAACTTTTAAATTAAAAACTAAGAGGGTTTTTTTTAGGCTATTAACACAAGTTATGGAAAGGACTGAAAAATTATAAATTCCTTTTTTTCAAGTTGCATATTAATTAGACTTATGGATTTTCAAATACAAAATTGCATCAGCTCCATGGCATGAAACTAATGTATATGTAATCTGATATGTAAATAAATATAAAAGCTCTATTTCTTATGTAGATTACATGGGATCTGTGTTTAACCGGAAAAAGAGGTGCGCTGTTGATAATTCATCTAATTTTATCTCAGCCCATAAAGGAAATTTATTACCATCTATTTAACAGGTCAGATTTTGAAGCTCCAAACCCAGGATATTTCCTGTGCATAGCAATATTTTTAAAATTTATTCTTTATTCAAGATAGTAGTCACAGAAGTTAGTATGATGGATAAAAAGGTTCAGAAATATTGTGAATTTTAAATGGTTGTGCCCATGCTTTTAAACAAAGTTTCACTTGTAACTAAACTCTGCAATTATCTGTAGTAATAGTAGCCCCTATGACAGAGTTTAGTATGACAGTTGTATTATGTGTTTAAAAGAAAAATGCAGTTTAAGTCATGGCATGTCTAGACTCCATTTCCAGTAGTTTGCTCATGGCCTTGTTTGGTTTTTTTTTGTGAGGAAAGGAAGAAAACTGACAGTCAGTCTTGGGCCAGAGAATGGTTCTCAACCTATTTTCTTAACTAATGTATGTAGAATGAGAGTATCCTGAGATTAAGTGGTTATTTACACATTGAATACTGCAGTAGTTATTAGATATAGCTGGAAAAAAAAGAAAAAAAGTACTGATGGGAGAAGCAAGATTACTGGGATTCACCTGGGCATATGTAGATATCTGCAGTAAAACACGCTCTCATCTCCCTCGATAATCAGCACAGAAATAACATACTGCTCACTTCTATTTCCTCTCCCCCTAAAGCAGATGTATAAAATTGATAAAAAGTTGCACTTGAGAATTGCCTATTGTACATAAAGCCAGACTGGATAACACATATTTGCAGGTATCTAAGGTCAGCTGAGATGAATTTGAAACTTGCTCAAAAGTCCATTTTAGAAAGATTTCTTTTTAGAAAGACACCAAGAATATAACAAATAGTTTTTTATCATTGCCATTGGTCTGATCCTAGGAATCATAGAGTTGGAAGGGTTCTTCAAAGGTCATCTAGTCCAACCTCCAAACAGTGAGCAGGGACATCCTGCACTAGACCAGGTTGCTCAAAGCCTCATCAAGCCTGACCTTGAATGCCTACAGGAATGAGGCCTCTACCACTTCTCTGGGCAACCTATTCCAGTGCCTCACCAACCTCATGGTGAAGAACTTCCCAATGTCCAATCTAAACCTGCGCTTATCTAGTTTAAAACCATTGCCCCTCATCCTATCGCACCATGTCTTGCCAAAAAATCCCTCCCCAGCTTTTCCTTCAGGAACTGGTAGGCTGCTAGGAGGTCTCCCCAGGGCTTTCTCTTCTCCAGGCTGAACAGCCTGTCCTTGTAGAAGAGCTGATCCAGCCTCCTGATCATTCTTGTAACCTTACTCTGGATGCTCTCCAACAGGTCCAGAGCTGGATGCAGTACTCCAATTGGGTCCCATGAGCAGAGTAGAGGGGCAGAAGAATTCTTGGTGATTGAGAATGCAGTGTACTGAAGAATAATGCCAGCACATATAGCTTAGAAAAAATGAAGTGTGAGTTTTTTCATTGATTTGGCATCTGTACACTGCAAGGAAGAGATTTAGCACCTTCTTTTTTCTAAAAATGAAGTATGCTGGTAAATTATAAGTGCATAGTGAATATTTGATGGGCAGGTGGCCTTTCTGGTTTTGTGTTGATGCACTTCGATTTTGCTGCAGGAAAAACACACCTGAATGTCAGTGCCAATTCTGCAGAGGAGCTGTGCATAAGCTGTCAGGCCTGATGTCCCTCAAAGCGCAGGTTTGTAGGTATGAGCGACACTTATCACATTTTCTCTCTTGAAACTCCCTCAGGGCATTCCCATGCCATGGAAGATGGTAGACGCATCCCTTTGGCTGCTGAGGTTGGACTCCTAACACGCAACATACAAATCAAATCTGATGTGGCTTGTGCTGGGAGGATGCTGGTGGGACGTTTTACAGACTCCAGTGGGACAGAGTTTGAAGGTAGTTGAGATTCATCTCTCCTCATCCACCAGAGCATTTCTGCCCAAGAAGGGACTGGCTAACAACAAATGCATCTATCCACAATAAATTCTAAGTGTGACTGTGTGACATATACGAAACATGAGTGCTAGTAATATTTAATGAGTAATAGAATGAAATTTAGGAGGGGCTGTTCTGTGGTCAGTTCATTTCTACCATAACTTCATATATATTTATGAACAAATACCTGTCACTGGCAGTGCACTGACAAATATCCCGCTGTTCTTTGCCTGACTGATGTTTAAATATGTGTCATTCTTACCAGTTCTTAGGTAATCTTTAAAGCTTTTATTTCACTATAGTTTTGTCATTGCAGGTGCCCTTCAGCTATTAAATGTTGAATTTTCCAACTTTGGACCTCCTCAGCTTTCTGCCATTGAATTCAGGAATACATCCCAAGTGTCCTCGGTGGTGTCATGCAGCATTAACGGCAGTTGCAGAGCTGGCATTAAGGCAATCATGAGCAGTTGGATCTCGTTACATGATAATGTGGTGTTCAACACAGTTGGACCTGGCATTGACTTGGAAGGACAAAATCACACTCTCATCAAGAACCTTGTTATTCTGAGCAGGCAGCCAGAGGGCTTATCAAGCTGGGTTGCTGGCATCAAGGTCAACCTTGTCACTGGGATCTCCCTCTGTGGCAACGCTGTGGCAGGATCTGAGAGAATTGGCTTCCATATCAGGGGCCAAGACTGTTTGCTAGAGGGAGGGGATTGCTGTGAAAATGTGGCCCATTCAAGTCTCCATGGCGTTCATCTGTACCAGGGAGATGAATTTCAGACCTGCACTAGAATCACAGGTTTTCTATCCTACAAGAATTATGACTACGGTGTCATGTTCCACCTTGGAAGCACTGTCATCGTGGACAATGTGGTGCTGGTGGACAACACTGTGGGTCTCATGCCTGTAGTGTCCTGTCTCTACTCCCATCAATGCCATATGGGAAAAAGATTCATAGAACTTAGAAACTCCATCATTGTCGCAACAAGCTCAGCTTTTGACTGCATCAGAGACAGGATCAAGCCTCACTCAGCTGATCTAACAACCAAGGATCGACCACCGTTCTACCCTTTAAGAGGCCGAGTTGGGATTTTATGGCCCACTTTTACCATGGTTCCCAGCCAGAGGCCAGATAATCCATGGCATGAAGCTGGGCATTGTACAAAAGTAATGGGAATCATGAAGCTAAAAGGTTGGTCTTCCAGTGGCCTAATCTGTCACTTTTTTCTTCACTGATTAATTTTTTCCAACTGAATTTGCAGTGTTCCACAGCCACAAATGAATGTGGTGGGGAAATATGAGTCTCATTAGAATTAATAACACAATTCTTATTCATTGTAATTCAGTTCAGTTAAAGAAACAACCAACCAAAAAAACCCCTGATTTGTTATTTTTTGCTTCCTCAATCCTTTGGTTAAATAGGTCATGTGCTAATGTGTATATATTACCTCAAATGTGCCTGCCTTCTGTGCTATTTTTCCACTTCATTCATCTCACTCACCTACAGTTACTTCTAGCTAAATAAAGATCCCAAGTTTGTGAAGTGAACAGCACATCTTGTATGAAGTTTGTGTAGAACATAATGACTGCATCTGCACGGAAACAGTAATGGCTTTTATCGTTACAAGGGATTGCACAAGAATGATAAAAGTCAGTGATATATCCTGCATCTTTGCTTCAATTGAATTTTACAGTCTACAGAGTAAAATTTGCATAAACCAGAACTTATAGATAGCTTCGTACCTCACTACCTACCTACTTTTGTAAGAAAAGACATTATCATCTTTTTACTGAGGAATAAGTGAGACAGAAACAGACAAATAGTCTTGCCTGGAGTCATGTAGAAAATTGGTGGCAAACCATGGATTTTGTATCTGGGCAAGAGTTCAGAGGCAGAGCCAGCAGTTGTCATCATGTCCAGTTAATCTTATATTAACATCTGTCAAGTGGATAAACAAGCCAAAGATGGTTGGCATTTAATGGGTTCTTACTGACTCAAATGAAAATTTCTTAATCACTCTTGCTTTTATTTCTTTCTCGAATGTTTACTTGGTTTGTGTGAGCGTAAGATGTGACTAAAGTTCTTCGTGTATATGTATATAAAATCTTAGAATGACAGAATGGGTGGAGTTGGAAGGGACCTTTAAAGGCCATTTAGTCCAACCCCCTGCAGTGAGCAGGGACATCTTGCACTAGATCAGGTATATCTATATATATTCCATATACCTACATGGGAGCAATTTAACGTGGAAAATGGGTCAGTGCAGACCCTTTCTCTGTCTGGTTCTGGTGCTGCTCTAACCACTTTCCCTTGCTTCCTTGGCAGAAGTCACCTTTTCTGATTTTACAAAGAGCTGCTACAGTGAAGACAGAGATGTCTGCATCATGTCAAATGGTGACCATTTAGGCATCATGCCTCTTATCACAGTGGAGAGATCAAAGATGCATCAAGTCAATGAGAAGGACAAGTTCTACTTCAAACCAACAAGGTAATATGCTTCATTTTCAATGTTTTCTTCAATGGTTTGTACCAAAAGAAAACTACTTTTCTGGGACTAGTTCTGGGACTATCTTCACCTCTGTTTGTATCAGCTATCTTTCTGCATTGTCTTACAAAGTCTTTGGGCAATTGGTTTAGAGTGAGCAGTCCTGTGCCTTGTCTCTATCTCTGCTCCTGTACTCCTATCTGACCAAAATGAAAAAGCTCAGACATCGAACAAACAAAAGGCTGTGCAAATTTTGTGCAAGAAGTCAGGAGTGAAAGCACCAGAAAACCATAGAATCATAGATTTGGAAGGGACATCCTGCACTAGATCAGGTTGCTTAGAGCCTTATCAAGGCTGGCCTTGAACACCTCCAGGGATGGAGCCTCCATCACCTCTCTGGGCAACCTGGTCCAATGTCTCACCACCCTCATGGTGAGGAATTTCTTCCCAATGTCTCATATAAACATGTCCTGCCCTAGTTTGAAACCATTGCCCTTTGCCTGTCTTTCCATGCCTTTGTAAACAGTTCCTCACCAGCTTTCTTGTAAGCCCCTTGAGGTACTGGTAGGCTGCTATGGATTCTCCTCAGAGCCTTGTCTTCTCCAGGCTGAACAGCTCCAACTCTCTCAGCCTGTCCTTGTAGGAGAAGTGCTGCAACCCTTGAATCATCCTTGGGGCTCTCCTCTGGATGTTCTCCCAACAGGTCCATGTCCTTCTTGTGCTGAGGGTCCCAGAGCTGGAGGCTGTAATAAACACACATGTAATTAAAAAAAAAAAACAAACAACAAAACAAAACTTTAAGTTAGGGCAGTTTTTTAAGAATTTGAGGTTCAGATTACATCAACATGCATCTCCAGAACAAATCTTCTTGAATTTCCCATTTTACTGACATTTGTATAGCAAAACAAGCTCCACATATCCCATTTTTTAGGACTCCATCTCAGAGCATTGCTGACTTCTCATCCTTGGGCTTCAGAAAATGTCAGCACCTCCAGCAAAAAACCCCGAGACAGAGAATGTCCTTTTAGTCAGGGAAGCGAAGCTTGATTTTATTGCCTGTGAGACTGCATCAGAAATGTTGATCAGTACCAGGCAGGCTGTGAGATGTCAAATCATTGCCAGAGCTGCTCCTGCCCAGGGAGAATATCATCTGCATGGGGAGGAACACGGAGATGGGAGGGGAAAGATTCATCTCTAACCTTAAGTCACTGCAGGCTGCAGCAATGACTGAATTGCACATCCAATGGAAACCACATGCCTGTTTATTTCTTTACAACCAGTGAACACAATACAGAGGCTGTTTCAGGAAAGGTTTGAAGTAGCAAAAAAAAAAAAATCCCAGCATGGACTCCACTTGCCAGTCAAAAATAATTGGAGGTGTCCCACACACTGCTATGTTTAGAGCCCCTCCAGCCTTCTGCCAGAATTTTTATTTTATTCCCTATTTTTGCTTTTTGCTCTGGGCATTCGTTTGCGTGTAGATTTCTGAGACCTGTCCAGCTTGTCAGCTCTCATTATGTTTCCCTCTTGTATCCATCCCACAATATTATGCTACTAGTGGGCTGCTGAAAACGCAGTCCAGCTGCAGGAGCTGGTGATTTTCAAACATGATGAATGCATGTGGATCACTGATAAGCTTTCTCAGTAGTCTGGAAAACCTCTGAAGGAGATTACATCTCTCAGTGCTCCTCCTGCATTACCTGCATGCATTGATTTAATCCACATTTGCAGCCGTGGAGTTTGATCCAAGCTATGGCTGCATTGTTCTGCTTCAGCATCCTGAAGGGATATCTTGATGGATATGTCCTGTCAAAGAGAAGGTGAGCATTGCCTTAGAACAAGAAAGGAAATAGAAACACCAGGGAATATGGCAAGACCTTGAAATACTTTGCTTGTCCCCCTTGTAGACTTAGCCAGCTGAAATGCTGCATCTGTCTTCTGAGAGATTTTCAAGAATTGAATTTGCTGTCAGGATCAGAGGACCTATCTTTGTTCTCCACCTCTTTTGATCTGTATTGACTGAAGACATTGGCACACTGGTTTCTCAGCTTTTACTAAAAATCTCTGCCTACATTTATTTGCCACATTCAGAAAATCAATAAATGTGTTTGGGTTATTTTTTCAAATTGAGCCCAAGAAATTAAAAGTTTTCTTCAAGACTTAATTTTTAACCATGTAGCCATCTGTAGATGTTTCCATGGTCTGGATTGCTAATCTTACTTTGTAAGAGGAGTGATATAGCCAGTTGGGCAGTTCCTTTAAGCTTTATTAAACTTTAGTCACAATGCAGCTAAAACACTTAAGAGACTCAGCATGGGATTCAGCTCACTACACTTTAATGATCCAAAATTTAGGAACATAACCTAAAAAAGGAACTAAACTCATTCTGTCTGTAGAGACAGTTGTGTGGGAGATTATTTACCTATATATGTCTTAGATGAGGTGAGCTCCATCCAAGAAACCTGTCGTGCTGAAGGTACCTCTCTCTTTGGAAGCTAGTCTTAAGTGATCTACACCAAAACACTGAAATTTATAGTTTTTTCTGACTATTTCAGGCCACTAAATTTATAATTTCCTACTGACTGTATGCTGATGATAAAATTGAATGAATTTATTTGAGAATTATGAGTAGTTTGCTGAGATACATTATCATGAGCTTTGTTCTAGTTTAGAGGAAAGGTCTGAAAGTCTCTTACCTCATTAGTGTTGTTTGCAAAAAACAGTTCTATTCTTGGGACCTGAGCATGTCATTAGAAAGAGAAGTAGTTATTTATTTTCTGAGAGACAGTACTGGTTGAGTAATCACTTACTAATAGATATGTATGATTGTGTGATGAAACCCTGACTCAGACATATCTTTGAGGTGAGATTCGTGTACATTTTCCTTGAAGTCAATCAAATCCGTCAAAGTTCCACTGAAGCTCCAAACCCAGCACATTATATTAGAATAGAGATTAGGATAATAATCTTTTCAGATGTAGTTTCAAACACCTGGTTATGAAGGAAAAACTAATTCACAAATAAAACAGGTCTAGAAGTACATTAATCCTTATGCCCTGTGTCCTATTAGAGTAGATTTTCTGTTTCAAGTTGGCTTCTACTCCACAAATGTCTCTTTGACCTGCAACTAATTCTTCTGAATTTCTAGCAGAAGTTTCTTTATTTAAATATGTGCTGTCTGCTGGCTCCCTCTTCTATGCTTTCTGCCATTTCACCTTCCTTCATGCTTTCTCTTGTGTCAGGTTAGTTGCTCATGGGAAGGGACAATTTTCTGATGCTTCAGAGGGCCCTCAATATTCTGGAGTGGTTAGAACAAGGCAAGCAGGTACTGCTGGGCAACTATAGAATCATAGATTTTGAAGGAGCCTTCAAAGGTCATCTAGTCCAATCCTCATGCAGCAAAGCAGGGACATCTCTAAAAATGTAAAATGTTCTGTCCTAATCCAGCCAAGATTTGGAGGGAGAGGATGTCAGTTTGGGGTTTTATGTTTGGATACAAACATGCAAAAGTACAAATATTGCTACAGAATTTCTTTGCAGACCAGGTCAAACCTGGACTGAAGTCTTAGATTTCATTCATTTTTCTATTTTTTTTTCTTGTGCATGTGAGTTTACCTAGTAAATTGCATGTATGTGCTGAAATGTCTGTTGCCAGCACTATATTTTCCCCTTGCTGTCTTCTTCATAATAACATTGTGTCTCCTACTGATCAGTGCACAGACCTCTGAAGACTCTATCATACCTGAAAAGAGATGTGAAGGCTCAAGGAAGGCCCTTTTCAAGGATTTGGATGGAGGTGTCCTGGACCTGGAACCGCCTGTTTCTGTTTTCCCTAAGTCAGAATTTGAATGGACACAGTTCTACCTGCAAGCTGGTAAGTCCCTGTTCTATCATAAGTGATTGAAATGTCATGTCTATATATGACCCATGAGGTGTGGGTTTACCCTAGGCTTTCAATGAGACCTACAACTGAGGTCAAGATGGTAGTGGTCCCAGACTGTTAGATGCTTTTCCAGGATGAAGGTAGTGAGTTACAGCGTAGAAGTCTGTAGGACCTCATATAGCAGTTCTGTGTCCATTAATGCTGTTCTGCCTACTACCAGAATCATGTAACTTGGCATGCTTCAGCCCTTTAGAGTTTAATTCATTTATTTTAAGACCTGAACAGAAAAGAAACACTCATTGCAAAGTAACAGAGTCATAGAATCATTGTTGTTGAAAGAGACCTTTAAGCACTGCCAAGTTACCACTAACTAAAAGCTCAGCACCACATCTACCCATCTTTTAAATACCTCCAGAGGTGATGATACTACCACCTCCCTGGGCAGCCTGATCCAATGCTTGACAGCCTTTTCAGTGAAGAGAATTTTCTGAATATCCAATCTAAACCTCCTCTGGCACAACTTCAGCTCATTTCCTCATGTCCTATTGCCTGTTTCTTGGGAGAAAAGAATGTCGCCCACCTCACTGCATTTACCTTTCAGGGAGTTGTAAAGAGAAATAATAAGATGAGCCCTCAGCCTCCTTTTCTCCAAGCTGAACACCTCCAGTTCCCTCAGCTGCTGCTCACAAGGCTCATGTTCCATATCCTTCAGCAGCTTTGTTGTCCTTCTCTGGCCCTACTCCAGCACATCAATGTCTTTGTTGCAGTGAGGGGCCCACTACAAGTCCTCTGAGAGCATTAAGTAAGACGTGCCATGTAAATGCTACAGAAGTGCAAAATAATGGTAATAACTGGCCCGGCGAGGATTTTCATCCATATCCCACTGAGGAGATAATCAAGCTGAAAACCCACTCCAGAAGTTTAAAGACTCCTCTCTCTGGGTTCATAAAGGCCCATTCTGCTTGATAACCACTTTCTGAAGGTTCACACAGCAAGGCTCTGTTCTCATCCTGATTAAAACTCTGCTGTCTGATTCCAAATAAACTCTTTAATTACAATTAGAGTTTCCTGCGCCTGCTGCTGATGGCGGCCATTTTGCTGGAAAGGAGCATCGTTTGTGACGCCAGCAGTATGGGAGACTGATGGAAAGGACTGTAATTAATCCTCTTTTCCATTCCCTTCTAAAATTGATTAAACACGAGTCAAACTTTAATCTTTAAACAAAATGTCTAATGTGTATCCAGTAAAGGGCTTTTCCTCTAAGGATCCTGCTCTAACTGGCTGCTTACAGGGATGATTAATGTGTTGTCTAGATGCAGACACACTGGTTTTTACTGTACCTTTTCTGTCTTGATTATGAATTGCTCACAAGTGTTAATATCCTCGCAGTATTCCTAGGATAATAGTGATTTATTAGCACCTGCATATTAATGTGCATTTACTTTTGCATACAGAACCTGGATTTTGTTTAGATTCACACTGTTTTTAGCACAGCCTGGCACATAGTTATATCAGGAATCTCCACCATCTAAACTGCACTGTCTGCGTGACCTCCACTCCACAGGGTTTATCTCCTTGTGTAGTGGAGGCTACAGCATATGGTAAATGCTGCCTGCCTCTGAGGCTATAACAAAACTGCTGTGTATCCTTCTTGCTGCCCAAGTATGAATGGGGATTTTTTTTTCCTCCTCCTTCTCAATTGTGTGTTTAATTCCTCTGTGTTTCTCCTAGTGGCCTTCTGTTCCTTTCATCTTGAGGCTAACGTTTGGAAAGACACATCTGATGCTAAGGGGTATTTATGGTCACTTTCTTCCCTTCTCCTTCCTCGCCTTTCATGAAAGCTGAAGTGCTGAACATTTTTCACAGTGCAACAGACACTCCCACAATGAACAGGAATAAGCACTAGATTTCCTGCTCTCAGATCTTCTGTGGGATCAGATTCCCCCTTGTCATGACAGTTTTCAAGGCCAGTGATGATGGTGGCATAATGATGCTGTTGGGCAGAATTTAGCACTTGGAGTCCTACCTGTCCTAAGTCCAGAAGAACATTTGGTACGTATCTGTTTGGTCAGGATCCATCTGCTGATTTTCTCATCTGCCCATCCACCCAATACCTGGTTAAACTGGAGTAACTCTGATTAATTTCTGCAGCTTCATCAGAGCTCCGTAATGTCCTGCTAGCTTGACTGAACAGAGACACAGCTGATAGTCACTTCAGGTAGCTACACAACATCTTTTCTGTTTCCATAGTTCAGGGACACAAGTTTCTTCAAGACTTAAAAGCCTGTGCTTTTCACGTCCTCTTAATTACATATTCTCTTTAAGCTTCCAACTTGGACAATCAGCTTGAAGTTATTTGCCCTTCGCCAGTTTTAGGAATTCTGATTACTCCCAAGGGAGCAAAACAGAAAGCACTTCAGGGGTACCAAGCTAGAAAGATGTTTTCCCATAAGAGTACTGTAGGGAAGAGGCTGTCAGAGACATAACTGGGACATTGCAGATCATTCAGTACATTATTAATATTCCTGAATTCATGTGGTGTCTTTCATTGAAGACACAATATAGAGTTATAGAATGTGTGAGCTGGAAGGAATCTTCAAAGGTTATCTAGTCCAACCTCCAAACAGTGAACAGGGACATCTTGCACTGGATCAAGTTGCTGAGAACCTCATAAAACCTGACATTGAATGCCTCCAGGGATGGCATCTCCACCATGTCGTTGGACAACCAGTTCCAGTGCCTCACCACCCTCATGGTGAAGAGCTTCTTCCTATTGTCTCATCTAACCCTGCCCCACTCTAGTGTAAAACCATTGTCCCCTATCCTATTGCTCCATGCCCTTGCAAACAGTCCCTCCCCAACCTTCCTGTAGGCCCCTTCAAGCTGCAATGAGGTCTCCTCGGAGCTTTCTCTTCTCCAGGCTGAAGAATCGTGGAATATGATTGTAAGAATTACTTGTAGAACGTAAGAAATGGATTATTTGTGTGTGTGTGTATTTGTGTATTGTGTGTATATGTAGATATTTGTAAATATGTGCCTAGGCAATAGGTAAGGAGGGACCACTTGGCTTTCCGAGTCCTCCCCATGGTATCTGGACAGTAGCAAGCCATGCAGATAGTATTTAATAAAATGCCCACTTTATTTCTTTTGTCTTTTTTGCATGCCTGATATTTTATCTCCTCTGTTATCTCTTTGAGTATAGACCAGCTTTTTTATTGTGCATTTCTGTAAAAACAGAATTGTTAATTTAAAATTAAAGTATAAGTTTTCTGAGTAAATCACAGAAGTCAGAAAAAGAACCCTGAAGAGGTAACAGATCCAAGACTTCTGTTATTATTTCTACTGAAAGAAAAAAGAATAACGCCAAAAGTGGTTTTGAGTCAAACAAAGCATAATTATTTTTTAATCCAAGAGTACTTTTAGGTCTTTTTTTTTCTTTCTTTCAAATATAATGCTGCAGAAGTTTAGCTTTTCAACAACCCTTGCCTCTAAATCATTTATGAGGAACTTCCACAGTATCATTTTTCAAATTATCCAAAACAATTTAATGAGTTTAACTTGAATTTGTAATTATTTTCAACTCTTTGAGGTGCCATTTTTGGAAGACAAAATGTTTTTCTCCCAAAACTCATCCCTATATCAAGCCTTTCACAAAAGAGCTTGAGGCCAGACCTGGAGCACTAAATGGTACTATGATACAGAAAATACCAGAGCTCTGGTAAGCTCTGCAGCAGAATTAACTATGAACTTGAGTGGGTATAGCTGAGAAATGAAGGGTAAGTGAACAGCTCTTGCACTCAACTGATTGCTGTGTTCAGGTTAAAACCCCTGTTCCACGATGGACTGCTGATACAACCATTCTCCTGAAGTTAAAGTTTCAACCATTCGCTGTTTATCTACAATAATTATAGTACTCTCTTCTTACTGCCTCATGACAATGTCTAAAATGCAACAGTAACCACCTTCAGAGACATAAAGGTTCATTTTCTTCCCTTGGAAAGATAACTGAGAAGCAGAGCTGTGAAATTATGACGGTAGTCTTGCTGGCTCACTACAGGTGATCATTACATAAAAGGGTAGGTATTTAATGTGTAAATACTCATCTGAGGCAATTTGCTCAGGCATTTGAACACTCCGTTTTGTCAACTGCTATTCTAAAAAACACTTTGAAGGACTTCACAGTGATGAGGCTAAACCTGGTACCTGGGGTACTGTGTCCAGCTCTGGAGCCCTCAGCACAATAACATTGATCTGATGGAGAGGATCCAGCGGAGGCCACAGAGATGATCTGAGGACTGGATTACCTCTGCTACAAGGACAGGCTCAGAGAGTTTGGGCTGTTGAACCTAGAGGAGAGAAGGCTCTGGGGAGACCTTATAGCAGCCACTCAGCACCTGTGGGGGACTACAGGAAAGCTGGGGAGTGACTGTCAGAGCATTGAGAGATAGGATTAGGGGCAATGGTTTTAAATTAGTGCTGGGAAGGTTTAGATCAGACATTAGGAAAAGCTTCTTCACCTTAAGGGTTGTGAAGCCCCTGAACAGGTTTCCCAGAGAGGTGATGGGGGCCCCATCCCCGGAGACATTCAAGGTCAGGCTTGATGAGGCTCTAAGCAACCGGATCTAGTGCAAGATGTCCCTACTTACTACAAAGGAGGTTGGATCTTTCAAGGTCCCAACTGATTCTATGGTAAAGTAAGCCAGAGTTGAGGCTCATGCAGCCATGTGACATTTCCATTTTGAATAGTATGTTACTTCCCTCAAACTCATCTGTATCACAGTCTCTAATAAACATCTATTTTCCTTTTTCAGAGATATTATTGCCTTAATTCTGAACCTATGATTTGAGATGAATGTCATTATTCTTTGTCCATGTGATCAGTATAGAGAAATGTATGTATAAAAGTAGGTATATATCACATATGCAAATGTATAAGCCTGTAAACATTGTCATCTTGTTTCCATGGGAACAATGACTATGGGAGATAACCTTAGTCCTTAGGACAGTAATAATTTTTGAAGACATACCAGCAAAATTTTGTGCCTACAATAAGTTCTATCAGAATTTCCTGTCTTCTCTTTTCAGCTTTAGTCTCTGAGGATAAACCACCAGGTTTTCATTTTTCAAAACTGAACTGTATTGAAGGAGATGTTTAGAAAAGGACACCATTTCTAGAGCTTGTGAAATCTTGGAGATCATATTTGTTCCCTGTGTATTAAAAAATAGCTCAGTGCCCACACAACACAACAACACCTTCATTTAGAAGGCTAGTTCTGTGTCATTATCTCCACTTCTCTGCTATTTTGTGTATAGATGTTGTCTGTGAATTGAGCATAAGTTTCTTTATAATTGACATGATGTGGCTACATTTCAGAGTAGTGGTTCCTGAGCTGTGATTTATAAAGCCCTGTTGGTCCAGGAAACCTGTGTAATGGATGCACATGTCACCCATGTTTTAGTTCAGGAGCCTGTTGGTTGTAGGTGAAAAGAACCATGAGACATCTGGAGATCAGACAAAAGGCTGGCAAAGTTGGGTGGCTTAGTCTTGAGAAGAAATGGATGAGAGATTTAAGAGCTGCTTCAAAAATATGAAAGAGTGCCATGGAGTAGAAAGACATTAGTCGCTCCTGAAGTCTATAGAATCAGAAATATGGACTAAAATTTTGTCAAAAATACTTTTAGTTGTACAGAATCTAACGTTAAAATAAAGACAGTGAAACACTGGAGTAACTTGTCTGAGTGGGTTGTGGAGTCCTGTGGAAGTTATGCAAATATTTTTCGATGATCCAGGTAGAGATGATCTTTTCCTCAGGACAGGCAGGGGAGGATGGATCAAATAACTTCAGAAGGCCCTTTCTGGGCCGATTTTCAAAATTCTGTGAGGTTACTCATTGGTCTGAAGGATGACTTGTGGTCTGACAGTGATTTATGAATCCAAAGCCCACGATGTGGTAGTGCGAAGGTCTGGTAATTAGGTCTTTCTAAATACTGCTGATGAAGAGAAAGAGGTAGGTAATTAGTGTAGGGGCATTCTGTCCCAGCCCTTTCATTTGGTCTCTCTCAGACAGTCTGACTGTTCTTGTGGAATGCTAATGCTCTTGAAAGGTTTTGCAACATGTAGCTGTAGAGATAAGTCCCATGGAAACCATTGTACAGGATCTGAATGGAATTTACAGCACCCCAGAACCAGAACTGAGGTAGGTTCCATATCATGGACCTCTCCTCAAAGCTGAGTAGCTCATGCATCATACCTGCTGTTTCACTAATATTTATCATTTCTCTTTGACTGATGTCCATAGAGTAGCTGAGTTTTATTAGTATTAGATATCATCCAGAAACTTTTCTGCTACCTTCTGGAAGTAGATTCTTTTACAAAGAAGTTCTTCACCATAGGGGTGGTGAGGCACTGGAGCAGGTTGCCAAGAGAGGTGGTGGAGACCTCAATCCTGGAGACATTCAAAGCCAGGCTTGATGAGGCTCTGAGCAACCTGATGTAGTGCAGGATGTCCCTGCTCACTGCAGGGGTGTTGGACTAGATGGCATTCGAAGGTCCCTTCCAACTCTTTGATTCTATGAAGGTGATGTTGTCTGTAGTCAATCCAGGAGCCTTCAGGAGAATTAGGGAAAAGTGGAGATGCGAGTCAGCTGTGGATAGCAGCCTACATCTAACAGCTTTTCTAGGTTTGATGGTTGTTACCTCTTGAGGAGACAAGATGCCTGTGTTTATGGACTTAAAAAGATGAGGAAATGTGACTTGCATCCTGCCAGTATAACCATATTGCTTTCCTCAGATCTTAGAGGTAGATCAATAATTCCACCAAACTGCTGAGTGTTCGTTTGCAGAGCTTTTACAGTGGGAGAGTACTGCATTTTGCAGTACAGTACAGTACAATTAATTTTGCAGAGGAAGCAGCCTGTTTAAAGATGCCTGAAGCAGTCCCTAAAATATGGGCTGTTTTTCAAAGCCACCAGACACACAGTTGGCTAGCTTGGCTAATAAAGAAAACAACAATGCAAAAAAACACCCCCAGCCTCGTGGAGTTTGCAGGAAGAAGGGATGAGAGATAAAATGAGTAATACTTACCTGCTAGGGGTGGGTGAAAACTATAATTGTTTAGCCCCCAGCAGATCCCTGCAAGGGTTAAAAATGACAAAGATATTAGTTGGCAACTGCTAAGATTGTTGGTTTGAAGCTCTGGGCAAAACACAGAGTGTTATTTACCGGACTTGGTCGATTTACTTCTTAATGCAATAATGACCTGTGAAATGAAACGTGAGCTAGACAATTGTTCCTCATTGTTTCCAGTAAAACATCCTTTCATACCCCATTAAACCACCATTAATTCCATTCGAAAGAGAAGCAGGCACAAACACCAAGGGATAGCTCTCTCTTTTCCTCTTTTCTTCTGTTTGAGGGACTGATCAAGGCATGTGGATAGCAAAGCCACTTTGTTTTCTATTCTAGAGGTCGGTGGGTGACCTGTGAGGACCACATGTATAGATAAACATCACAAGAACTACTGGACTGATTCCCAGTAGGTCACATTCCTGAGTTTTACAGAAGAACTTGTCAGCTAACCTGGCAAATATTGATAATATGTGATGTTTCTTCCTCTTTTTTAGGTTAAACTACAAAAGAGTGAGTTTTATGTGATCTCGTTGTGTATGTGCTTGTGTACCTGTGTACCATTTCCCACACAATAATTTTTAACTCATCTTCACTTAGTTAGATAGATAAAGATTAGTAGATAAATTCTCAAAGTTAGTAGATTCTCATGGATTAAAAAAACCCAGTGGTCTGGGAAGAAAATCACTTTCAGTGAACCCTTGTGTTTCCCCCAGAGGGGGATACCAAGCAATGTTCTCTGTAGAGAAACTCCAGTTTTATGCCCTGACTGAAGTGAAAACTTAAGCACATCAGCAGGTGCCAGGGAATCCAGCCAGGGATCTACTTTCACTTGTGTGAAACTGGTTTTCGTTAACTCCTGACTCTTCTCTGCTGTAGCATATCATTGAGTAACTAGGAAAAAACCCATGGAAATATAAAACTGGAACATTTGAAATATTCACATTTTAGCTGATGAAAATAGATCAAATTTTTTTTTAAACCCCAAGATTTATTTTTGCCTTTGAATCTGAGTTCTAACATGAAGAAGAAAACTAGTAAGCCATTTGAATGATGACATAAAAATGCTTTTCTTCTGGAAAACATTGGTGGATAAAAGCAGACAGAAACTGTTTTCCTTCTAGAGTTCCCAGAGAGTATATTTTCCCATGAAAAGAAAGAAGTGATGAATGCCTAAAAAACTTCAGCCAAAGTAATTTTTGTTTTCCTCCTTTTTGGGGCAGAAAGATGTGACCCAACTTTAGTCAGAATTCAGTTTTCCTTCATTTGCAACATTGAAACCCAACTTCCAGAATAAATTGGCTTTGATCACTGTGACTAATCCAGAAATATTTAGAACAAATTTGCCCTCAGTTATACTGACATAAATCTGGTAGCCCTCCATTCCATCTGAAGTTATAAAACCAGGGATGTAACATTTGCCATTAATGCATTAGATGCAGCTATTGAGCAAACAATATTTCTGAAGGTGAGAGATAAACTGATTTATAAACTCCAGCATAAGGAAAAGAGGAGACACTTAAGTGGGATTTTTTGTTGGAGATGGCTGTTTCTGAGATTGCTTCAGTATTGTTTTTTTCACACAACATGCTGATGAAGTCTCCTTAAATCGGGCACATTTGCGTATCTAGAGATGTGCACATGCTGCAGAGAAGAAGAGATGTAGAGAGGGTAGAAGTAGGGATAGTTCTGATGAGGTCCAAAGTCATAGAATCACAGAACTATAGAGGTTGGAAGGACCTCTGAAGGTCATCAAGTTCAAATCTAGTACAAGAAAGTAAAAACACTTGGTCTTTAAGTTAACCTTTTCATTACCAGTGGCCTCCAGGACTCCAAGCATTAGCTCCCTTCCTTTTCTTCTCTTTCAGTCTGCCCGACATGATGAAGATCTGTAGCCACAGCACATATTTCTACCTCCACAAGCCATCTCACAGGTCCCCCAAGATTCTTCTGTCTCCAAGCCAAAATTCTGTTTCACTTCTTTCTTCCTTCCTTTCTGCTATGATTTACCAAGTCTCCACAAATCAGGGGTGTAATTCCAAGCATCTTAACCTCCACAACCTTCTCAAGAGTCAGTCAAACTATTTCCTTCCAGTTTCACATCCTTACCAGAAACTTAGACTATGACATTCAATCAGTTCTTCCGCAGGTATTGTCCACGTAAAATGTAGTTACCATTGATCAGTGAGTTTTACCCAGGAGTATCACTGAATTTCATGCAAACCACAGCTTGACAACACACACTGTAATATGTTCCATCTTTGTCCCTGTTTTTCAGTTGCTTCTAGTTTTGTTTTGTTTTCTTAATACTCTAGACTTTTGTGTTGTTTGCCACACTTGATGTCTTTCTTTTCCCATGCTAAGCTTGTGCCTGGGGTAAGATTTGGTCTGCAAGTTTGCTCAGAAATGGTTCAGCTGCAAAGAACAGAACAGAGCTTTTCTTGGTATATGTTCAAAATCAAACCTCTCAACTCTAGAACCCATGGGTGTGCAGTAATGGATTGAAGTTCAGCAGGGAAAGAACTCTGAAGTCAGTGAAATGTTTTCTACCTACTGATCCCAGAATAAAATCCCCATCCAGAACTATATGTGAAAATAAACTGCTGGGATTCATTATCTACTGATGCACAGTGAGAGATCTAAGCTTTGACTATTTGCTTATGAAAATTTCAGCTGCTGTATTGTTTGAATCTCCAATATTGAAATGCCATATTTCTTTCAGCCATCTCAAAAAAACCCATGAGTATTTAGAGCCTTAAATCACATATTCTAGTTCCCTTGCATTGTATCTGCTAATTAACAAAAGAATTCTGGGCACTTCATGACCCCTTCTGCTGCCCAAGGCGCTTTATCCCTGGGAGGCAAATGTGTGCTATGTTCTGACTTTAAAGATGAGGTCGGTTGGGAGCCAAGGGATTACACAGAGTCATCTGTGATGGAAGGGAAGAGACCTCAGTGTTTTGCCATCAACAAGTAAGTCATCATCTGGGAACATAGAATCATAGAATCATAGAATAGTTAGGGTTGGAAGGGACCTTAAAGATCATCGAGTTCCAACCCCCCTGCCATAGGCAGGGACACCTCCCACTAGACCAGGCTGCCCAGTGCCCTGTCCAGCCTAGTCTTGAACACCTCCAGAGATGGGGCATCCACAACCTCCCTGGGCAACCTGTTCCAGTGCCTCACCACCCTCACTGTAAAGAATTTCTTCCTTATGTCTAGTCTAAATCTATCCCCCTCTAATTTATATCCATTGTTCCTAGTCCTCCCATCCGATATTATGTTAAAAATTCCTTGCCCTGCCTTTCTGTAGGTCCCCCTCAGGTACTGATAAGTCACTATGAGCTCCCCTCTGAGCCTTCTCTTCTCTAGGCTGAACAACCCCAACTCCTTCAGCCTTTCTTCATATGGCAGTTGCTCCAACCCTTTGATCATCTTCGTGGCCCTTCTCTGGACCCTCTCCAATAGCTCAATATCCTTCCTGTGTTGAGGGCTCCAGAACTGGACGCAATACTCCAGGTGGGGTCTCACCAGTGCTGAGTAGAGGGGTAAAATCACCTCTCTTGACCTGCTGGTTACACTCCTCTTGATGCAACCCAGGATTTGGTTGGCCTTCTTGGCTGCGAGTGCACACTGCTGGCTCATGTTGAGTTTGTCATCAACTGACACACCCAAGTCTTTCTCTACAGAGCTGCACTCAAGCCACTCTCCACCCAGCCTGTATCTGTGCTTGGGATTGCTTCGACCCAGGTGCAGGACCTTGCACTTGGCCTTGTTGAACTTCATGAGGTTGGCTTGGGCCCACCTCTCAAGCCTGTCAAGGTCCCTCTGGATGGCATCCCTTCCTTCAGGTGTATCAACTGCACCACACAGCTTGGTGTCATCTGCAAATTTGCTGAGGGTGCACTCGATCCCACTGTCCATATCTCCTACGAAGATGTTAAATAGTACTGGTCCCAGTACTGATCCTTGGGGAACACCACTCGTCACTGGTTTCCACTTGGACAATGAGCCATTGACTGCAACTCTTTGAGTTCGACCATTCAACCAGCTCCTTATCCAGCGAGTGGTCCATCCATCAAACCCATTCTTTTCCAGTTTGGAGACCAGGATGTCATGCGGGACAGTGTCAAATGCCTTGCACAAGTCCAGGTAGATGATGTCAGTTGCCCTTCCTTTGTCCACTGTTGATGTTACATGTTGGTTAGATTTGATTTTGATGAACAAGTCTTATAATTAAGGCGCAGTTTACTTTTTGTAGGATTGAGATATTTTCAATATAAGCATTACATGTATCAGCACCTGTTTACTTACGAAAACAAGTCTCATTTGCAAGAACAATAGGATCCTTGTGGAAGAATTTGGTTGCAAATCTGGAAAGAAATGGAGTTTAAGAGGTACAAAGGCCCTTTCCATACACACAGAGAGCAATGGCCTGGGAAAGTAAGTCCTTCTTTTTTCTTCCTCTGAAATTCTTCCTACATAGCAGCATTGTAAATCAGAGAGAATCATGACTGTATGTTTGTGTGTATGCAAGTATGTGTGTTTATACACACACAGAGGCACTGTCCTCACAACTGTGCTTGGAAACATTTCATAATTTTTTCCCTCTTATCTTCCAAATATTAGCATTTAATGAAATACACATTTCCTTCATTTATTTTGAACCTACTCCAAGGCCAGCAAATACCAGAACCTCAAATGTTATGACAGGATAGATTCTTTATTGGTTTGTTTTCTTTTCATTCTTTTTGTTTTCACTGTGATTTTTTTTTTTTTTAAAGATTATAGACCCTTATGTTCTAACTCAAGGAGACTGGCTTCCAACTGAGGTAGACAATAATGTCCAAAAAAATGTCCCTGAGACCCATCCAATGCAGACAGCTGTGCAGCAAACAGGAAATTGAGGAAGTCAGGTTCATCAGAGACACAGGATTTCCTTCATGGATGTTTCAGATAAAGTATCTTTAATTTTTCCACCCTGGTTCAGTGCTGCAAAAGAGCCATGAGAAAAGCAGAGAAAATACGGCTTTGTGGCTTGAAGACATGGATGTAAAAGCAGAACTGAAAGACAAATTCTCATGAGGACCATCACACATTGTCCATGATATGACATGATATCTTCAAAGCAAACTCACGCTTGTCTGTCTAAGGAATGGGCTGAGAGAACATGAGCCAGTTCTGAACCAGGAGCTGTGTCTGAGAGACACAGAAGGGTAGGACTGGCTAGGATGGGCACAGTTCCATGCTGAGGCAGTTACACAGCTTCTGCTTGAATTCTGGGATGGTCCTTCTAGTTCAAAATGTGGGCAGAGATATCCTAGTTCTGCCTCTAAAGATTAATGTGCAACCTAAACCTCCCCTGGCACAACTTGAGGCCTTTTCTTCTTGTCCTGTGATCTGTTACTTGGGAGAAGAGCCTGAGCTCCATCTCTCTATACCCTCAATTCAGTTGTAGAGGGGAAGAAGGTCTTCCTTCAAACTCTTTTTCTCCAGGGTGAGCACCCCCCAGCTCTGTCAAGTGCTCCTCACAAGATTTGTGTTCCACAGTGCTCCTTACAAGACTTGTGCTCCAGACACTTCACTAGCTCCATTGCCTGCCTCTGGACCACTCCAACACCTCAAAGTCTTTTTTTGTGGTGAGAGGCCCATAAATATCATATAGTTCCAACCCCCCTGCCCTGGTCAGGGACACTTAGTGTGCTCCTAGTTTACAGTATTCCGTGCTACAGGTTTTGCTGGTGGAAGACTTTCATCACAGGAACCAGCAATTTTAGCCATCAGCGTGTGAGGAGTGATTTATTGTGAGAGTGACAGGCTACTGCTGCAGATTCCCTCAGCAGATCTGAGTTCATTGCAGAACTCTGCTAAAACCTTCTGTGACTTTGAAGAAGTCCCATGAAATTAAGTTAATTCTTTTTTTTTTCCTCCACTAATTGATTTGTGATGGCTTTTGATATTTCTGAGTTGGGACTAAAGAAGTGTCTGTGTTGCGTCTGGTATGATGTGATGCTTAAGTAGTTCAAGGATCCTATGAAACACTGGGAAAAATTCCATACCAGTAATTAACAGTGTCCATGTGTGGAAATTACTAAACTAGGCATGCACTGAGATGTCTGTCTGAATGACCTTAGTTTGCCTTGCTGCTTGTGATTTCAGGTTTTGACACACTCTTGCATTACACGATCACAGTAACAAGCAGGCAGCTTTGACTCATTTGGTCCATAATATGATTGTTTTGGAGATGGCTCAGGGCTGTGTAGTGCCACATATTTCTCTGCAAGAGCTCTGCCTGGAGAAACTGAAAGCTGTGGCATCAATAAGGACTGAAGGAAAGGAAGGACTTGCAGCACAAGTGGTTACTGAATGCCATCTGAGCAATGAGACAACATTAAACAAGTCTTTCAAACCAAACCATTTGCCCACAACCATATCCATGTCCCCAAAGCAATTTACCTCTTGCCACCATGTCTGAGCATGGTGATGGAGAGTGCTAGTTGCAAGGACCAAAACTAAACTGGGAAATGTAGTAAGGGTTAAAGGGTGGAGGTGATGGGAAGCCAATGTATGAGACTACATGCAAAAATTATTCAGCTGCTGGTGTAGGTGTGGTCTTGGTGATATGCACGCCAAAAAAAAAAAAGCAGTAGATGCAGAAACCATCCACTTCAGATTCAGCCGTAGCGTACCCAGGACGGGCAATTTGGCTAATGAAAGTGCAAATGTTGTCTAAACTTGGACCATGAGGTGAGTCTATCTCCAAAGCAACCTTTCACATGATGATTACTGAGCTAAAACATGCAAAAGCATGATTTGTAAGGAATATCTTTGAATGGATGGCATCACTGTCAAGTTCAAAGCACATGTAGTTAACACAATAAGCAGTTGGGGTACTCAGGATGTGTGGCATGATTATTAATGAAATTATTAGTTAAGAGAATTAGTTGAAAAGAACATATGAATTTACTAGTACATTTTTTGAGAAACAGATCAGTGATTCTCCATTAAAAAGGTGCTTTCCCCCCCTTTTTTTTCTGTAGTGTGAGCATGTTTAATTGGCAAAGGTACTTCAACCTGTCTAAAAAGAAACAATCAATCTTACAACTGTAATCTACCCATGAATATAGATCAGGGATCTGAGTCAGATGTTGGTCCTGCTTAGGTCTCCTGTGTCTGCTTTATTTCTTTATCTTTTCTATTCTTTTTTTATGGTTCTGGGTGACTGCCCACTGATTTCAATTTCAAGAGGCCTTATTTTCCAGTTGCTTGTTTAAGGCAAGTTGAATTAAAACTTTGGCATAGACCTCACTTGAGAGACCAACAGAGAATTTAACTTCTTATGTTTGACAAGCTAATTGGCCAAGGTTTAAAACCTTGCAATAAAACTGTATGTAATTAATTAAAGGGAGCTGATTATTTTCAGTTGGGCTCTGTTTCTGAATCATCCTTCTACTCACTAATAAACTTTATTCCTGCGGTGGTTTCTCTAAAATGAATAAACAGATTACAAAACTAGGCTAAGTCTTCCTGGGCTCACTATTTTTTCCCCTTAGGAGATTGACAGTAGGTTGTAACATTAGCTTGCCAAGGAGGCTGATTGGGTTCAAGGTTGTACCAAAAAAAGGAAAAAGAAACAGATAGTGCAGCTCTATTGGATAAGCATTGAATTGAAGGAAATATGTGGGAAAATCAAACTTTCCTAATAGTTGAGAAGGGTTCTTGGCTCTTCTTGGATCCCTGCTACTGATTTGGTACACCTTTGGTGGCAAATTTCTGTCTATATCTTGATCTGAAGAGTGGCTACACTAAAAGCAGACCTTGCATTGAAGCAGAGGTAGGCTGCAATGTCTCTGGTCCCTGTGTCTTAGGACATGAGCACCACTACCTTGTTTCCATCCCCAGAGGACTTATTCAGGATTGAAACCTACTAAAGCACAGTTTGCCATGGGGTAAAGGAGTAGGTTGCATCTCTTAGAATCATAGAATAGCCTTGATTGAAAGGGACCTTTCTGTTCACCAAGTCCAGTTATCATCCCAACTCTGATAAGGACAATCCCTAAATCATCTCTCTAAGCTCTATATCTCCCATCTCTTAAATACATCCAGGGATGGTGCCTCAAGCACTGCCCTGGACAGCCTGTTCCAATGCCTGATAAGCCCTTTCAGTTGAGGACTTGGAAAAGCTCTCTTGACTCTAAATGCTGCATATCATTGCAAATTATAGAGGTGCAAATGCAACAAATAAAAGTATTTTCATTGCAGAAAAATCATGTGATGTTTCCTTCACTGTTTGAAACAAGACATCTTAAGCCAGCTTTAGTGAAACTATTTTGTCCAGCTTCCTGAGAAGTGTACTTCAGGTGTCTAGTTTGGACTACTGTGCAGTGAGAGAAACCTACTTTTTTCCTTTGTATGTCTAGGGCTCGAGGAGAAGAGCTTGTTCAGTCATTCAGATTTGGGTTTGAAGTAAAAAGGAAATGCCATGGAAGTCAGTGACCACACAGAACTGAAAATATCCCCTTGGTCTTGGAAAGTGTGAAGATCTCTGGAGAAAAGATTTGACTCTGTATGCCTGTAGTGATCTCTAAAGAATCATAGAATCATAGAGTTCTAAGGGTCCTTCAAAGGTCATCTAGTCAAACCTTCCTGCAGTGAGCAGGGACATCTTGCACTAGATCAGGCTGTTCAGAGCCTCATCAAACCCAGCCTTGAATGCCTCCAGGTTTGAGGCCTCCACCACCACTCTGGGCAACCTGTTCCAGTGACTCACCACCCTTATGGTAAAGAATTGCTTCCTAAGGAAAGGAATCTAAAAGTGACCACGGCTCCAGTGCATGTGCAGTGCTTCCCACAAACAGGAGTCAAACCCTATCCAACTCCAACACCAGTTTAAAAATCAGGATCAAGGTTTAGCATGTTTCTGGTGTCTTATCAAAAAGTCAATGCTTGCTTTGGTAAGAGTATTTTTAGACTGACTTATCAAAAAGTCAATGCTTGCTTTGGTAAGAGTATTTTTAGACTGACTTTTTTTCTCATAGCCATGCCTTCCAAAGTAGCCATTCAAGGACAGTGACCTGAAAGTAGATCCAATTCCTGGGTTATTTGTGGTTGTATCTTTGCGTGTATATTTGTGTGACTGACAACTTCTGGGCATAATGTCATCCTTTGGAATTATTATTTATAATAATTATTACATTATTGAGTTATATTAAGGAATTACTGAAAATAATAGTGAAAAATATCTCCATGTAGGGCAGACAAATCAAAGTCGCACTTGTTCTGTAATATATTCATATTGGATGTTTGCAGTTGTTTTTTTATTTTTACTGTTCCCTCTTCAAAGTGACTGTGGGGCCTGGTTCACTAGAAGGCAGTATAAAATTTGTTTACTTTGACCAATTTTACTTGTAGATTACTTTTCCAAAGAAGCCCTTTGTAACTAATAACTCTTCACTGCAACCCTGAAGGGCTCACAAGTTATGGGATCGTGGGTTATAGAAGAGGGTGGGTGGGAAAAAGTCAATAATAATACCAATAAAAAAGCCATCTTTCTGATCAAAGCAGAAAATGCTTGAATAAAGATTATATTAAAAAAAGAAAAATGTAGAGGTCTTGTTAAAACCTTTGGGTTACTGTCCAGTTATGTGGATTTTCCCTCTAGTGCTTATTCTGGCATTCATTAAACCCTGATAAGTTACATAGAAACACTTGAAAGAATGATTAGAAATGCTATGTGTGAATAATAGAATTGCTTAAAGGGAAATGGAAATTCTTAAAGGGAAATGCATACTGACATGGAAAGTGAACTTGTGTAATTTTCTCATTGTCTGAGGTTATTATCTTATTCCTCTTTTTTTTTTCTTTTGTGGGTGTTAAATTTGTATGCTTTTATATTCACAGTTTGGAGGCTGCTTAGGAAAATAATACTGCCTTTTGCTCAGCTCCAGTGGGAGGCAGATGTGTTGAAGGCCTTTCAATAAGCAAAGTCTCTTTTATCAGGTGCTTTCTTTGAAAGGATGAGGCTACAGTTTGGGGTGAAGTAGTGAAAACAAGCAAACAAAAAAAATTAAAAAAAAACAAAACAAGGCAAAAAGAAGAAAAAATTTAACACAAGCCAGTGCCCCTGCCTCAAACCCAACACAGATTTTTCCTCAAAGTAGTCTATGTGACCTTTTGCAGAGAGCATGTTGTGGTTTTGCCTCTGCCCAAAATTTCATAAGCTGTTGGATGTCTTTATCTCAGTGTGACCTATTCCCTAGGTCTCAGTGTCAGCCTTGGCTCAGTTGCTTCAGCTGTGACCAGCTAGAAGTGATGTCTCAGTGACCTTGGGTCTTCTGGTGAAACCCTCTATGAATGTTCCCTGGCAAAGCATATCTCTAAAACTTGAATAACTTGTACATGTTGGAAAGGGTCCAGAGGAGGGTCACAAGGATGATCCGAAGACTGGAGCACCTCTCCTACAGAGGCAGGCTGACAGAGTGTAGGCTATTCAGCCTGGTGAGGTGAAGCCTCCATCCAGAGAGATCTCATAGTGGTCTGCAAGTACCTGAAGGGGACTACAGAAAGTAGCAGGGACTGTTTGGCAGAGCTTGTTGCAATAGGACAAGGGGCAGTGTTTCCAAACTAGAGCAGGGCAGGTTTAGATTAGACAGTAAGAAGAAGTTCTTCTCCATAACTGTGGTGAGGCACTGGAACAGTTTGCCCAGTGAGGTGATGAAGTCCCCATCCTTGGAGACATTCAAGGCCGGGATTGATGAGGCTCTGAGCAACCTGATCTAGTGCAAGATGTTCATGATTACTGCAGGGAGGTTGGACTAGATGAGCTTTGAATATCCCTTCCATCTCTGCATTCTATAAAATTCATCAGGAGTTGGATACCAAACAACCAGTTCTTTGTGTCACTCTGAAAAATCTTAGTGTGGGACCTGGATGGTCTGCTGAAAGTCCTTCATACCAGTTAGATGAGCCCTAGAGCCTGAACATATTATATAAAGTGTGACAGAGGACCTAGGAGAAAAAGAAACTTTGAAGTGAGAAATAAAAAATGGATTCTGACACTGGCTGAGCAATCTTAATGCTGGATTCCATGAACTGCAAGAGGAAAATCCAGAGTACAGATTCTTTTATTATGCTACTCACTAGTGCCTCAGTTTAAGAAGTTTAAGAGCTATCATACTGCAGGAAATGGGAGCAGAGATGCTAGACACCATCATCATAAAGCCAGGAAGGAAGGAATTTACAGTTCCAAATGGAGTAAACAAAGGAAAAGAGGGGAAGCTAGGTGTGTGGGCTTTGAAAAAGGCCATGCTAGAGCCAGAAGCCTTATTGTGGCAGGGCCTGTCTTGATTTTCTTCTCCTCCTTCCTGTGCTGTGAGGGGGGTGGAGTCATCATAATTCAGCTTCAGCCCCTCCTTCACAGGTTAACTGATTTGTGGTTAGAGGGTCAGATAGGGTCCATCTTGGCATGGCAAAGGCATAACCCTGTCTTATCAACAGGGCTGATGAGGGAACATTCTGTATTACCACAGAATCAAAGAATCATAGAGTTGGAAGGGACCTTCAAAGGTCATCTAGTCCAACCCCCCTGCAATGAGGAGGGACATCCTGTACTAGATCAGGTTACTCAGAGCCTCATCAGGCCTGGCCTTGAATGCCTCCAGGGATGAGGCTTCCACCACCTCTCTGGATAACCAGTTCCAGTGCCTCACCACCCTCATGGTGAAGAATTTCTTAATGTCTAATCTGAACCTACTCTCTCCCTGGAGCCTTTTCTTCTCCAGGCTGAACAAAACAAACTCTCATCCTGTCCTTGTAGCAGAGGACCTCCTGTGCTTGGAGATCATCCTCGTAACCCTCCTCTGGACCCTGTCCAACATATCCATGTCCTTCTTGTGCTGAGGTCTCCAGAATTGCAGGAAACAATGCAGTCTGTGCCTTTGGGAAGTGCTTTGCTTCAGTAAGGGTTTATTGATTGCTTACTTGATGTTTCTCTTTCAACAACCAAAGTGTTCATGCCTACAGTACCAAGCATTGAAAGGTTAAATCAAAATTAACTTGTTGCTGCAAGAACATGTTATTTGCCTTTTCTTTACTCTTCATGTTACAGAAATAATACATTAACACTGCAGAGGATCAGGCAGAGGGGAACAGGGCTGATCCTGTGGTTGAATTAGGAAGTCAAGCTATGAAAGCCCTAATCTAAACTGTGGGATAATGAGATGTGAGAGGATTTTCTGAGGTCCATGGCTGATTACGCTGTGTTTGTTTAGTAAGTTGGGGGTGTTTCCACTGTGATAAAAGCAGAGATTTCCTTGAGAGCAGTTTCAAAAATGATCTTCAATACTTTAAGCCACAGTGATTTAATGGGACATGGACAAGTATTTTTTAAGTCAGTCTGAGGTTTTTTGCTCTGCACTAGATATTTGTGGGTATAATATTGATGCATCTTTCTTTGCCAATATAACCCAATGGAATTTGAGAAGTGTTTTTTCTCTGTATTATCTTTTTCAACGTGTGGTCAAAAAATCTCAAATTTAAAGGATGAAACACTGCACTGATGAAATCAATACCTGTGTTGACACGACCCTCAGAAG
The DNA here is from genome assembly GCA_013400935.1 of Turnix velox. NCBI lineage: Eukaryota > Metazoa > Chordata > Aves > Charadriiformes > Turnicidae > Turnix > Turnix velox. The sequence goes on along the minus strand of VZTY01008149.1, from coordinate 430,917 downwards.
GTTCTGTGGAAAAATTCTGGGCTTGATGAGCTCCAGAGTCCATCTAGATTTCACCCCCACAAAGACCACACTGGTGGACAATGGTAGGGTAGAAATACCTCCAGCCTCCTATGGACAGACAGTCCAGGTGTACCTCAGAAAGCTCTTGAACAGAGGCTCTCCTAATCACGTGCCCTCTGAAAGTTGGTTTTCCCTTGTTCCTGGGATCTTTCATTGGTAGTTTATTGTTCCTGTGGATTGTGGATCAGGTTTTGAGGTACACTAAGGAGAAGGCATAAGCATGGTTAGGGTTAGATAAGCTTTGATTTTCAAAGGCAGGTTCAGGCTCTAATGGAAAGACTCATCTTGCCAAACTGAAATGATATATCTCAGAGAATCACAGAATGGTAGGGGTTGGAAGGGATCTCTTGAGATTATCTTGTCCAGCCCCCTGCCAGAGCAGATTGTCCTAGAGAATCTCACCCTAAAACTGTTGCATAAGATGCATTGAGAGATACTGATTTCTCACAGATGAAGGAGACAAAATCACACTTAAGTGGTCATGTCTAAATGGTTAAATGTGGAAGCTAGATAAGAAGCCAGACAAAAGGGACTTTTAGAAACAAAGAACTGCATGGAGACAATTTCTCTTACTGTCAGTGGAAATGTTCTCTGGGCTGGTTTTATAAGACCCTGTTGCAACTTGTTTGATGAAAATCTAGTAATGCAAAACCATGGCATTCTGAAGTTGGCACTTGGGATCAAGGTTGGGTTTTCCAGTGAAGTCTAGAAGAGAGATGCACTCCATCTGATTGAAATTTCCTAATAGCAGGTAGCTGTCATTGAAATTTTGACAGACTCACTGTTAGAACATCATAGAATCATGGAGTCATAGCAGACCTTCAAAGGGCATCTAGTCCAAAGTGAGCAGGAACATCCTGTACTAGATGGGGTTTCTCAGAGCCTCATCAAGTCTGGCCTTGAATGCCTCCAGGAACAGGACCTCCACCACCTCTCTGGGCAACTTGGCCCAGTGCCTCACTGTACTCATGGTGAAGAACTTCTTTCTCAATCTAACCCTGCCTTGCTCTAGTTTAAAACCATTGTCACTTGTCCTATCACTATGTGCCCTTACAAACATTCCCTCCCCAGCTTTCTTGCTGGCCCCTTCAGGTACTATGAGATCTCCCCACAGCCTTCTCTTCTCCAAGCTGAAAGATGTCATGGTGGATGGGCAGTAGTGGTTCTGATTTTCTTGCCTGAATCATTATATGGCCTCTGTGATTTTGCAGTATGTCATTGCCTAGGTTTGTGTAATTTTACTGCTGTTGTTAAAAAAAGTCTTTTTAAAGCTCTTGAGGTAAAATGTTTCTTTTTTTCAGCTTTATCAAGAAATTCCATCTAGTTTGATTTCATAGTCAAATTTTTCATTCTTTTTTTTTAAAGGAATGTTTTCCGCCTTCCTTTGTTTCCCTTTTCATTCTTTATTTCCTTGAAAGTGAAAGAAATTCCAAGCCAGTAGTCTCATAAATGTAATTTGTGATTAGATGCAACTGATGATTTAAAAATATTTACTTTGTTAAAAAAGAATTAAATTTAATACTGATGCATTCTGATTTTTAAGTTTGTAAGTATGAACCATTGTGAACTGTCATTTCCTTCAGCTTTTCCTTCATCTTAGGAACTTGAGGATGGAAGGGATTTTGTTATTGAAAGGTGTTTCTAAATTAATCTAAAATGGTAGGATACATGAAAGCAGCAGTGGAGGAACACATCCTTGGTGTGACTGTGTAAATCTAGCTTCCACAAAAAAATATGATGGCTAGACGAATTTTCAACTAAAATAATAACAATTTTAAAAGGCTTTAAATACTAATATTCTAAGTTTCATTCTTAAACCATTCTTAGTTTCTGTGAAAAATACTGACAAAACTACCTTAAGTGTGTAAACTAAATTTACATATGGCATGTTATGAGTGTCTAGTATCTGAATAAAGTATGCAATATACATCTGTATGTATATTTAAATTGTAAAGCAATAGATGGTAGATTCTGCTGGCTCTGGTGTACAAACCACCAAAACAGTGAAGACATCTAGTTTCTTCTGCTGTCCCAATCCCTTTGGTCACCATCACCTCCCTGCAATCCAATGATATAAAAAAGAGGGACTGGTGGTGACAAAGCATCGGGGTAGACTAAAATCTGTGTGGCATGTGACATAGAGAAAAGGTCACATTGCCCTGCATCAGCTCTCTCTTAAGTCAAGTTAATTAATGGTTCCTTTTTTTCCTAATTCAACTGGATGGGCCTCCAGGCAAAGTGCTATTTGTAACGACGCCACATTCTGGAGCCATCCAGCCTGGTGCTGGCTAAGCTCCTACAGGTCCACATGTCTTCAGGCAAAGAGGCATCAGCTCAGCCCTCCACTCACTTTTCAGGTGTGCATATTGCTCCTAAGTCAGCTGTCAGATATTGACAATGAGCTTGAACTAGGTGACTTTCCATGGAAAATGCAAATGAGCATGAGCTCCATGGAGCAAAGCAGACAGAGGATGCAAAGAAACTCTCCAATAGGAGGCCACAATAATTGCAGTCTTCTCTGTTGTGGAAATACACTGTGTTGCTGTCCATGGAAGCAAAAGAGTCACTGGTGGAGTATCTAAGGAAGGAGGGAAACTGAAACACATAGTCAAGATGTGTCCATGGTCCTTGTGACAGAAGGAGTAATTGAGTCTCTCATCAACTGTGCCTCCAGCTTGAAGGTGTGCTCCTGTCCTGTCCTTTTTGTGCTTGTGCATAAATGTATGTTGGCTGAGGGAAAATTCCTGATGCTGGACCTGCTTAGGCTCCTGCCACAAGACTGGCATCATGCTTCTTTTTTTTCTCACTCCCTGCAAGAACATTTAGACTTTTCCCTGCTGACTGCTGGGGGATTTGACTGGGTGACCTTTGAAGGTTCCTTTCAATTCCACAATTCTATGATTCAGTGACTCTATGATAACAAATTGTTCTCAGTGATAGTGGAATAGCCAGTGGTGTAGCCACTCTTCATCTCACTTTTTTTCTCATCTCACTTCTCCTCTTGTATTTGCTCAGTGTGTCTGAAAGATTTAAACAGCGAGTCGGATTTTGTGAGACTTTATGTGCACATTTCACTTTTTCTGATTTCACTGATTTCTCAGAGCATCTTGACTGAAAGGGTGCTCAAATATGATAATCTGAGGAGGGGGTTTACTTTATATCAGACTATTTCCCAGAGTTCCATGTGTCCATAACCTCACTGAACTCAGAGATTAATTACAGACAACTATTATAGACCAGAGCTGGGTGCAACCTAGAGAGACACTTGCTGAATAGAAACAGGAAATGATTCCCAGGTTTGCTCCTCTGGTGACTTTAATCCTCCCAAACCCATCCTCCTTGCATTAGTTAAGGTGCAGGGCTCAGAAATACCTCTCTCTTCAGCTGCTGTCAGTCTGTTGCTCATTTCCAGTAGGGAGATCACAGCTAGGAGGTGACTAGATCTTCCCTTCCTCCTCTTTCACTCAAGTTTAAATTCTGCTCTTGTGACAAACAGAAGGCACACAGCAAAAACTTTGTTTCCTGCCTAGTAATGGTTTTAATAAAGGTATCAGATAGCTTTTCTACAGTTCAAATATTTTTGTAATTCAAGGGAACATCAACTCAAGTCTTGTAAACTGCTGAATGAGCAGTTAGTCTGTTCGCAAAAAATACACAACAAATTAGAAAGATCTAAGTAATACTGGCTACAGATTTCCCTGCTGATTTCCTGTAGCTCAAGATACATCTCTAACTACTACTCTGATCAGATCAATGAATACCTGAAGGGGCCTGCAAGAAAGCTGGGGAGGGACTGCTTGGATGACCATGTAGTGACAGGACAAGGGACAATGGTTTTAAACTAGAACAAAGCAGGTTTAGATCAGAAAGAAGTCCTTCCCCATGGGGGTGGTGAGACACTGAAACAAATTGCACAGAGTGGTGGTGGAGGCTTCATCCCTGGAGACATTCAAGACCAGGGTTGATGAGCCTCTGAGCAACTTATCCAGTGCAAGATGTCCCTGCTCACTGCAGGAGGGTGAGACAAGATGATCTTTGGAGGTCCCTGGTCAGCTCTATGATTCTGCCTCTCCATCTGACTTGGCCAGTGCCCTCCATTACATTTTGCAGGTAATTCTGTGGTAACAGCAGCACTCTTCAGGAGCAGATGTTAACATAAGCAGGGGCTATGCCCATGCTCAAATAAATGAAATAGTGAAAGGGCACAGGCACAGAAACATAATCTCTGCCCCTGGCATTCTTTTGTCCTGAGCCAATTAACACTCTCACAAACAATTTCTGGGTGCAGCTTGGGAGTCAACTTATGCCAAAGAACATTCCTTGTTGGACCATTGGATAAATTCATCCAGTTTCGAAAGCTGAGTTCGTTTAACAAATGAATGCAGCCAGACCACGTCAGTTGGCCTCAGTGTCTTGGAATACTTCTGGGAACATATACTAGTGAAGATGTAGCCAGAATGATTCTTCAGGACCATTCTTCAACCATGTGCTGAAGTCCATCTTTTTTGCACGAGTCTGATTGTATCCCACTGCCTCTTTTTTTTAAGCTCTTACTTTTTCTTTTTGCTGTTGTAGCTGATCTGGGACATAATCTGCTCTCTTCATAAATCTGCACAGTGTTGGTTTACTTGGTCTTCAAGGATGCTCAGATTCCAAGAACTGATGTTTACATTTTTTTTTCTGCTGTAAGGTGATGAAGCAACTTTACTTATAGACAATTGAAAGACCTTTTCTTTCTGTTTTGCAGCCTGTTAAATTTTTGTTACAACTTTTTGTATTGTTCTGCCTTGTCAGTTAGCTTCTGATATTTTTTATAGTCAACACAACTATTGCTGACTCTGTACATTTAGGAAAAAATCTACTGATAGCCACTTCATTTTTAACTCCACCAGTTGAGTTCATGCCTCTCAGCTTCTTGGAGTGGGTTATTTCTCATGAGAACAGTGGAGAGCATGGTGGTACTGCTCACAATGTTACCAAAGTGAATTTCTCAGATTTCAAACCTTCTGACTAACTTTGTGCTGATATAATAGAAAGCACAAGGGTCAATTTTATGGCACCCCGGTTAACTTTTAGTGTGTCCACAGGCATAAATATTAATCTCCATTATCCTCCAGCTTGGTTGCATCCAAACTGAAATGGTCACAGACCCCACTAATCCTCATGCAGCTCCTAGACACTGTTTTGGTCCTTCTTAGTTGACCTAGACAAAAAAACATGCCAAGCATTGTTCTAGGAATGTGAACTATGTGTGACTGAGTAGTGAGGCTAAGGCATAAGCCTTCTCGAGTGTAGACATAGCCTGACTGTACCTCTTTTAAAGCCTGATGGAAAACTTCTGTATCTCACAGTGTCCTAGAAATTTTAGTTGAGTCTGTAAAACATATGGTTAGGGGATTAAAATTTTTCATCATGGGCAGCATGTCTAACATGCCATCATTTCTCCAACTCAAATGAGGAAACGGCTCTCTGGCAGATCAGACATTTATTCTGCTTGTTTTTTTCAGTCCTCTGTGAAAGAAAGAAATCCAGCCCACCAAAATCTCAGGTGTTGCTGGCTGTAATGTTCATACTAGGTTCTGAGATGTTTTGTCCCTCTTCAGTTCCATTTGGCATCACTGAGGTTGAGAGTGATTACCATCTCCCGTGAGAGAGATTTGGTGTCTGGAATTAGAAGAAGGCAAAGGAAAGTGATAAGTGGTGTCTTCCGACTCTTAAGATCATTCTTGTTAGTTAGGGCAGTAAGAAGACAGATTTGGGTAGTACAGAAGATACTTGGGTAGTCTTGAAAAAAGTAGCTTTCATCAATGCTACTTGCTCAAATTTTATGTAAAGTCGGAACAAGAACTATTCTGGTTTATGTATAGCTCAGTTGGGAGAGCATCACACTCCTAATCTGAGGGTCAGGGGTTCAAGTCCCTGTCCAGGTATGAGGCTTGTCAGAATTGGGCTGATGGTTGGACTTGATGATCTGAAAGGTCCCTTCCAACCTTGATTATGAAATTATGACATGAAATTATGAAATTATGAAATTATGTTATGTTCTGTGCAGGGACTTCTTTGTTTCATCCCTCCAAGGGTTCAAGGTTGGGCTGGACATGGCTTTAAGCAATCTAGTCTAGTAGGAGGTGTCCCTGCCCATGGTAGGGAGGGTTGGAACTAGATGATCTTCAAGATCCCTGTCAACCCAAACCCTTCTGTGATTCCATGATTTTGTAAACTTCTTTTCACTAGTTTTTATGTGGTCAGAACTGTTATCTCTCTTTTGGTGTCTATTCCACTGGGAATGATTTGGATTATCTGCAAAAATAGTAACTGGGACTGTTAGACTAGTAGGAGAAGGTGAAGATTCGAAAGCTACAGCTGATGTAGGTACACCCTTACCTCCCTCTTGCCTCCTTCCTTCCTTCCTTCCTTCCTTCCTTCCTTCCTTCCTTCCTTCCTTCCTTCCTTCCTTCCTTCCATTCTGTTCTTTCTTTCTCCTGCTCTCTTTCAACTCTAAGCTGTCTGAGGAGTGTCTCACTGTCAGCTTTTTTTGGAACATATCAAATAGATTCTATCTCCATAGAACCTAGCCATAACGCTTTCCAGGCAGATAATCTTCATCCACGCTTGCTCCAGTCCAGCGATGTAAGCACCACTATGGTTAACCACACTGCACTGATCTTCCCTGATCATCTTATTTGATACCAAGATGGCTGGTAAGAATGCCTGGAGTTAAAAATGTGGTTGTGGTGCCTCAGAGATGCAGTGTGGGCTTTGATGATACGGATCTGTTCAATGTCCATTTGTCCCTTAGATGCCTGCTGGATGCTTGTGCAAAGGTCAGATGTCTTTAGTGCTCTCACAGAAGGTTTTTAATGGAGTGAGCTGCTTGCTTTTATTCTTCCTCATAATTTTATGAGGCAGAATCCCCCCTCCCTCAGGCAAGGCATGAAGCTTGAAAATAAAACACGGCCACAGACTGAACCCACTAACCCTCAGTCCAAAGGTATTAAGGCTGCCTATTGATATAGACAATATCTAGTTCTTGGAAATGTTTTACTTCCAGCATGCAAGTTGATTAGGAAGAGAGGACTAGGCAAAAAAGATAATGATTCCATATTTGCTGTGGAAATGGCAAGTGCAATTAGAATTGCCAACTGAGTAGTGATCAAAATTCTGATTAATTACTCACTGCTATTTCACAGAGAAGAAATTAGTGCGTATCTAATTGGTGTTACTGAAATGTATTCCATGCCTCACTTGCATAAATTAAATGTAAAGAACAAATCTCCCACATGGGCATGAGAGAGAGCGAAACAGAGGGAGCAAAAGAGAATATAAGACACTGGACAAGATCCTCAGGTGATGTAAATCAGGACTGCCCTGATGCGGTCCCTGAATGATGAAGCTGGGGCTCAGGATGCCAAAATAGTTGCTTTGATTTTGGTGTTTACCGAGGGTTTATGAAATACAAAAAGAAGAGGTCAGACCATAGGATCACAGCAGCCTTTCTTCTAGTCTTATCAAATCTCTTTCTATCAAACTCAGTCACAGTAATATCAAATCCCATTTTCAGCTCATGAGGCCACAGCACCAACCCCTACCATACTATCACAGCCTTCCTGAAGGATTTTTGTTTCCTTATTTATTTCAGTTTGAGCTCTGCACACGCTCTAGGCACACATACAATAATGGCAATTACACATCGTACAAAGCGCGTCAATAATTTGAGTATGAAAGGAAGGAAAATGCAGCCCTGTGATTCCAGTGCTTTAATTGGCAGGACCACATTATGTCAATGAAGCAGGAACATGGAGAACTGATTAGATAAATTCTCCTTTGTCATTCCAGCACAAGGTGCCCACCATGTTCTGAAAATGAAATGTATGCATTTTAAAAGCATATCTGCATTTATATTCCCTCTGGTGTCTTTTTGGTCTTTCTGACAAATGGAATATTAAGGAAAAGAAAAGAAAACATCCCTAGATGGGAGATCATAGAAACATAGAATCACAGAGTTGATAGGGACCTTCAAAGGCCATCTAGTCCAGTGCCCCTGCTGTAAGCAATGACATCCTGCACTAGATCAGGTTGCTCAGAGCCTCATCAATCCTGGCCTTGAATGCTAGGAATGAGACCTCCACCACTTCTCTTGGCGACCTGTTCTAATGTCTCACCACCCTCATGCTGAAGAGTGCATTTTTCAGTGTATTTGCTGTCTATAAAGAAGTCAACTTGGTATCTTGCCTGAGAGAGCTGTTGATGTTCCTCCCTACTGCTCCTCAATTAACTTTTGTTGTCCAAGCAGAAATAGGAAAAAAATAACAAATGGGAAAAGACCTGCAGAAGTGACGAAGTGAACAGATCCTGCTGTTTTGCTCATCTCTGGAATTTATTACCTTTAAAGGGGTTATTTTCCTAAGCAGGGGCCTAATTCTGCCTATGTGCTACAGATGTAGCTGTACCAAATTTTAAGGGTCCCTCAAATACTCCCCAGAATTGCAATGAAATCAGGAAGCTATATTAATTGCCTTGCCTTTTGCCTGTCCTCATTACAGTGGGATGGATGTACATGATCTAACCACAGATTATTCTTTTTTAATTCCTTAATCACTGATGTCCTGCCTCTTAAACAAATCTTTCCTTTCTGCTCACTTAGCATCTGAAAGGGCACGGTCATCATGAGTCAGCTGCAATGGATTTTCTTTTCCTCTATTCCCATCTCTGTCTCTCTTATCTCCATGATCTTCTTTTTCTCTGCCTCCCTCCCCCTCCAGACAGCTTTATTAAATTCAGATCTCTACTCCTGAAGCCTCTGTGTCTGAGCTTCCATTCCATGTGAGCCACTAAGTACAGAAAAAAAAGGGTAAGATTCCCTTAAGTTCCTCCTCCCTATAATGTCCCTGGCTGCACAGTGATCTTTCTCACAGCACAGGTTACAAATCACAGGGCTGACAGAAGTATTAACTCTTTTTTTGGACATCAGAAGAACATAAAATGCAAGTCCAAGAAATTGTGTATTCATGTTTGCCAATGAGCAGCATGTGCTTGACATAATGTGCTACCCTTTCAGGCAGGATTTGGGTTGACAAGTGAGGCTCTCAGGAGACCTAGTTGTGGCTTACAAGGAGGCCTAAAAGAAAGCCGGGGAGGGACTGTTTGGCAAAGCATGTAGTGATAGGATGATGGACAAGGGTTTTAAACAAGTGCAGGGCAAGTTTAGATTAGACATTAGGGAGAAGTTCTTCCCCATGAGATGTGGCAGAGGCCTCATCAGGGGAGACATTCATGGCCAGGCTTGATGAGCAACCTGATGTAGTGCAGGATGTCCCTGATAACTTCAGGGAGGTTGGACTAGATGAGATTCCTTCCAACTCTTGATTTTCTTTTCCAGTGGTGCTAAAGCACTAAAAAGTATCAAAGGAAAAATAGCTACTTAATGTTCTTGTCTGGTTTCCTCTGAAGAGCTACTGTATTCCTCCTACATGAGAGCTTTGAATTAAATTTTGTAGGAATTGGCTGTTTGTAAAATAACCACATAACTGGGGTAATAATAAATAAATATAAAGTGACATAAATATATAGAGACAACACTAAGAGTGACAAAAATGTTATTAACTGTCATATTTTAGGGACTGAGCATAAGGTAAGCACCCTCAGTAATTTTTTTCTTTTTTTAATTTTTTTTTTTTTTTCACTACAATGTGAGGATTGCCCCATGCAGGAATGCAGCTTTATAACTTTACTCTCATATAGGGTCAAAAATATCAGCTGTTTTATATTGACCTAAGCATCAAGCTGTCATCAGACAGACCACCTGGGGAAGTGGCCTGCTGGGAATGCATTTTACCCATCCAAACAGACACATCTCAACCTTTGCAAGCTAAACCACCAGAAATTATAGAGAAAAGCAGAGAACAAATGAGCTTTGGTTTTAGTCTCTTCAAGTACAATATGATAGACCTCTCTTTTCTGTTTCCCATTGCAGTCTGGGATGTTTTTAGACTAAACAAGTCCCTGTAAAGTGAAACCCTGTCATCATTTATGGAAGTACCCTGTGCAGCATGGTTAATAAATAAAAAGTTAAGAAAAATAAAAAGTCAACCTTTGCACTATTAACAAAAGACTCTTCAAAGCTATTCTTTTGCTCTGGGCTTTTACAATAATAAGCTAAAAAAATATATTAGAGACAGCAGACGCCTTCCTAGCCACTTCATATTTCATTTCGCCTCTTGCTGCCTATTTATTTTCACGTCTTTCCTGATTACTTCTCAATTGTAGATAGACAACATTAGGCACAGTGAGTTTTAAATATACTCCCTGGTCAAAATAACTCCCAAGGGCTGTCTGAAATTTCTAACAGCTCACTAGAAAGTCTGGAATAAAATGTAGAGGGAGTGATGCCTACTAGTTCGAGCACAGGGCAGTGAGGACTGGATAGGTGTTCACAGTCCTCCACCAATCTGGTAATTCTTATTCTCTGTAGGCAATCATATCACACAAGCATGATCACTGTGACTCCAAGTTCATCTATAGGGAGAAGTTCTTCACCATGAGGATGGTGAGGCACTGGAACAGGTTGCCCAGAGGTGATGGAGGCCACATCCCTGTTGACATTAAAGGCCAGGCTTGATGAGGCTCTGAGCAACCTGATCAACTCCAGGATGTACCTGCTCACTGCAGGGAGGTTGGACTAGATGGCCTTTGAAGATTCCTTACAACTCTGTGATTCTATGATTCTAAAATGAAAAACACTATTTGGTAAAGCACGAGAGGTACACCAGCTCTAAACCTCCTCTTTCACTTTTGGAGCTGTGCAGAAGAGTTTGATGGAACAAGGAATAGGTGTCAGATTGCCAAAAACAAGCACTAACGTGTATAATGAAAAAAAATAAACCTCAAAGCTTCTTCAGACCCACTTGCATGTCTGTGATGTAATATATGAACAAACACACATCTTTAAATATTTTTGACCCTGTCATCTTCTCTGGACAAATGGGGAGGGGTTTTTTTTTGAATACATGAAATGCTAAAATACAGATATACCATGATTTGTGATTAAGTCCTTAGAAGCTGGATCTGACTTTTTATTAGCTTTGCTCTGAGTGAAAGGTTTAAATAAATGACATCCAGAAATCTCTTCTAAACTTTTTTTTTTTTATTCAGATTAGATGTAGGCACAATACTTTATGACTCTGCCTACAGACACATTTGATTTCTGTGTAAGTGTTGTTTGAAACCAGACTTCTCATAGAATTATAGAGTTGGAAGGGACCTTCAAAGGGCCATCTAGTCCAGGGATGTCTTTTATTAGGTCAGGTTGCTCAGAGCCTCATCAAGCCTGGTCTTGAATGTTTCCAGGGAAGGGGCGTCCACCACTTCTCTTGGCAACTTGTTCCAGTGTCTCACCACTCTCGCCTCCCTGGGCAACCTCATGGTGAAGAACTTCATTCTAACACCTAATCTAAACCTACTCTGCTCTAGTACAAAACTATCGCCCCTCGTCCTATCATCACATGCTTTATCTAACTGTCCTTTCCTAGTTTTTTTGTAGGCCCCCTTCAGCTACAGGTAGGTCTCCTTCTATACCTGAAGCTGTGTTGGTTCCAGATGTTAGAAATTATTTACTTAGCCTTATGTATTTTATCAGCTGTCTTTGATGCGATAAATCCTCTATTTCTGTATTTTAATCAGTGCCCCCTCTGTTTCCTCTGTGAGCTGTTGCTCTTCAGAGCAGAGTGAGATGTGGTCTGCACCATGGCTCACAAGGCTCAGGTGGGAATATGTGGAGTCAATGGCTCAGCTATCACAGCTACAAATGTCAAATGTAGAGTTTGATCTTTTTCAGGGTCTTTCTCAAATTTTTCCTTTTTTTTTTCAGCTCTCTCTGTCAGGAATATTTTCTAAATTAATGTGTTGTGGCTTCATCTCCCTTCTTTCTGCTGTTCTCCTTGCTAATAACTGGAGAAGACACTTACTTCGGAGGTGTCTTCTGAGCTATCATTTCCTATTTGTTTCAGAAGAGGAACACTTATTACCCTAACTGTTCTGCAAGCCTCATTAACTTCATCATTAGGAGTTGGTCTGATTTCACCTAACTTCATCTTGTGAAATACAGGCCTCCAGTCCAAACTAGCTCTCCGGGTTTCCAATATAGCCAGTAGAGACAGAAACCTCCAGAAGTGATGCAATCCATCTAAGGGAAAGCAGGAATGAATGACCCTCTAAAAGTCTCTCTTCTTTCTCTCTCTCTAATGATTATTGTCTAGATGAACAGCTCAGACAAGACAATTAGCTTAGACTGGATGCTTAACATTTAGGCAGCTAAAATTAATGTGATGAATCCCATTCTATGTGCTCAGATAATGACTCTAGCCTTTGTATTTCATGTTAAAGCTCTTCAATATGTTTTCATAGGTGTACAGATTCTGTGCCTTTCTTTCAGATTAATTTCAATTTCTTAGCCTTAAAATACTTTCCTCTCATTACTATTCATTGTCATAAATATGTCATGGCATAATATAGGTGTTGGTACCTGTAATGAAATCCTTCTTTAAGATTCAGATCTTAAGCCAATACAGGACTAATATTGATGAAAATCACCCTAATAATGTCATGGGGACTCTTGTGCTTGTGAACCTTTCTGTCATAAGCACAGGCTCTAGGACTGTGTTTTCAGTCAAGGGCAATGCAAATAAAATTATAATAATTTTTTGTAGCTTACTGGAAGGACGGAAAGGAAGGAAGGAAGGAAGGAAGGAAAGGAAAGAAGGAAGGAAAGGAAGGAAGGAAAGGAAAGAAGGAAGGAAGGAAGGAAGGAAGGAAC